>JBBDGP010003111.1:50000-205000 GCA_037952835.1 Lithobates septentrionalis | reverse complement strand
TGTTGTTATTGTGCTGTACTGTATGTATGTATATTTACCATCTATTACATGGCAGGGGGAGGAGTTCTGTAGTCCTATCCTAGGTTGACAACACTGCTCCTCCATAGGTACAGTACAGTGAGTGTTGTCACATACAGCACATTAAACACACTTCCTGCCTTAGGGTGACAACGCACTCATTGTACTGTACCTAAGGCAGGAAGTGTGTTTAATGTGCTGTATGTGACAACACTCACTGTACTGTACCTATGCACACTAAGCCCCAATGTAATGAGAAGATTTACACTGACCGCCTATGTAAATCTACTACATGAGGACAGGGGGAAGAGTTCTGTTGTCCTGTCTTATGAAGGAGTAGTGTTATCACCCTAAGACAGGACTACAGAACTCCTCCCCCTATCCTTGTGTAGTAGATGGGGGGGGGGGATACATATCCATACAGCACAGTGACACTTCTTGTCCTAGGGTGACAACGCTCGCCGTACTGTACCTATGGAGGAGCAGTGTTGTCACCCTAAGACAGGACTACAGAACTCCTCCCCCTATCCTTGTGTAGTAGATGGGGGGGGATACATATCCATACAGCACAGTGACACTTCTTCTCCTAGGGTGACAACGCTCGCTGTACTGTACCTATGGAGGAACAGTGTTGTCACCCTAAGACAGGACTACAGAACTCCTCCCCCTATCCTTGTGTAGTAGATGGGGGGGGGGGATACATATCCATACAGCACAGTGACACTTCTTCTCCTAGGGTGACAACGCTCGCTGTACTGTACCTATGGAGGAGCAGTGTTGTCACCCTAAGACAGGACTACAGAACTCCTCCCCCTATCCTTGTGTAGTAGATGGGGGGGGGGGGGATACATATCCATACAGCACAGTGACACTTCTTGTCCTAGGGTGACAACGCTCGCCGTACTGTACCTATGGAGGAGCAGTGTTGTCACTCTAGGTACAGTACGGTGAGTGTTGTCACCCTAGGACAAGAAGTGTCACTGTGCTGTATGGATGTGTATTCCCCTCCATCTACTACAGGAGGACAGGGGAGGAGTTTTGTAGTCCTGTCTTAGGGTGACAACACTGCTCCTCCATAGGTACAGTACGGTGAGCGTTGTCACCCTGTATGGATGTGTATTCCCCATCTATTGTATATTGACTGAGTACAGAGCAGTATTGGGGTCTATTCTGTTGCATTGTGGGAAATCCGTTGTCTGCTGGTCCGGCATGCTCCGCTATGACTTGCTTGGTCTTTTTTTCCCCAGTGTTGGGGGTACAGGGACCCCTTAGTGCACAGGGTGATGAGGCCGGTATGTAGGATCTGTCTGTAGCCGTATATCTGCTATAAGATGATTGTCCCCGGTGACACCACGCCTGTGACACCCGTTAGGAATTAGCCCCCCCCCCCCCCCCCCCCCCCCCGGTGTATGAAGAGTTAATCCGCACAGCAGCGCCCCCCCCTGGCCCCCTCCCTTCCTCTCCAGCTCTTGGCAGGTTCATCAGGTCCAGAGAGAAGTCTGTACAAAGTTCAGGAGGCGAATGCTGAGGATTCCTAGAACTCTCCTTCCTGGAAACAGAAATGTATAGAATGTGTAGAGCATGAGATCCAAATGTCCCCCCTGGGGGGGTAAATCAACCCGTTCAACTCGCTACGTCACAACGTTATTTTCAGCAACAAAATTAAGGGGGGGGGGGGGCTGTCGGGGTTTAGATACACTAACAAATTGAAGCCGAATTCCAGCTCACACTTTATAACCAGTTCTAGCAACCGTTTCATCTTTTTTTTTTTTTTTTTTTTTTTTGGGGGGGGGGGGGGCGGATAAAGGTTTTACATAATTAAAAGCTGATCATTGTAAGCACCCCCTGCCCAGCGGTAAATGGTTTGATCTGTGCTGCTGGAAATGACCAGGTCACGCGATTAGCTGCTGTTTGCATATTGTGGACTTGGGTCTGTAGCGTGGGTGCTCAACCTGTGGCCCTCCTGCTGTTGCGGAACTACAATTCCCATCATGCCTCTGGCCTTTGGGAGTCATGCTTGTAACTGTCAGCTTTGCAATGCCTCATGGGACTTGTAGTTCGGCAACAGCTGGAGGGCCACAGGTCAAGCACCCATGGTCTATAGCAGGGGGAGGCAACCTAAGGGCCCTCCGGCTGTGGAAGAACTACAAGTCCCATCATGCCTCTGGGAATAACTGGAACTGCCAGCCTTGCAATGCCTCATGGGATTTGTAGTTCCACAACAGCTGGAGGGCTCCAGGTTGCCTACCCCTGGTCTACAGTATTCCTCTGCGCTCCTCCTCCAGCAGCTGCATGTAAGGTTGTGAAGGGAGATGAGAGAAGTGGTCGAGGAGCTGGGTCAGCAAAGACAGTAATTAGACCAAGGTGAGGGGGGGGGGGCTATGGCATCGCAAGGGAGGAGGGGGCTGTGCTAAGGAAGTTGACTCTTCCTGAAGAAGTCACTTTTTTTTCTTTTTTTTTTTTTTTAGGAGGTTCACATTGCATGTGAACAAAATATAATTTATAGAAATGAATAACACAGCAAATAAGTATTTAAAATACAGAATTGAAATGTTTCCATGGGAGGGGAGTGTTAGAAGTAGAATCCTGAAGATTGGTGTGACGTCATACCGTACCCGTAATGTCTGGGTGTGACGTCATACCGTACCCGTAATGTCTGGATGTGACGTCATACCGTACCCGTAATGTCTGGATGTGACGTCATACCGTAACCGTAATGTCTGGGTGTGACGTCATACCGTACCCGTAATGTCTGGATGTGACGTCATACCGTACCCGTAATGTCTGAGTGTGATGTGTCATATTGTACCCCTAAGGTCTAAGTGTGACATCATACCGTACCTATATAGTCTTGAGTGTGATGGGTCATGCCGTACCCGTAATGTCTGGGTGTGACATCATACCGTACCTGTAATGTCTAAGTGTGACGTGTCATACCGTACCCCTAATGTCTGGGTGTGACGTCATCCCGGACCCGTAATGTCTGGGTGTGACGGGTGCTGTGGTGATGGGACATGCTGTACTTCTAATGGTTGGGTGTAATGTTTGCTGTACTGATGCGACACGTCATAACTGTAACGTCTTGGTAGTGATGGTAAATGCTTTACCTGCATTATTTGGGTATAATGGGTACTGTAGTGATGGGACATGCCATATCTGTAACGCCCAGGTATAATGGGTACTGTAGTGATGGGACATGCCATATCTGTAATGCCCAGGTATGATAGGTGCTGTAGTGATGGGACATGCCATACCTGTAATGCCCAGGTATGATAGGTGCTGTAGTGATGGGACATGCCATACCTGTAACGCCCAGGTATGATAGGTGCTGTAGTGATGGGATATGCCATATCTGTAATGCCCAGGTATGATGTGTACTGTAGTGATGGGACATGTCAATGTCTTGGTAGTGGTTGGACATGCCGTACCTGTAACGTCTGGGTATAACAGGTCCTGTAGTGATGAGATATATTGTGCCTGTAATGCCCACGTTTGATCGGTGCCGTACCTGTAACGTCCGGTTGATTTGGGTATAATCTGGGTTCTCCAGCGTCGAGCCAAACATTTGTAACAATGTAACAACCTTGGAATATCTGATCTTTTTGAATGAAGGACACTGATCTAATGTAACAGAATTCTTCTTTGTCTTCCAGTCTGGAGTTCCTGTATCTGGGTGGAAATTTCATCACCCACATCCCACCGGAGCTCGCCAACCTGTCCTACCTGAGCTGCCTGGTCCTGTGCGATAACCGCATCCATAGCGTCCCACCACAGCTGGCACAGTGAGTATTGATGCCATCAGATAGGTAATCAGTGTGAGTGTTGTCCACCCCCCCCCCCCCTTTTTAAATACATATGTAAAGTCTATTCTATAGATTCCTTTCAAATTAAAGTCTATCTAAAGCCCAAACTTAGTTTTTGAATAGAGTGAGGAGGGATTAGAACCCCTGTTGGGTTTTGATTACGATTAATGCCCCCCACCCCACCCTCTGGGGAAACTGACCCTCTCCATTTCTCTTGCCTTACTCTTCCAGGGTCCACTCTCTGCGGTCACTCAGCCTTCACAACAACCTCCTGACCTACCTCCCCAGGGAGATCCTCAGTCTGGTCCACCTGCAGGAGCTCAGCCTGCGCGGGAATCCGCTGGTAGTGAGGTTCGTGCGCGATCTGACCTACACCCCACCCACGCTGCTGGAGCTGGCCGGACGCACCATCAGGAGCCGGGGACTCCCGTACACACCGCGGGAGCTTCCAGAGAACCTCGTCAGATACCTGGACCTGTCCAGCAAATGTCCCAACCCCAAGTGTGCAGGTGAGATGCTTCTCCTGTATTCAGGCTCCCGTACACCACCGCTCAGTGCGCTGCAGCGCTCATGGATTTGCGTGCTCTGAGGCCTGTTGCATTAAACAGCCCATCAATTGTGAATGGGCTGTCAGTGCGTGCATGCCGCAGCTCACTGTATATATACATTGGGGTACAATTAATTCTGAACTCTGGATTCAGCAAATCTCATCTAAATCCATCGGTCCTGTGTATTCTGCTCTGCTCTCTGCACAGATTATCTACAGAACAGTGATGATGTCACTGCTACTTTTACAAAGTGATATCTGGGTATGTGCAAAGGCACCCGGTGCCCACAAAGTCAATTTATATCCTTTGTGACTATTTGGGAGTATATTTAAATGAGAGTTTGTGCCTGGAGTTCAGCGGTGCCGTAATGCCCATCTTGTGGTGTGAGCTATCATTGAATCTCCACCTATATTTCATTATGTGATTGCTTGTTTAAAAATAAATAAAATGATAGCTATATAATTGTACCCTTTAGCCCTCTTGTATACAGTATAAAACCCAAAAACATTCTGTTTCTCTGATGTAATTGCAAACGCTTATGTTTCTATGGAGTTCCCACAAACCAGTTGTAAGTTGAAACTCAGCCTGCAGTTGGTGTGTCTGTCTTCTCTTCCCTCTTCCCTTCTTTCTTTTTGTTTTCTCTCTTCTCCCTCTTTTTTTTTTTTTTTGTTTTTCTTCCTTTTCTTTTCTCTTTTTTTCCCCTTTCTCCTTCCCCCTCCCCCTCTTTTCTTTCCTCTTTTTTCTTGTGTTTTTTTTTTTTCCTCTTCCTCCTCCTTCTCATTTTCCTCCTCCTTCTCATTTTCCTCCTCCTTCTCATTTTCCTCCTCCTTCTCATTTTCCTCCTCCTTCTCATTGTCTTCCTTCTCCTCCCTATTTTTTTTTCTCCTTCTCCTTGTCTTCCTTCGTCTTCTCCTTCTCCTTGTCTTTCTTCTTTTTCTCCTTGCCTTCCTTTTCTTTCTTCCACCCATTCACAGTAACATGCGGCCATGCACTTTACTTGCATTGGTGGGAAGGCATCCCAATGCACCTTGTCTTCCTTCTTCTTCTCCTTTTTGTCTTCCTTCTTCTTCTCCTTTTTTGTCTTCCTTCTTCTTCTCCTTTTTGTCTTCCTTCTTCTTCTCCTTTTTGTCTTCCTTCTTCTTGTCCTTGCCTTCTTTTTCTCCTTGACTTCCTCATTCCTCCTCTCCTCCCTTCCTTACATGTTCCGATAAGTTAGGTCAGTGTTTCTTCTTCTTTCTTCTTTCTTCTCCTTTTTGTCTTCCTTCTTCTTCTTCTTCTTCTCCTTTTTTGTCTTCCTTCTTCTTCTTCTCCTTGTCCTTGCCTGCCTTCTTCTTCTCCTTGTATTTGACTTCCTTCTTTTATTTCTCCTTGACTTCCTTCTTTTTTTTTTCTCCTTGACTTCCTTCTTTTTTTTTCTCCTTGACTTCCTTCTTCTTTTTTTTTTTCTCCTTGACTTCCTCCTTCTTCTTCTCGCT
Organism: Lithobates septentrionalis; assembly: GCA_037952835.1. Lineage (NCBI taxonomy): Eukaryota > Metazoa > Chordata > Amphibia > Anura > Ranidae > Lithobates > Lithobates septentrionalis. The sequence continues at coordinate 199,156 of JBBDGP010003111.1, read as the reverse complement.
TCTTCACGTGTTCCGATAAGTTAGGGCAGTGTTTCTCAACTCCAGTCCTCAAGGCGCCCCAACAGGTCATGTTTTCAGGATTTCTCTCAGATAATACAGCTGTGGTAATTACTAAGGCGGTGAAACTGATCAAATCGCCTGAGCAAAACAATGGAAAGCCTGAAAACATGACCTGTTGGGGCGCCTTGAGGACTGAAACACTGTGTTAGGCAGACCATTGCAATGAATGAATGAACTGCCTTAACACAATGCATGTGACTAATGCACTGCAGCAGTATGAATGGGACCCCAGATGTAAACTTTAGACCACTAAATACACAGCTGACATAAATCTGTTTCTCTGACCTCACTTTTCTCCACGTTTAGGCTACTTTCACACTGGGGCGGTGAGAGCGTCGGCGGTAAAGCGCTGCTAGTTTTAATGGCACTTTACCGCCGTTTTAGCTGCGCTTTTTCGGCCACTAGTGGGGTGCTTTTAAACGCCTGTAAAGCGCCTCAGTGTGAAAGTAGCCTAAGTGAAGCATTGCAGCTTGGTCACCAATTGCACACTGAATTTAGTCATGACTTTGCTCTCTCTTCCTCTCCATTACATTATAGACATGTGCAGTAGATCCAGATTGTACAGCAATGGCAGGAAGCTAATATAAAGATAGATCCAGCTACTTGTGCTAGTCTACGTTAAACAATAAGTTTTTAAGTGATTTTTTTTTTTTTTTTTTGTAATGCATTTATTACTAGATTAGATGTTTTTCTGTTCTATCAGCATTAAATCAATATTTTTCCCGCTACTAAATCCTCCTCTCCCCTCGGCAGGTGTGTACTTCGACTCGTGCGTGCGTCAGATCAAGTTTGTGGATTTCTGCGGGAAGTACCGCCTCCCCCTCATGCATTATCTCTGCTCCCCAGAATGCTCCTCCCCCTGCAGCTCTGTCTCCTCCCAAAGCGAATCGGACTCTGAGGACGAGGCCATGGTGGCGGCACGCAGGATGCAGAAAGTACTTTTAGGCTGAAGCGCGGTTTACAGCGTAGACCGCCAAGCGTTTGTCTTCCTTGGACAGAAACGTCGACGCCGTGCTGCCCTCCGCTCAGGACTATTAATGCAGAGCACATCGGCTGACCTTAAAAGGGCACGATATGGGCGCTGCGCCTGCTGGACCTTCGCTACAACCTGAAGTTTCTCACCGAACATGTGACGTGGCGCGTCGGCCATCTTGACTGTACACTGGCCAGCAGTCTGCCGCTGTTTGCCCAAAGATTGCTGATCTATTGGTTTACTTTAATGGAAAAAGTAGGACTGTAAACGATTGGACAGATTACCCGCTGGGCACGCACCTTCTGGACTCTCATAAACAATCGAATATTTCTGTTTCCTGACGGAACAATGAAGTGTTTTTTGTGTCTAGAATGAAAAAAAGTGCCAATGACATTTTATTGTACAAACGTTGATCGCCATTTTGTATTTTTCTGATTATTTGTAGTCTCCAGCATTTCCTAATTGGACCGGGTCTTTATAAATCCTAACAAATAGGCCTTATATTAATGTCTATGCAGTGCGCCTGTCCTAAGATGACTTGGCCTGACCCGGCGTCCATGATGTCATTGTAGCGATTTAAAACTGCCATTAGAGTAGGGCTGAAAGATGGCCGCTCCCTTGCAGGGAAGCTCACTTTAATATGATAGTGCCTTGGACATTAAGGATTTAATTAGTATTCACAGAGCCTAAAGTGACACTAAACTCTAATTTAATTAACTCAATACTTAAAAAAATAAAGTATATAAGTTCTGTTTCTCTCAGCCTCTCCCAAATTCCTTCATTTTTGAGACTGTGATCTGATTTAGTGTTAGAGGGTGGCTACATTCCTTCTCCATGATCCCACTGTATGTAGAAGCGTAGCCCCTCTGCCTTGGTCCCATTGTATGTAGAAGCGTAGCCCCTCTGCCTTGGTCCCATTGTATGGAGAAGCGTAGCCCCTCTGCCTTGGTCCCATTGTATGTAGAAGTGTAGCCCCTCTGCCTTGGTCCCATTGTATGTAGAAGTGTAACCCCTCGGCCTTGGTTCACTGTAGGTGGGAACGTAGCCCCCCCTTGCCTTGGTGCCGCTGTACGTGAGAAGTAGGGTTGCACAGATACCGATATCCGTGCCGATACTAAGCATTTGCACGAGTATCGGTACTCACGCAAATGCTCCGATACCAGAAGTGACGTCAGCTTGGGAACAGAACGCCTTCTCCTCCCCTCTGGGTGACTGTCTTCTCTGGCGGGTGCCATCCCCGCCTCCTGCTCCCCTCTGGCCAACTGTCTTCACTAGCAGGTGCCATCTCCACCTCCTCTTCCCCGCTGGCCAACTGTCTTCTCTGGCGGGTGCCATCTCCGCCTCCTTCTCCCCTCTGGCCGACTGTCTTCTCTGGCGGGTGCCATCCCCCCCTTCCCCTCCCCTCTGGGCGACTGTCTTCACTGGCGGTTGCCATCCCTGTCTCCTCTTCCCCTCTGGCCGACTGTCTTCACTGGCGGGTGCCATCCCCGCCTCCTCCTCCCCTCTGGCCGACTGTCTTCACTGGCGGGTGCCATCCCCGCCTCCTCCTCCCCTCTGGCCGACTGTCTTCACTGGCGGGTGCCATCCCCGCCTCCTCCTCCCCTCTGGCCGACTGTCTTCACTGGCGGGTGCCATCCCTGCCTCCTCCTCCCCTCTGGCCGACTGTCTTCACTGGCGGGTGCCATCCCCGTCTCCTCTTCCCCTCTGGCCGACTGTCTTCACTGGCGGGTGCCATCCCCGCCTCCTCCTCCCCTCTGGCCGACTGTCTTCACTGGCGGGTGCCATCCCCGCCTCCTCCTCCCCTCTGGCCGACTGTCTTCACTGGCGGGTGCCATCCCCGCCTCCTCCTCCCCTCTGGCCGACTGTCTTCACTGGCGGGTGCCATCCCTGCCTCCTCCTCCCCTCTGGCCGACTGTCTTCACTGGCGGGTGCCATCCCCGCCTCCTCCTCCCCTCTGGCCGATTGTCTTCACTGGCGGGTGCCATCCCCGCCTCCTCCTCCCCTCTGGCCGACTGTCTTCTCTGGCGGGTGCCATCCCCCCCTTCTCCTCCCCTCTGGGCGACTGTCTTCACTGGCGGTTGCCATCCCCGTCTCCTCTGGCCGACTGTCTTCTCTGGCGGGTGCTATCCCCACTTAACCCTCCCCTCTAGGCGACTCTCTTCACTGGCGGGTGCCGTCCCGCCTCCTCCTCCCCTCTGGCCAACTGTCTTCACTGGCGGTTGCCATCCCCGCCTCCTCTGGCCAACTGTCTTCACTCCCCGCCTCCTCCTCCCCTCTGGCAGACTGTCTTCACTGGCGGGTGCCATCCCCACCTCCTCCTCCCCTCTGGCCGACTGTCTTTACTGGCGGGTGCCATCCCCGTCTCCTCTTCCCCTCTGGCCGACTGTCTTTTACTGGCGGATGCCATCCCTGTCTCCTCTTCCCCTCTGGCCGACTGTCTTCACTGGCGGGTACCATCCCCGTCTCCTCTTCCCCTCTGGCCGACTGTCTTCACTGGCAGGTACCATCCCCGTCTCCTCTTCCCCTCTGGCCGACTGTCTTCACTGGCGGGTGCCATCCCCGCCTCCTCCTCCCCTCTGGCCGATTGTCTTCACTGGCGGGTGCCATCCCCGCCTCCTCCTCCCCTCTGGCCGATTGTCTTCACTGGCGGGTGCCATCCCCGCCTCCTCCTCCCCTCTGGCCGATTGTCTTCACTGGCGGGTGCCATCCCCGCCTCCTCCTCCCCTCTGGCCGACTGTCTTCACTGGCGGGTGCCATCCCTGTCTCCTCCTCCCCTCTGGCTGACTGTCTTCACTGGCGGGTGCCATCCCCGCCTCCTCCTCCCCTCTGGCCGATTGTCTTCACAGGCGGGTGCCATCCCCGCCTCCTCCTCCCCTCTGGCCGATTGTCTTCACAGGCGGGTGCCATCCCCGCCTCCTCCTCCCCTCTGGCCGACTGTCTTCTCTGGCGGGTGCCAACATCCCCTTCTCCTCCCCTCTGGGCGACTGTCTTCACTGGCGGTTGCCATCCCCGTCTCCTCCCCTTCTCCGGCAGGCTGTCATCTCTGGCGGGTGCCATCCCCGCCTCCTCCTCTCTCTCCTCCACCTGGCTGTCTTCTCTGGCGGGTGCCATCCTTGACCCTCCTCCCCTCCGGCCAGCTCTCACTTCTTTCTGTTGCCTCCGTCTTCCCTCCTCCAGCTGTTACCTCTTCCCCCATATCTCCCAATGACCCCCCCCCCCCCCACAGCGATCACAGCTTTTTCCATACCAGCTCTCCCACCCCACAATCCCTATTCCACCTCACCTCAGCTACTCTGCCCAGCCTCACCCAACTCCTACCTACTCCTCCTAGGTAATTAGTATGTGCGAGTACTAAAAAAAAAAAAAAAAAGCATTGGTACTCATAGTGTTATAAAAATGGTATTGGTGCATCCTTAGTGAGAAGGTAGCCCCCCCCCCCCCTGCTCTTGCCCCGCTGTATGCGGGAGACCCCCCTTGCCTTGGTGATGCTGTATGTGGGAAGGTAGCCCTCTTGCCTTGGTGATGCTGTATGTGAGAAGGTAGCCCCCCTTGCCTTGGTGATGCTGTATGTGAGAAGGTAGCCCCCCTTGCCTTGGTGATGCTGTATGTGGGAAGGTAGCCCCCTTGCCTTGGTGATGCTGTATGTGGGAAGGTAGCCTCCCTTGCTGATGCTGTATATGGGAAGGTAGCCCTCCTGCCTTAGTGATGCTGTATGTGAGAAGGTAGCCCCCCTTGCTGATGCTGTATATGGGAAGGTAGCCCCCCTGCCTTAGTGATGCTGTATGTGGAAAGATAGCCTCCCCTTGCCTTGGTGATGCTGTATGTAGGAGGCCCCCCTTGCCTTGGTGATGCTGTATGTTAGAAGGTAGCTCCCCCCTCCCTTGGTGATGCTGTATGTGGGAAGGTAGCCCCCCCCCTTGGTGATGCTGTATGTTAGAAGGTAGCTCCCCCCTCCCTTGGTGATGCTGTATGTGGGAAGGTAGCTCCCCCCCTTGCCTTGGTGATGCTGTATGTGAGAAGGTAGACCCCCCCCTTGCCTTGGTGATGCTGTATGTGGGAAGGTAGCCCCCCCCCTTGGTGATGCTGTATGTGGGAAGGTAGCTCCCCCCCTTGCCTTGGTGATGCCGTATGTGGGAAGGTAGCCCCCCCCCTTGCCTTGGTGATGCTGTATGTGGGAAGGTAGCCCCCCCCCCCTTGCCTTGGTGATGCTGTATGTGGGAAGGTAGCCCCCCCCCCTTGCCTTGGTGATGCTGTATGTGGGAAGGTAGCCCCCCCCCCTTGCCTTGGTGATGCTGTATGTGGGAAGGGAGGCCCCCCTCGCCTTGGTAATGCCGTATGGGGGAGGCCCCCCTCCTTGCCTTGGTGATGCTGTATGTAGGAGGCCCCTCTTGCCTTGGTGCCAGTGTATGTGGAAGCGTAGCCCCCCTGTCTTGCTTGCTCCTGTGATGGACTATGGGATGTGTAGTATAAGATAAGATCAGTGTACATCACCACAACTAACATGCCCTGATCATTCCAAATAAAGGGAAGTGGGGTAGGGGAGGGGTAGTTTCGGGAGCCCATGGAGGATGTTACAAGGGGACAAAAAACACAATAAGAAACAATTGAATGAAAAATAGATTACAGGGCTATTAGGAAGTAGTGGATGTGTAAGGAATATTTTTGGAGAATATTGTGTCTGTCACTTTAAGGAGAACCGGTCATAAAGTACCAATTTAGGGGATTACTACATTCTTAAAGGGAAACTCTGGACATCCAGAAATCATTTATCTTCCACCCCACCCCCGCCCCAGATTCGGTTTGTTTTACTGGGGAGTTATGTAAAAAAAAAAAAAAAGAGGAAGAATTACATATCTGCGGCAGGCAACAGTGCGCTCCTCTCTAGTGCTGGAATGTGCTCTGGTGCCCCTTCTGGTGGTCACTGGTACTGCATGGTATGTAAATGATGTCAGCAAAAGGGGCGGCAACAAGACCTGAAAGAAGAATGACTTTGCGGATGACCGGTCTATATTACCCAGAGTGGTCAGGAGGAAGATCTACATGACTGTGGAGTACGGGACAGACTTCCCTGTATCAGATAACAAACATCAGCTTTGGGGATGGGGGGGGGGGGGGGTATTGTTATTTATGCGCAGAGTTCAGCTTTAACAATTTTCTTATAAAAGAATTTGAAGAATCTGCTGATTATTTGCCTTCCCTAACTCCCCCCCCCCCCCCCCCCCCCTCAACATGCTAAACCTTTCCATTTTCATGACCTCATTTTAGACCCAGAGATGTCATCATCGCGTAGACCTGTGCAATTCGTTTCGTTTCCGAATTCGGCTTTCGACTAAATTTGACAAATTTGTTAATTCGGAAATATTCTAATTAACGAAAAGCCGAATTTTTCAGAAAATTTGTAAACCCAAAAATTTAAAAATCCAAAATATAATGGCTAACTAGAAATAATAATAACTATTACTATTTATTAAATTATAGGTATTGGAATTTCCTTTCAAATTTGGCCGTTAGTGAACGTAACGAATACGAATTTATCCGAAGTTAAAAATTATCCGAAATAACGAATGCCGCATCTAAACAAATGGAATGTAATGAATTAATATTAATGAATAATAATAATAAAAAGGTTTTATTATTATTATTATTATTAATTCTTTATGTTCCATTTTTTAGATGCGGCATTCGTAACTTTGGATAAATTTGTATTCGTTACGTTCATAAACAGCCAAATTTGAAAGGAAATTCCAATACCTATAATTTAATAGTTATTATTAGTTGGTTACAGTGGCGTCGCTAGGGGGTGGCTTTTGGGGCCATAGCCCCAAGTCTCTGTAGGGGTCCCCAAGGGGAGGGGAGGCTCTCTGGGGACCCTGATGCAAGGGGGAGGCTCTCTGGGGACCCTAATGCAAGGGGGAGGCTCTCTGGGGACTCGATGTAAGGGGGAGGCTCTCTGGGGACCCTGGTTTAATGGGGAGGCTTTCTAGGAACTCTGATGCAAGGGGGGGGCTCTCTGGGGACCCTGGTTTAAGGGGGAGGCTCTCTGGGGACCCTGGTTTAAGGGGGAGGCTTTCTAGGAACCCTGATGCAGGGGGGAGGCTCTCTGGGGATCCTAATATAAGGGGGGCTCTCTGGGGATATATACACGCACGTATATTACATACATGTGTATCCCCGCCCAAGCGTATGACTTTCTTTACTACGCTGCTATGGGATCTAGCCCCAGATCTTTTGTAGACCTAGCAACGCCCCTGGTTAGTTATTATTTCGGATTTTCCAATTTTCGGATTTCTAAATTTTCCGAATTTACGATTACCGCATCCAAATGAATGGAACGTAACAAATTCAATTTTTTCCAAAGTTTCGAATTTGTTCAAAATACCAAATTTCGATCACAACGAATGACCCCCCCCCCCAAAAAAAAAACAAAAACTAATGAGACGATAATGAAATTCGGCAGGGCACATGTCTATCACTGGGTCTCTGTGCTTCTCTATGCAATGCAAGGCAGATCATGGCTGGCGGGAGGGGCCAGCAGGGTGCTGTCTGAAGCTTCCTGAAAACATCTCGGCACTTCTTTTGGCCCGGAGAGGATCAGAATCCCCGATTTGATACATCTAATATACTTTTGGTAACATTCTTTTGACAGTATTAACTAGAAGGTTTAAATGTTATCACTTCGATGGTAATTTGTGACCATTTTATTGTCTCATTTTACCTCTTTATTTTGTTTGCCCCGGTGATGGGCATTGCGGAGGCCAGGTACGTGTGCGTTTTTCAGTTGGTACCATGTGATCAGCGCCCCCTAATAAAATAAAAAATCTATTTTATAGAAGGGGTTGTCATGTTTTCACAGATTTTTTTTTTTTTTTTTTTTACCTGCTCGGTGGGTTATATTCTTCATTCGGGGTCACTCATCATTAACTTTCCCAATAACCTGCCATACGGCCATGAAAAAGGCGCAATGTGCAATAAAGTGTATGGACAGCCAAAACCTTTTTTTTGGGGGGGGGGGTTTGGGATGGAGTGTTTAGTCTGTTTCTACACTTTCCTTTAAAAAAAAAAAAAAAGTAAAAAAAGACAGTAAAAAAAAAAAAAACACAAGAAATTAAAAATAAAGGCCAAAAAAAAGGAAGAAAGGAAAAGCAAAAAACTCAAAAAGAAAAATCGCATATTGATTTTATTTTTTTTTTGCTGTCTTTTTTCTTTCTTTTTTTTTTCTTTTTTTTTTTTCCTTTTGCTTTTTTGTGCGTTTTTTGGAATTGCAAAACAGTGATGATCACATTATTTTATCTTTGAATGGATATGTTATCACTGATATAATACTGGTATTAACACTTTTTTTTTTTTCATAGCATTTTTGTGGAATTGAAATGGCGGTTGTTGCAATGCTTTCTGTCACACCGTATTTGCGCTGCGGTCTTACAAGTGCAATTTTTGGGGGGAAAATATACACTTTTTTTACTTAAAAAATAAGACAACAGTAAAGTTAGCCAGTCTTTTTTTTTTTTTTCCCTATGTTGAGAAAGATAAAATTACACCGATTAAATTTATACCCAACATTGTCACGCTTCAAAATTGCGCCCACTCGTGTAATGGCGACAAACTTTCACTCTTAAAAAAATCCCCATAGGTGACGTTTAAAATTTTCTACAGGTACCAGTTTTAAGTTACAGAGGAGGTCTGGGGCTAGAATTATTGCTCTCGCTCTAACGATCGCGGCGATACCTCACATGTGTGGTTTGAATATGCGGGCGCGACTTACGTGTGCGTTCGCTCCTGCGCGCGAGCTCGGTGGTAGGAGGCGCTTTAAATTTAATTTTATTTTTTTTCTTATTTATTTTATTTTTACACTCTTTTTTTTTTTTTTTTTTTTTTAAATGGTTACTTTTATTCCTATTACAAGGGATGTAAAAAAAAATGCACAAAAAAAGCAAAAAAAAAAGGAAGAAAAAAGAGCAAAAAAGCAAAAAAAAGACAAAAGGAAAAAAAGCAAACAAAAAGAGAAGGCCGCAAAAAAAAAAAAAAAGCAAAAAAACAATAAGATCAATGTGTGATTATTTTTAAGTTGTAAACATCCCTTGTAATAGAAAAAAAAGGATGACAGGACCTCTTTAATGTGAGATCTGGGGGTCAAAAAGACCTCACATCTCATATTTACACTAAAATGCAATAAAAAAAAAAACAAAAAAAAAACTTTAAGACTGGACGTCAAATGTCACTTCCGCCCTCCGATGTTATGGAGCCGAGCGGGGGCCATCTTTCCCTCACTCGGCATCCAGCCTATGGAGGGGAAAGGACACGATCGTCTCCGCCGGTACTGACAGCTCCGCCCCCACAATTAAAAAAGTGATCTTGCTGGTGAAGGAAAATCTCCCAAAGGGGACACAGGCCCCCCCCCCCCAAACAATTAAACTGACAGGTTTTAAACCACGGGTGCTCAACCTGTGACCCTGCAGCTGTTGCTGAACTACAAGTCCCATGAGGGATTGCGAGCTGCTGACAGTTACGAACACGACTCCCAAAGGCAGAGAGGCATGATGGGACTTATACAAAAAATGTAAAGTAGGCGCTAATTAAACTACATACATCCTAAAATTAACATGTGCTAGATAATAAAGATTACACACCCCTCTGTAATAATCACTGTTGTGCAAAGCCAGAAACAAAAAAAAATGCACCAAAAGAAATTGGACAAAAAGAAAAAAAATTCCACAAAAATGCCGTGAAAAAAAAAATGCGTTAATACCAGTGTTAAATCAGCGATAACTTAGTGCATATACATTCAAAGATAAAATATAAAATAATGTGATTATTACTATTGTGCAATTCCTAAAAACAAAAAAAACACACAAAAAAAAGGAGAAAAAAAAAAGATAGAAAAGCAATAAAAAGGGAAAAAGAGCAAAAAAATAAAGACAAAAAAAAAATAAGTAAAAAAGTAAAAAAAAAAAAAAAAATCGCACATTGATGTGTGTCTTTTTTGTTTTTTGAAATTGCACAAAAAAAAAAAATTTCCACAAAAATGCTGTGAAAAAAATGCGTTAATACCAGTGTTAGATCAGCGATAACTTAGTGCATATACATTCAAAGATAAAATATAAAATATATGTGATCATCACTATTGTGCAATTCCAAAAAACAAAAAAAACGCACAAAAAAAGACAAAAAAAACAAAAGCAAAAAACTAAAAAAAAAAACAAATCGCACATAGATGTGTGTCTTTTTTGTTTTTTGGAATTGCACAATAGTGATGATCACATTATTTTATCTTTGAATGTATATGTTATCACGGATATAACACTGGTATTAACACATTTTTTTTCAAAACATTTTTGTGGAATTTTTTGTGTGATTTCTTTTGGTGAATTTTTTTTGTTTCTGGCATTGCACAACAAAATGCACCAAAGGAAATTGCACAAAAATAAATAAATAAATCCCTGCAATCTGGGTGAGAGGTAATAAATACCTGGAAGGGTCACACTGACACATTACTCGGCATGGATGGACCGAAGCCGGAACAATACATATTTATTGACGGGTCCACTTTAATTGGTGTCCATTGACCAATTGAATAGATAACATGAGATGGCGGTGATATGGTTTATAGCCCGTCGGGGTACAAAGTCCGCCAACATTTCCCTTCTGTAACTTATTAAGCGCCCTTATCATGGAGGAACTCCAAACTGTCAGCACTGACGCTGCACATAATCCTCGCTCTCAGGGTCAGCTGACCACATGACCCGACCACACTGCAAGAGCAATATAAACCTTATGTCTGGAAAAAGACACAAGTCCATCAAGTCCAACCTATGTGTGTGATTATGTGTCAGTATTACATTACATATCCCTGTATGTTGCGGTCATTCAGGTGATTATCTAATAGTTTCTTGAAGCTATCAATGCTCCCCGCTGAGACCACCGCCTGTGGAAGGGAATTCCACATCCTTGCCGCTCTTACAGTAAAGAACCCTCTATGTAGTTTAAGGTTAAACCTCTTTTCTTCTAATTTTAATGAGTGGCCACGAGTCTTATTAAACTCCCTTCTGTGAAAAAGTTTTCTCCCTATTGTGGGGTCACCAGTACAGTATTTGTAAATTGAAATCATATCCCCTCTCAAGCGTCTCTCCTCCAGAGAGAATAAGTTCAGAGCTCGCAACCTTTCCTCATAACTAAGATCCTCCAGACCCTTTATTAGCTTTGTTGCCCTTCTTTGTACTCGCTCCATTTCCAGTACATCCTTCCTGAGGACTGGTGCCCAGAACTGGACAGCATACTCCAGGTGCGGCCGGACCAGAGTCTTGTAGAGCGGGAGAATTATCGTTTTATCTCTGGAGTTGATCCCCTTTTTAATGCCAATATTCTGTTTGCTTTGTTAGCAGCAGCTTGGCATTGCTGAGCCTATCATCTACTAGGACCCCCAGGTCCTTTTCCATCCTAGATTCAATCCTTGGTATCACAATAGTGAGACACTCAGTGGCCAAACTGCAGTATAACACATTGCTACAGGAACAAGGAAAACGGAAAATTTATATCAAATACTTACCGTAATTTTCCTTTCCTGATGGACTCCATGGCAGCCTACGTATGGGTTCATCCCGCCTCTCATACCTCATAGGACCCCACTCCCATAAATCTTTGCTTCTAGTCAGAGGCCGTGTTCCGTAACTTAGCCTACTCCAGAAAATGGGAGGGAACTCCTGCTGCCATGGAGTCCATCAGGAAAGGAAAATTACGGTAAGTATTTGATATAAATTTTCCGTTTTCCTGACAGACTCCATGGCAGCCTACGTATGGGAAATAACTAGCCATACACACCCGGGTGGGTAATTGCTGGTTAAAGAAAAAAAGGTTTAATTGGCACCATCAACAGATAATACGTGCAAACCAAAGTTAACCGAAGACAAAGAAGCCGGTTCTACACAATAGTGCGTCATAAAAGTGTTAATTGATGACCACGAGGCCGCTTTACAGATTACTTCCGGAGACACATGCCGGGATGCTGCCCACGATGTAGAGATGCTCCTGGTAGGATGAGCGGTTACCACCCCTGGAGGAGTCAAACCCTTAGACCTATAAGCCCATTGAATGGCCTGAACGATCCATGATGCGATGGTTCTAGAGGAAGCACACGATCCCTTGTTTTTACCATGGAAGAGAACAAACAGGTGATCAGACTGGCGAAAGGAAGCTGTGGCTTCTAAGTATTGTTTCAGAACCTCTCCAACATCTAGAGGGTGAATATTAGAGTCCTCAGTAGACCTGAACGTAGGAAGGACAATCTCCTGATTCTCATGGAAGACAGTTGTCACTTTTGGATTTGAACCTAACATGGGAATCAAGACCACTCGATTTGGGAAGAAGGTAAGGAATGGTTCTTTGCATCCTAAGGAACCAATTTCGGACACCCTCTTGGCCGATGTTATGGCCACTAGAAAGACCACTTTGAGAGAAAGCTCTTTAATCGATGATTGATCCATATGTCGTATTTCCTTTCCTGAAAAGAAGTCCAAGACAAGAGGAAGATGCCATTTAGAAAATCTTGGTTTTCTCTGAGGCCTAAGCCTTATTGCTCCCCTGAAGAACTGCCTAGTAAGAGGGTGTCTGGCCCATGATACGCCTGTGAAGGCCGAGATTGCAGAAACCTGGACTCGCAAGGAACTCACAGATAAAGACAGATCCAGGCCAGTTTGTAGAAAACCTAGAATGTCCTGAATCTTTGGGTCATTACAGGAACCATTGGTGGAAACCACGTAGTCTGCAAACTTCGCCCAAATCCTTTGATACATTCTGTTGGTGCCCGCTCTTCTGGCATTCAATAATGTAGCAATAGCTGTATTCGGACATCCTAGTGCTTCCAGCCTTCCCCTCTCAACCACCAAGCCATCAGATGGAGATGGGATGGGCATGGGTGAAGAGACGTTCCCTGCAACAGGAGATCTGGTCTGGACGGGAGAGGGACCGGCTCTCGGTAATTGAGCTGAATCAGGAGAGGAAACCATGGCCTGTTGGGCCAAAACAGGACAATTGCCACTACTTCGACATCTTCCCACCTGAGCCTCGATAGAAATCGAAGAATGACTGGAACCGGGGGAAAGGCATAAGCCCTGTGGAATCTCCACTGGTCCGTCAAGGCATCCACTCCGAAGGCCTGGGGACAACGACACCTCGTGTAATATTTCTCCAGCTTGAAGTTGCAAGGGGATGCGAACAGATCTACTTCTGGCATCATCCCTAGAGACATGAACCAGTTGAAAACTTCGGTGTGGAGGGACCACTCGTTGTCCAGGGTGACTCTTGAAAGGAAGTCCGCCTAGACATTCTGAACTCCCGGGAGATAAACAGCCGATAGATTTGTCAAGTTCGTCTGGGCCCAGGACATGATCGGGCTTACTTCCCTCAGTAAGGAGAGACTGTGGGTGCCCCCCGTCTCTTGATATATGATACTGCGGTCATATTGTCTAACCTCAGGAGGACTGAGGCTCCTGATATCAGATGGAGAAAAGCTTGGAGGGCACGGAAGGCAGCTCGAAGCTCCAGGACATTTGAGACTATCCCTTGGGATGGGAAGTCCCATCTGCCTTGGGCTACCTCCGTCAGGCAGAGAGCGCCCCAACCTCTGTTGCTTGCATCCATTGTCACCGTGATCCAGGAGACAGGTGCTATGGAATGGCAATTGAGGAGATTCTTCCGTTGCAGCCACCAGGGGAGGCTCTCCCGCATGGAGGTGGTTACCCGTACAAGATGGTCTCTATCCCACTGTTGGAGAAACCCCTTCTGAAAGGGCCGCATCTTCCATTGCGCCCACCTCACCATGGGGGCTGTGGCTACCATGGTGCCAATTATCTTTAGACACTGTGAGGCTCTGAGAAGAGATGATGACAATGCTAGACGAATTCTCTCCCGAATCACCGGAACTTTCTCCAGATGCAGAGAGATGGTGCTCTCCACCGTGTTGAATTGGGCTCCGAGGAATATTAGAGCCTGTGTCGGAACTAGATGACTTTTCTCTCTGTTCAACAGCCAACCGAACTCTGTCGGGGTAGAGATGACTTGATCTCGATGTGACAACATCTGTTCCCTGTCTTGTGACAGCAGGAGTAGGTCGTCCAAATAATGGTGTAACCGAATACCTCTGACCCGGATTAATGCCACCACAGCCAATAAGAGCTTCGAAAACACTCGAGGCGATGTTGTGAGCCCGAATGGGAGACATGTAAATTGGAGATGCCTCTGGTCTACTGCAAATCGGAGATACCTCTGGAATTCTTTTGCAATCGGCACATGAAAGTAGGCATCTTTCAGGTCTATGGAGACAAGCCAATCTCCTGGTTGTATTGTTTGTCGGATTGTCAGCAGGGTTTCCATCTTGAATTTTTCCTTCTTGATGAAGGAGTTCAGATGTGTCAAGTCGATTACTGGCCTCCAGGAGCCATTCTTTTTGAGGACCATGAAAAGGGGGGAATAAACCCCTAGAAATCTTTCTTCTGATGGAACCTGAATGGCGGCCCCCTGGGCAATCAGTGAATCTGTATATGATAGAATAATTTGTTTCTTTTCTTCTGAGTGCGGAAGGACCGTAGGCACAAACTGGTGTATGGGTGGACTGTTGAATACCCAAGTGTGACCTGAGGACACTGTTTTGACGGTCCAGTAGTCTTGAATCAAGGCTGCCCAGACATGCTGATAACGGAGTAAATGAGCCCCTACTTGCTCTGTCTGGACAGGCGCCATATCAAAAGGACTTGGAAGCCTCCCGTCCCCCTGATGGGGCTGACTTTGAGGATTTTTGGCCGGAAGGTTAGCCTCTCCTCCAGTTTTTTCTAAACTCACGGCCAGGTCTGTAGCGGCGAGTATCTCTAGCGCGCTCTGGCTCTTGCCTAGGTTGGGTTCTTCTTTGGTTTAGGATACGACGGTCCTGGGGTAAGAACCCTGATTTACCCCCAGTAGCACGGGTAATGGCAGAGTCAAGTTTATTTCCAAAGAGTGAGGAACCCTCAAATGGAATCCTGCACCATGCTTGTTTAGAGGCAGGGTCTGCAACCCATGGGCGTAACCACAGAGCGCGTTTTGCTGTAACTGAAGAGAGCATGACACGTGCCACAAGACGAATAATGTCAATGGATGCTTCCCCCAGGAAGACCGATGCCAGCTTCAGCTCATGTACTGGAGAGCTCTTGAATAAGTCTTCAGACACACTTCCTAAAGCTGCACCCACATCATCCGTCCAAGACTCCATCGCTTTAGACAAAGCTGCAAGGGCCAAGGCTGGTTTACAAGCCATACCCGCTGTGATATAAATACGCTTTAAGTCTGTATCAATCTTCCTCTCCAAACCATCCTTGAAAGAGACAGTATTCTCTAGAGGGAGCGTAACATGTCTCACCAGCCTCATGAGAGCCGCATCAATAAGGGGTGCCGATTTTAGATGTTTTACTTCATCACTCTTGAATGGGTACATCTTTGCTATCTTGGAAATTAAAGAGTTTTTACTTTCAACTTTACCCCATTCATCCGAGATAATTTCGCCCAGTTCACCCAGGAAGGGGAAATTTGGGAGGTCTTTCTTAAGATGTTTAAAGTATTTCCTCTGCTTAGAGGGTGCCTCTACTGGTTCTTCCCATCTCAATGCGTCTTTAACCGCTCTGACCAACTGTGCAACCAGGGAGAAGTCAAAACCTGCACCAGGCTCATTCATCTCTGCCTCGCTGTCCGAGGAACCACTCAAAGAGAGACTATGTCGAGATGGACCCGGAACTTCGGGTTCAGCTTCTTCAACAACTGGAGCTATAACAGAAGGAGGAATTACTGCCCGGTCAAAATCCGTTTTGTTAAGAGATTCTTGGACCACTTTCTTGACCAGAGCTTCTACTTGCTGGTCCCCAGCTCCTCTTTCCTTCGTAGCTCTAGAATAACATAACTCACAGAGGGATTTACCCTCTGGGACTTGAGTTTTACATCCCCAGCAAGCTTTTTTCTCAGAGCGGCTGGAATGGCGGGGAGAATGATGTCTGGATCTAGATCTTGACCCTTCTTTGCGGTGTCTGGAGGACGACCTAGTACGTCTAGAACTTGACGTGGACTGGTGATGTTGTGACCTAGACTGGTCTTTCTCTTTGTGTGCCGATAACTGAGGTTCAGACCTAGAAGGGCTGAAGGAAAGAAATGAATACCTTGCTCCTAAATAATACCCCAAACAATACAGGCAGAATGAAAAATAAAAATACTTTCATCCTACCTGCGGTGCAAGGGTTGGCCACTAGGGGGCGGTGACACATCCATGGCAACAGAATCAAGAGACTGAAAACAATTCAATAAAAAAACTAATAAATTACAGACTCTGTGCTTTTTCTTTCAAAAAAAAAAAGAAAGTAAAGTTACAGAATAGCACAAAAACCCCCTACCTTAGCTGTCAGAGGAACGAACACAGGGAAGCCTGCTGCCTGAGTGGTGAGAGCAACCCAAATAACAGCTGTTTCTGACAGCTATTTGAATCTGCCGCCTGATGATGACGTCATCGCGTCCACAGCGTCCCTACGCTGTGACCGACGCCGCTCCACGGCGCTCGCGTGCATGCGCGACTGCCGCCATCTCGCCCGGACCGCGCAGGTGCGAACCAAGCCTCGATCTCAATTGAGACTTCGCAGCTGCGCACCCAGAGCGGGAAGCGGCGGACTGGAACGCAGATGCGTCCCAGCCGCCATGGCCAAATAAACAACCGGAGCTACAGGGACAAAACGACACACAAAAACAGGCTGCCATGTATAAGAAAACAGAAGGGCATACGTTACCACGGCACAAACGAGATCCGTCCTGGGACTGGGAGCTATGAGAGCGCTCACTGCACGACCGGGGTATTGTAAGAGGAAGCCTCCCGCTAATAGCTGGGACGTTTGGCCATGTTGCCGCTTTCCAGCCAACGGCTGGCTAGTAAGATCTTCAAGGCATCGTAATGAACCCCCCGTGTCCGCCCTGCTAATAGCTGGGGAAGCTGAACTTCAGCAAGACACCGCCATCACCATCAAACATGTGCAAAACCACCAGGACTGGATCAATAAACTTCATAAGGTAAGAAATACACCTTGGTCCTAGGAGGAGGACAAAAAGGGAACACGGTCTCTGACTAGAAGCAAAAATTTATGGGAGTTGGGGTCCTATGAGGTATGAGAGGCGGGATTAACCCATACGTAGGCTGCCATGGAGTCTGTCAGGAAACCTGATTTTTTTTCCTTCTTTCACATGTGTATGTCTGTTGAAGCAATGAAGACATTGTAAATAGTATTTTTCAACCTCACCTACTATGTAACTATATGTAAAACAAAGAATGGAGCAGTGTTATATTGTGGTTCTGCCACTAGGTGTCTCACTAGGCTTTTGTAAAACAAACAATAGAGTTGTGTGTAGAAGAAAGAGAACATGGATTTGGGACTTTGCATGAGGCATGTCTATGTAAATGATAATAATGCATAAAATACCTAATTATAAATAAATTGAATGTCAAAATCCCCATGGGGGGGGTCCATATAGCCATAATGAATTAATAAATTAATGAATTCAATGAATCAAATAAATAAATATGATATATAATGTATAATATCAATATTATATAATACATGATGTAAACGAAAAGAGACATGATAAATATAATAATAATGATAATAACATATTTAATATCAACGATAAATGGACATGATTGGTACAAACAATGGCAATAAAAAAGTAACTAAACATACAAATCAAATAGACATGATAATCATAACAGATGCGAACAATAAGTACTAATGACAGAGTTCATGATTTGTTTATTCTATTTATTCATTTAATTATTTCATTTTAATATTTATTCTATTTATTCATTCATTCATTCATTTCAATTCTATTTATTCATTTAATTTTAAAGCAAAATATATGCATCCTGCTCCTGATGATTGGCTGTAAACGCCATGAAACGCGTTGAGTCCTCACTCAAGGGTGCCAAGTCAAGCTTGCCTAAATCATGAACTCTGTCATTAGTACTCATTGTTCGCATCTATTATGATTATCATGTCTATTTGATTTGTATGTTTAGATACTTTATTTATTGCCATTGTTTGTACCGATCATGTCCATTTATCGTTGATAATAAATATGTTATTATGATTACTATTATATTTATCGTGTCTCTTTTCGTTTACATCATGTATTATATATTAATTATATTATATATCATATTTATTTATATATTTGTTTTATTGAATTAATTAATTTATTAATTCATTATGGCTATATGGACCCCCCCCCCCCCCCCCTATGGGGATTGTGACATTCAATTTAGTTATAATTAGGTATTTTATGCATTATTATCATTTACATAGACATGCCTCATGCAAAGTCCCAAATCCATGTTATCTTTGTTCTATATACATTCAGGGATGGAGGCATACCTATGTTTTGCTTCGGTATAAACAGGTCACTTTCTGTTCTTCATTAATAGAGTTTTGTTATATTGTAGTTCTGCCACTAGGTGTCTCACTACTGTGATACCAGGGCTTTATCTAAACCAAAGGAATTAGCAATGTGTTATATCAGGGGTGGGCAACCTTTGAGAGGTGGGGATCTACCTGGACAACATGGAAGAGATTAAAGATCCCCGGGGTGCGGCACCTTTTTTTTTTTTACTTTTTTAATTAATAAATTATCAATCCCCCAGTAAAAATATGACACAAAGAACACATAGTGTGCAAACAGTAGTGTCCTCTGCCCCCCTTAACATCACCCCCCACAATAGTATCCTCTGCCCCCCCTCACATCACCCCCCACAATAGTATCCTCTGCCCCCCTTAACATCACCCCCCACAATAGTATCCTCTGCCCCCCTCACATCACCCCCCACAATAGTATCCTCTGCCCCCCTTCACATCACCCCCCACAATAGTATCCTCTGCCCACCTTCACATCACCCCCTACAATAGTATCCTCTGACCCCCTTCACATCACCCCCTACAATAGTATCATCTGCCCCCCTTCACATCACCCCCTACAATAGTATCCTCTGCCCCCCTTCACATTACCCCCCACAATAGTATCATCTGCCCCCCTTCACATTACCCCCCACAATAGTATCCTCTGACCCCCTTCACATCACCCCCCCCCCCACAATAGTATCCTCTGCCCCCCTTCACATCACCCCCCACAATAGTATCCTCTGACCCCCTTCACATCACCCCCCACAATAGTATCCTCTGACCCCCTTCACATCACCCCCCACAAAAGTATCCTCTGCCCCCCTTCACATCACCCCCCACAATAGTATCCTCTGCCCACCTTCACATCACCCCCTACAATAGTATCCTCTGCCCCCCTTCACATTACCCCCACAATAGTATCCTCTGCCCCCCTTCACATTACCCCCCACAATAGTATCCTCTGACCCCCTTCACATCACCCCCCACAATAGTATCCTCTGACCCCCTTCACATCACCCCCCACAATAGTATCCTCTGCCCCCCTTCACATCACCCCCCACAATAGTATCCTCTGCCCACCTTCACATCACCCCCCACAATAGTATCCTCTGACCCCCTTCACATTACCCCCTGCAATAGTATCCTCTGCCCCCCTTCACATCACCCCCCACAATAGTATCCTCTGCCCCCCCCCTCACATCACCCCCTGCAATAGTATCATCTGCCCCCCTTCACATCACCCCCTACAATAGTATCCTCTGCCCCCCTTCACATTACCCCCTACAATAGTATCCTCTGACCCCCTTCACATCACCCCCCACACTAGTATCCTCTGCCCCCCTTCACATCACCCCCTACAATAGTATCCTCTGACCCCCTTCACATCACCCCCTACAATAGTATCATCTGCCCCCCTTCACATCACCCCCTACAATAGTATCCTCTGCCCCCCTTCACATTACCCCCCACAATAGTATCCTCTGACCCCCTTCACATTACCCCCCACAATAGTATCCTCTGACCCCCTTCACATCACCCCCTACAATAGTATCCTCTGCCCCCCTTCACATTACCCCCCACAATAGTATCATCTGCCCCCCTTCACATCACCCCCTACAATAGTATCCTCTGCCCCCCTTCACATTACCCCCCACAATAGTATCCTCTGACCCCCTTCACATCACCCCCCACAATAGTATCCTCTGACCCAATGCACATCACCCCCCACAATAGTATCCTCTGACCCCCTTCACATCACCCCCCACAATAGTATCCTCTGCCCACCTTCACATCACCCCCTACAATAGTATCCTCTGCCCCCCTTCACATCACCCCCTACAATAGTATGCTCTGCCCCCCTTCACATCACCCCCCACAATAGTATCCTCTGCCCGCCTTCACATCACCCCCCACAATAGTATCCTCTGACCCCCTTCACATCACCCCCCACAATAGTATCCTCTGACCCCCTTCACATCACCCCGCACAATAGTATCCTCTGCCCGCCTTCACATCACCCCCCACAATAGTATCCTCTGACCCCCTTCACATCACCCCCCACAATAGTATCCTCTGCCCCCCTTCACATCACCCCCCACAATAGTATCCTCTGCCCCCCTTCACATCACCCCCCACAATAGTATCCTCTGCCCCCTTCACCCCCCCCCAAAATAGTATCCTCTGACCCCCCTTCACATCACCCCCCCCCCCCACAATAGTATCCTCTGCCCTCCTTCACATCACCCCCACAATAGTATCCTCTGCCCACTTTCACATTACCCCCCCCCCCACAATAGTATCCTCTGCCCACCTCCACATTACCCCCCCCCCACAATAGTATCCCCTGCCCACCTTCACATCACCCCCCCCCCACAATAGTATCCTCTGCCCACCTTCACATTAACCCCCCCCCCCCGCAATAGTATCCTCTGCCCACCTTCACATTAACCCCCCCCCACAATAGTATCCTCTGCCCCCCTTCACATTACCCCCCACAATAGTATCCTCTGACCCCCTTCACATCACCCCCCACAATAGTATCCTCTGACCCCCTTCACATCACCCCCTACAATAGTATCCTCTGCCCACCTTCACATCACCCCCTACAATAGTATCCTCTGACCCCCTTCACATTACCCCCCACAATAGTATCCTCTGACCCCCTTCACATCACCCCCTACAATAGTATCCTCTGCCCCCCTTCACATCACCCCCCACAATAGTATCCTCTGACCCCCTTCACATTACCCCCCACAATAGTATCCTCTGACCCCCTTCACATCACCCCCTACAATAGTATCCTCTGCCCCCCTTCACATTACCCCCCACAATAGTATCATCTGCCCCCCTTCACATCACCCCCTACAATAGTATCCTCTGCCCCCCTTCACATTACCCCCCACAATAGTATCATCTGCCCCCCTTCACATCACCCCCTACAATAGTATCCTCTGCCCCCTTCACATTACCCCCCACAATAGTATCCTCTGACCCCCTTCACATCACCCCCCACAATAGTATCCTCTGCCCCCCTTCACATCACCCCCTACAATAGTATCCTCTGCCCACCTTCACATCACCCCCCACAATAGTATCCTCTGCCCCCCTTCACATCACCCCCCACAATAGTATTTTCTGCCCACCTTCACATCACCCCCCACAATAGTATTTTCTGCCCACCTTCTGTTAGGTACCTGGTAGTAGAGCCTGACTGGTAGGAGGAGACCTCTCTTACAACTCTGGTTCAGGAGCCACCGGAATGGGAACAGTGGTCTCGTCACCACAGCGGGGTAGGAGTGCCTGTGGAAGTTGCAGCAGCTGGTACTGTGGCTGGATGGTGATCCTCCAGGGATGGCTGGAACTGCAGATGACAGCTGAGACAGTAGTAGGTCAGCGACCTGATGAGCAGGTGGATGGAGGAGCAGCGGTAACTGGAACTGGATGAGATAAGCCAGATGACACAGCACACACACAGAGCAAGGCAGAGGGCAATAGAGGGGTCAGACAAGCCGGGTCAAGCAGGTAATCAGGCAGGCAAATTCGGCAGGCTTAAGCAGGGTCAAACAACAGGCAGAAGTTGGCAACGGGTAACAGGCAGAGGTCCTTAAGCAGAGTCAGGCAAGCCGGGATCAGGATAGGAGAGAGCAGGGAGGTCAATCAGAACCGGGTCGGTACAGAAGATCAGCAAACAGGTTTCAGGTAACTAAGGCACAGAGCTGCAGACAAAACAGCGCTGCACAAGTGGAGCTGCAATTCTTTTAAAGGCCCTTTGGCGACAAACAGCGCTAGTGCGAATGCGCGTGCGCCCGTTCGCACACCCGCCCGCACGCTGGCGCACACAAGAATACAGGCGTTGATGTTCAATCTGGCCAGGGGGGCGCGTGCGACCGGCTTGTCTGACCCCTCTATTGTCTGCTGCCTTGCTCTGTGTATGTGCTGTGGCTTATCATCTGGCTTATCTCATCCAGTTCCAGTTACTGCTGCTCCTGCATCCACCCATTAGGTCGCTGATTGCAATTCTTTAAACGCCCCTTGGCGCCAAACAGTGCGCCTGAGGCGCGCTGGCGCACACAAGAATACAGGCGCAGATTGGGTTCCTACCAATCCTGTGCCGAGTTCTCGGGTCTGTACACCTGCTGTGCCCATAATGGGGGGTTCCCACCATCACTGTGCTGAGTTCCTGGGTCTGTACACCCGATGTGCCCATTATGAGGAGTTCCCACCATCCCTGTGCTGAGTTCCCGGGTCTGTACACCCGCTGTGCCCATTATGAGGGGTTCCCACCATCCCTGTGCTGAGTTCCCGGGTCTGTACACCTGCTGTGCCCATTATGAGGGGTTCCCACCATCCCTGTACTGAGTTTCCAGGTCTGTACACCCGCTGTGCCCATTATGAGGGGTTCCCCCATCCCTGTGCTGAGTTCCCAGGTCTGTACACCTGATGTTCCCATTATGATGAGTTCCCACCATCCCTGTGCTGAGTTCCGGGTCTGTACACCCGCTGTGCCCATTATGAGGAGTTCCCACCATCCCTGTGCTGAGTTCCCGGGTCTGTACACCCGCTGTGCCCATTATGAGGAGTTCCCACCATCCCTGTGCTGGGTTCCCGGGTCTGTACACCCGCTGTGCCCATTATGAGGCGTTCCCACCATCCCTGTGCTGAGTTCCCAGGTCTGTACACCTGATGTTCCCATTATGATGAGTTCCCACCATCCCTGTGCTGAGTTCCCGGGTCTGTACACCCGCTGTGCCCATTATGAGGGGTTCCCACCATCCCTGTGCTGAGTTCCGGGTCTGTACACCCGCTGTGCCCATTATGAGGAGTTCCCATTACTCTTACTGGAATTACTTTTATCTCCATAATGGAGAATGCAACCGGACGAGCTGGAATGCACAGAAGTGGGGCATTTATTTATCGCCTTCACATTGCTCTCGACAATGGTCAGTTCTAGTGTGCTTTTCCACCCCCCTGTGACCACAAAGCAGTAAGACAGGACAGCAGTTTCGAGACTGAATAACTGGTCAGTATAGCCTATCTGGGTAGAACAGGTAGGCTATACTGGAACAGTCTACAGGTTCATGGCTGGGGACCATGAAGCAGCTTGCAGAACAGATAGGTTAGACTGGAACAGTCTAAAGGTTCATGGCTGGGGACCATGAAGCAGCTTGCAGAACAGATGGGTTAGACTGGAACAGTCTAAAGGTTCATGGCTGGGGACCATGAAGCAGCTTGCAGAACAGATGGGTTAGACTGGAACAGTCTAAAGGTTCATGGCTGGGGACCATGAAGCAGCTTGCAGAACAGATAGGTTAGACTGGAACAGTCTACAGGTTCATGGCTGGGGACCATGAAGCAACTTGCAGAACAGATAGGTTAGACTGGAACAGTCTACAGGTTCATGGCTGGGGACCATGAAGTAGCTTGCAGAACAGATAGGTTAGACTGGAACAGTCTACATGTTCATGGCTGGGGACCATGAAGCAGCTTGCAGAACAGATAGGTTAGACTGGAACAGTCTACAGGTTCATGGCTGGGGACCATGAAGTAGCTTGCAGAACAGATAGGTTAGACTGGAACAGTCTACAGGTTCATGGCTGGGGACCATGAAGCAGCTTGTAGAACAGATAGGCTAGACTGGAACAGTCTACAGGTTCATGGCTGGGGACAAAGAAGCAGCTTGTAGAACAGATAGGCTAGACTGGAACAGTCTACAGGTTCATGGCTAGAGACCATGAAGCAGCTTGTAGAACAGGTAGGCTAGACTGGAACAGTCTACAGGTTCATGGCTGGGGACCATGAAGCAGCTTGTAGAACAGATAGGCTAGACTAGAACAGTCTACAGGTTCATGGCTGGGAACCATGAAGCAGCTTGTAGAACAGATAGGCTAGACTGGAACAGTCTACAGGTTCATGGCTAGAGACCATGAAGCAGCTTGTAGAACAGGTAGGCTAGACTGGAACAGTCTACAGGTTCATGGCTGGGGACCATGAAGCAGCTTGTAGAACAGATAGGCTAGACTGGAACAGTCTACAGGTTCATGGCTAGGGACCATGAAGAAGCTTGTAGAACAGATAGGCTCGACTGGAACAGTCTGCAAGTTCATGGCTGGGGTGGGGACCATGAAGCAGCTTGTAGAACAGATAGGCTAGACTGGAACAGTCTACAGGTTCATGGCTGGGGACCATGAAGCAGCTTGTAGAACAGATAGGCTAGACTGGAACAGTCTACAGGTTCATGGCTGGGGACCATGAAGCAGCTTGTAGAACAGGTAGGCTAGACTGGAACAGTCTACAGGTTCACGGCATGCGTGGGAGTGAATTCACGTGGCCAGGGTCAGTCACAGAGCCGGCGTCCGCGGCCCCGGAAGGAAGAGGGGTGAACATGGATGCTTCCACCAGCAGGGAAAATCGCGGACGTAGTGGGCTTCATTTGCGATGCATACTAGACCATTATGCCTTTACTTTGCAGGGGAATAAAGAGGAAGTAAAACCCATCAGGGCTTACTTCTTCTTCTTTACGTTATTCACTTTGTTTTGTTGCATTCGTAACTAAATACATTTTGTTTAGTCTGGTTTCTTTTATTCGTTTTCGACTGGATTTGAATTTTTCAAATAGATTCAAAGTATTTAAATCCAGCAGTTATATTCTTTCAATTTTTTTCTGTTCTAGTATAATTGAATCTTTTCTATTCTATTACATTCTTTTATTTTCTATTCTATTCTTTTATTTCATTTTCTATTCTATTCTTTTATGTTGTATTATATTCTATGCTGTTTTATTCTAGTCTTTTTTTTTCTATTCTGTTTTATTCTATTCTCTTCATAATTTGAATTTCCGAAGATGGCTATACTCTTTCTATTTTATTCTATTTTATATTATTTTCTATTCTATTCTTTTATTTTCTAGTCTATTCTTTTTTGTTCTATTCTTTTATTTTCTATTCTTTTCTATTCTATACTATTCCTTTATTTTATATTTCATTGTATTGTTTTATTTTGTATTATATGTATTTGTACGATGTCCTGCCTTCATTTCCTGCCGGCGTGCCTTCTGTCACCGCCTTGCCGCGCGATAGGCTGGGATTACGGCTGCACATAGTTGTGTTGTGTCTGATCTTAGTAATGACACGGCTCGATGACAGACGAGCACTTAAGATTTAAGGGACGTAGGTTTACACAAAAACATCGAATGACTTCTTCACAAGTCACTGACGAATCGACATAATCCCGGTACAAGGCAGGCGGGAGCCTGGGGATGGCGGTATGTGTCAGCCTTAAAGGAGAACTTCCATCTAGTGTTCTACAGTATAAACTACCTGTAGCACTACCCCCGAAGGAGCCGCTATGAACAGGCCCCCCCCCCCCCCCCCGAGCCCGGACACATCTGAGACCTCGATGACCGCCAGCCAACTCTAGCAGGACTACCTCAAAGGGGCAGGAACCCCTGAGGCTGGGGGGCTCCTCCGGAAGGTCCAGACCAGGGCTACTCCAGGCCCCAGGCTATTTGTGCCCCCCTCCAGCCACCTACTGGGCACGCATCCCCAGGGATTGGCTGAGGCACCGTAAATATTCAGGCTGCTCATTTGACTTTCTCAGCCATCGATGTTCTGGAAGCCTCCAGCATACAGGGAGAAACAATCAAACCAGGAACCTGTGGAACCCAGAACAGCCCAACGTAATCAATAGCTGCTCCAGCTTGCTCATCCTTGCCTTTATGGACCTTGCTCTGTGCACTGGTGTGCAGTCATGTTGGAACAGGAAGGGGCCATCCCCAAAGTAACATGAATGAATGACATTCGACCTCCTATAGAAATGTAAATCAGGAAAATACCACAATATGGCCACTAGATGGAGCTGATTAACCCCCGGGAATCAATACTTATTTTCTAGGATCATCGGCTCCATCTAGTGGCCACAATGCTGTGTTTTCTTGATTTGTGCTTATTCTTAGAAATGATTCGCCTACTTGACCTATCTACTTCATATTAGTTTGTGTCATATGTAGAAGGTAAGCGCTGGTCCAGTGGTCAGTAATTTTTTTTCTGATTCATTCTTTTCTTATGAATAAATAATATTCAACCTGGACAGCAAATAGTCCAGTAACATGAATGCATAACATTTAACCTCATATAGCAATGTGAATCAGGAAGATTGCATATTATGACCACTAGATGGAGCAGATGATGCTAGAAAATAAGTATTGATTTCCTAAGATCATCGGCTCCATCTAGTGGCCATAATGTGGTATTTTCTTGATTCATTTTATTCCTAGATATGATTAACCTGCTTGAACTATCTACTGCATATCAGTTTTTCATATGTAAAAGGTGAATACTGGTCCAGTGGTCAGTATTTTTTTTTTCAAATCACTCTTTTCTTATGAATGAAGAATATTTGACCTGGAGGGAAAATAGTCCAGTAACATGAATGCATAACATTCAACCTCCTATAGAAATACGAATCAGGAAAATACCATATTATGACCATTAGATGGAGCCGATGATCTTAGGAAATCAATACTTATTTTCTAGGATCATCTGCTCCATCTAGTGGTCATAATATGGTATCTTCCTGTTTGACATTGCTATATGAGGTTAAATGTTATGCATTCATGTTACTGGACTATTTTCTGTCCAGGCTGAATATTATTTATTCATGAGAAAAGAATGAATCAGAAAAAAATACTGACCACGGATTAATCTAGAAAATAAGTATTGATTCCCAAGGGTCATCAGTGCCATCTAGTGGCCATAATGTGGTATTTTCTTGATTAACTTTATTCCTAGAAACGATTCGCCTGCTTGACCAATCTACTGCATATCAGTTCGTCCAGTGCTGAGTATTTTTCTGATTCGCCGGTTACTATTTTCAACCTCATAAAGAAATGCGAATTAGGAAAATACCGCATTATGACCACTAGATGGAGCTGACCATCATAGGAAATAAGTATTGATTCCCTATAATCATCAGCTCCATCTAGTGGTCATAATGTGGTATTCTCCGGATTCATGCTATTCTCAGAAATGATTAGTCTGTCCAGTGGTCAGTATTTGTTCTAATTCACTCTTTATCTTATGATTGAAAAATATTCTACCTGGAGAGAAGATAGTCTCGTAACATGAATGCATAACATTCAACCTTATAAGGAGATGTGAATCAGGAAAATGTCGCATTATGACCACTAGATGGAGCTGATGATCCTAGGAAATAAGTATTGTTTTTTTTTTCTGATTCATTCTTTTCTTATGAATGAGTAATATTAA
Source organism: Lithobates septentrionalis (assembly GCA_037952835.1). NCBI lineage: Eukaryota > Metazoa > Chordata > Amphibia > Anura > Ranidae > Lithobates > Lithobates septentrionalis. Next base: position 171,419 of record JBBDGP010003111.1, on the reverse strand, counting down.
ACCTGGAGAGAAAATAGCTTAGTAATATAAATGCATAACATTTGACCTCCTATAGAAATGTAAATCAGGAAAATACCACATTATGGCCACTAGATGAAGCTGATGATCCCCGGGGAATCAATACTTATTTTTCTAGGATCATCGGCTCCATCTAGTGGCCACAATGTGGTATTTTCTTGATTCATGCTATTCTTAGAAATGATTAGCCTACTCGACCTATCTACTTCATTTTAGTTTGTGTCATATGTAGAAGGTGAGTGCTGGTCCAGTGGTCAGTATTTTTTTCTGATTCATTCTTTTCTTACAAATAAATAATATTCGACCTGGACGGAAAATAGTCCAGTAACATGAATGCATAACATTTAACCTCATATAGCAATGTGAATCAGGAAGATACCCTATTATGACCATTAGATGGAGCCGATGAATCTAGAAAATAAGTATTGATTCCCTATAATCATCAGCTCCATCTAGTGGCCATAATGCGGTATTTTCTTCATTTATCCTATTCTTGGAAACGATTAGCCTGCTTGACTGATCAGTTTGGGTCATAGGTAGAAGGTAAGTGCTGGTCCAGTGCTCAGTATTTTTTCTGATTGACTCTATTCTTATGAATGAAGTATATTCGACCTGGAGAAGGAAATAACCTAGTAACATTTGATTTTGCCCCATTCGCACAGAACGAATGTACATGCAGTTTCACAGGACGAATAGCTCTGAGTGGTGGAGTGGTGGTGTTTTGTTGTGTGATCTCTGTGGAGAGTCATCAATCACCCCGGACCTGCTAGACAGGATCCTGTCTGTCACTAGTCCCATCCCTGTCACCGGCTGCAGCATCAGGTGGGTGACAGCGGAGAGGTCTCCAGGGCGACATCAACACCCGGGCCGTCCCTCCCGCAGGTAGCAGGGCGTGTCCCCGGAGGGAGGATTTGGCGATGAGGATCTGGATGGAGAGCCGGGCTCACATTACCTGCCGGAGACATCGGCACGCTTACCTGTAACTTTATCCGCGATCCGCGTCCCCGCGCCGCATCGTGTGACCGCAGGACAATGCGGAGCCCCTGAGCGCGCCGGAGGGACAGACAATGGGATGTGACAGCGAGACGGGATCAGCGAAGACGGGCGGATTGTACCCCGGGACATCACTCAGCGCCGCGACATCCCGGTAAGTTATCGCCGCACGATCGATTTTTGGGATAGAAATATTATTTAATATCTGAATTGTATTGTAACTGTTCTGTCTGCTCTCATGTTGTAAAGCGCTGCGCAAACTGCTGGCACTATATAAATGCTGTATAATAATAATAATATATAAATCCTGTACAATAATAATAATAATAATATATAAATCCTGTATAATAATAAGAATAATATAAATCCTGTATAATAAAAAATAATAATAATATATAAATCCTGTATAATAAATAATAATAATAATATATAAATCCTGTATAAAAAAAATAATAATAATACTATATAAATTCTGTATAATAATAATAATAATATATAAATCCTGTATAATAATTATAATATAAATCCTGTATAATAATAATAATATAAATCCTGTATTATTATTATTATAATATATAAATCCTGTCTATCAGTAATAATATAAATCCTGTCTATTAATAATAATATAAATCCTGTATAATAATAATAATATATACTGTAAATCCTGTCTAATAATAATAATAATAATAATATTATAATGATAATAATAATAATAATAATAATAATAGTAATACATTGTTGCAAAATAAGTATCATAGGAAGAGAAAACGGCCCTCACACCACATCCCTGAATTGGGGTCACATTCACATCTGACATCTGAAACACTTAACAAAGAAAGCCCCAAATTTATAAATGGGGGGGGGGGGGGTATTCACATACAGGCTCAGGTCCCTGTAGCTCGACACCTGACGGTACAAAAAAGTACTGGAGCTGCTTCTGGAGCAGAAATGGGCATTTTTTACCCCATAGACCAGGGAGTTGGGGGGTCTCCAAACTTTCTAAACAAAGGACCAGTTTAGAGTGCTTCAGACTTTGGGGGGGGGGGGGGGCAGGACAGTGGCCAGTGGGAGTAAAAAATGCCCTATCATTGGTATAGGTGGGAGGAATAGGGGAATAGTGTCCCATCATTGGTATCAGTGGGAGGAATAGTGTCCCATCATTGGTATCAGTGTATCAGTGGGAGGAATAGTGTCCCATCATTGGTATCAGTGGGTGGAATAGTGTCCCATCATTGGTGTCAGTGGGAGGAATAGTGTCCCATCATTGGTATTAGTGGGAGGAATAGTGCCCCATCATTGGTGTCAGTGGGAGGAATAGTGTCCCATCATTGATGTCAGTGGGAGGAATAGTGTCCCATCATTGGTGTCAGTGGGAGGAATAGTGTCCCATCATTGGTATTAGTGGGAGGAATAGTGCCCCATCATTGGTGTCAGTGGGAGGAATAGTGTCCCATCATTGGTGTCAGTGTGAGGAATAGTGTCCCATCATTGGTATCAGTGGGAGGAATATTGCCCCATCATTGGCATCAGTGGGAGGAATAGTGTCCCATCATTGATATCAGTGGGAGGAATAGTGTCCCATCATTGATATCAGTGGGAGGAATAGTGTCCCATCATTGATATCAGTGGGAGGAATAGTGCCCCATCATTGGTGTCAGTTGGAGGAATAGTGTCCCATCATTGATATCAGTGGGAGGAATAGTGCCCCATCATTGGTGTCAGTTGGAGGAATAGTGCCCCATCATTGGCATCAGTGGGAGGAATAGTGCTCTATCATTGGAGTCAGTGGGAGGAATAGTGCCCCATCATTGGTGTCAGTGGGAGGAATAGTGCCCCATCATTGGTGTCAGTTAGAGGAATAGTGTACCATCATTGATATCAGTGGGAGGAATAGTGCCCCATCATTGGCATCTGTGGGAGGAATAGTGTTCCATCATTGGTGTCAGTGGGAGGAATAGTGCCCCATCATTGGTGTCAGTGGAAGGAATAGTGCCCCATTATTGGTGTCAGTGAGAGGAATAGTGCCCCATCATTGGTGTCAGTGGGAGGAATTGTGCCTCATTGTTGGTGTCAGTGATGGAGTGTTGCCCCAAGGGGCAGATAAAAGAAAGCCAAGGGCCACAGTGTGGAGATCACTGCCATAGACTCTATAATAGGAGAGCCTGTAAATGTGTAAAACAAGCAGTTTGTACCGTTTTGTGTGTATTTTGATCCAATAAGATCCGTTCTTCTCCCGGCTTCTCTCTCCATTGGCTAAAACAAAATGGGGAATACATGAATTCTCATCTATACACTTTCTATACGCTGCTAAAACGCTCATTTACAAATGTAAAAGATTGTTTAGATAAAAACGCCGGCGGTGACCTGAAAACCGCTCAGCAGACACCTACACGCCGGAAACGTTTGTTTGGTTTCGGACGCATTCGCTCGTTGAGGAATTTCATCATAATCCTGATTCGCTTTCGCCATTTATTTCATATATTTGTAGGACCGGAAGGATTACAAATACTTTAACAGTTTTTCCCAGGAAGATTGCTACATATTCGATATATATTATCAAATCGGACGGATTTTATATTTTCGGACGCTAGCCCCACCCACCCCGAAAAATGACATGAGCTGATTGGACAATATCGACCTAACGACTGGAACGAAATTCGGATCCATTCATTATCCAAATCTGAATTATCATATACATTCCAAAATTTATGTCCCCCCCTCCCCCCCCGCCCTCTGCTGCTCCGCCCGGGTCTGCCGTCCCACCGGGAGACATGAGCGACCTGCTGGCACCTCCGCCGGCTGGCCGGAGAACCTGAACAAAGCTGGAATCTGCTTTTTCAGTCGTTTGGGGGGTTCTGAGCACTGACAGGCTGACCCCCCCACCCCTACAACCTCTGCAGCAATGCTGGCAGCACTCATACATCTATTTCCCAAAGACAACCTCTGGATATGACGCTGAGCACGTGACCTCAACTTCTTTGGTGGACCATGGCGAGGCCTGTTCTGAGTGGAGCCTGTCCTGTTATACCGCTGTATGGTCTTGGCCACCGTGCTGCAGCTCAGTTTCAGGGTCTTGGCAATCTTCTTATAGCCTAGGCCATCTTTATGTAGAGCAACAATTCTTTTTTTTCAGATCCTCAGAGAGTTCTTTGCCATGAGGTGCCATGTTGAACTTCCAGTGACCAGTATGAGAGAGTGAGAGCGATAACACCAAATTTAACACACCTGCTCCCCATTCACACCTGAGACCTTGTAACACTAACGAGTCACATGACACCGGGGAGGGAAAATGGCAAATTGGGCCCAATTTGGACATTTTCACTTAGGGGTGTACTCACTTTTGTTGCCAGCGGTTTAGACATTAACGGCTGTGTGTTGAGTTATTTTGAGGGGACAGCAAATTTACACTGTTATACAAGCTGTACACTCACTACTTTACATTGTAGCAAAGTGTCATTTCTTCAGTGTTGTCACATGAAAAGATAGAAGAAAATATTTACAAAAATGTGAGGGGTGTACTTACTTATGTGAGATATATATATATTAATATCACCTAATGACTGCAAAGAATGTATATACTGTATATTATCACACCTTCATAGATCTGTCTTAGGTAAGCCCCCCGTAGGAAGAGTGAAGATCCCGGATGTAATAATGACATGAAGTTCTGTGTTCTGTTATTATGGATCCAAAATGTAACAAATCTCTCAATGTTCCCCAATGACGGATACAATGTCATCATTTTCCAGTATTATTATCACCATCAATAGTATTTCTTAATACTGCACAGTGTCTGTACGGGAGGGACAGGAGGAAACGTTCTGCACAATATGGGAGATTTACTAAAATTGGAGCACACAGAATCTGGTGCAGCTCTACATGGTAGCCAATCAGCTTCTAGCTTAGTTTCTTCAATGAAGCTTTACCAATAAAACCTGGATGCTGATTGGTTTCTATGCAGAGCTGCACCAGAATTTGCATTCTCCGGTTTTAGTAAATCCCACCAAATGTGTCACACCAGATGTCGGTCTCATGTACACAGGATGTCTGAAAACCTCTTCTGAACGGTGGAACTGACAGCTAGTAAGAGACGTAAAAACATCGGCTTTGCAACTTTTACATGCCGCGTTTTATGAGCGTTTTCCTTAAAAATCGTTTTTTCCAGATAACAGATTGTGCTGATCAGTATATCCTCCCAAATGCCCACAATGCTGGGGAAAAATCTCTCTCTCTGCATAGTTCAGAGGTCAGTAGTAAGTAATACACAGAGTGCAGGGGTCAGTAGTAAGTAATACACAGAGTGCAGGGGTCAGTAGTAAGTAATACACAGAGTGCAGGGGACAGTAGTAAGTAATACCCAGAGTGCAGGGGACAGTAGTAAGTAATACACAAAGTAGTAAGTAATACACAGAGTGCAGGGGACAGTAGTAAGTAATACACAGAGTGCAGGGGTCAGTAGTAAGTAATACACAAAGTAGTAAGTAATACACCGAGTGCAGGGGACAGTAGTAAGTAATACACAAAGTAGTAAGTAATACACAGAGTGCAGGGGTCAGTAGTAAGTAATACACAAAGTAGTAAGTAATACACAGAGTGCAGGGGACAGTAGTAAGTAATACACAGAGTGCAGGGGTCAGTAGTAAGTAATACACAAAGTAGTAAGTAATACACAGAGTGCAGGGGACAGTAGTACGTAATACACAGAGTGCAGGGGTCAGTAGTAAGTAATGCACAGAGTGCAGGGTCAGCAGTAAGTAATACACAGAGTGCAGAGGTCAGTAGTACGTAATACACAGAGTGCAGGGGTCAGTAGTAAGTAATACACAGAGTGCAGGGTCAGTAGTAAGTAATACACAGAGTGCAGAGGTCAGTAGTAAGTAATACACAGAGTGCAGGGGTCAGTAGTAAGTAATACACAGAGTGCAGGGGTCAGTAGTAAGTAATACACAGAGTGCAGGGGTCAGTAGTAAGTAATACACAGAGTGCAGGGGTCAGTAGTGAGTAATACACAGAGTGCAGGGGTCAGTAGTAAGTAATACACAGAGTGCAGAGGTCAGTAGTAAATAATACACAGAGCACAGGGGTCAGCAGTAAGTAATACACAGAGCGCAGGGATCAGTAGTGAGTAATACATAGAGTGCAGGGATCAGTAGTAAGTAATACACAGAGTGCAGGGGTCAGTAGTAAGTAATACACAGAGCACAGAGGTCAGTAGTAAGTAATACACAGAGTGCAGGGGTCAGTAGTAAGTAATACACAGAGTGCAGGGGTCAGTAGTAAGTAATACACAGAGTGCAGGGGTCAGTAGTAAGTAATACACAGAGTGCAGGGGTCAGTAGTAAGTAATACACAGAGTGCAGGGGTCAGTAGTGAGTAATACACAGAGTGCAGGGGTCAGTAGTAAGTAATACACAGAGTGCAGAGGTCAGTAGTAAATAATACACAGAGCACAGGGGTCAGCAGCAAGTAATACACAGAGCGCAGGGATCAGTAGTGAGTAATACATAGAGTGCAGGGATCAGTAGTAAGTAATACACAGAGTGCAGGGGTCAGTAGTAAGTAATACACAGAGCACAGGGGTCAGTAGTAAGTAATACACAGAGTGCAGGGATCAGTAGTAAGTAATACACAGGGTGCAGGGGACAGTAGTAAGTAATACACAGAGTGCAGGGGTCAGTAGTAAGTAATACACAGAGTGCAGGGGTCAGTAGTAAGTAATACACAGAGCACAGGGGTCAGTAGTAAGTAATACACAGAGTGCAGGGATCAGTAGTAAGTAATACACAGGGTGCAGGGGACAGTAGTAAGTAATACACAGAACTCATTGCTTTGTTTACACTCTGCCAGTCTGCAGTCTGCACTGAAGGGTATAGGGAGTAGTACACCACAGGATGGGGAGAAGAACAAAGAAGCAATCCTCCTTTATGGCTGCCGACACTCAAGACACCGAATCAGATACATTTTCTTCCTCACCAGTGCAGACTGGCTAAATATATATATATATATCGCTGTTTACATCAGTCTGAGCCTATGAAATCAGCCTCTCACAGGGAAAGAATGGTGATGGGGGATATTTCTTGGTCTGTAAGTGTAATAATAGAAGTAGAGTGATCTCAGAGTACGATTGTCCTCTAAGGAGAAGACTATTATATAAGAAGCCAGCAGCACATCATCGTCTACAATTACATTGATCACATCTGGTGTGCGGAGGGTCAGGAATCCGGGACTATTACTGCTGAGATCACATGTCATGGAGATCCCCCATCAACTTTTATTAGTCTTCTAAATCTAAATGGTGGGAAACCCTCATAATGTGCACAGCGGGTGTACAGACCCGGGAACTCAGCACAGGGATGGTGGGAACCCCTCATAATGGGCACAGCAGGTGTACAGACCCGGCAAATTAGCACAGGGATGGTGGGAAGATTCACTTAGGGCCGATGCTACCACTAGGCAAACTAGGCAGCCGCCTAGGGCGCACTGCTGCCTAGGGCGCCCGGGCCCTGGTGTTCCTTCTCTCTGCAGCAAGCAACTAAGTCTCAGCATCAGCAGGCAGCCGCCGCTCCGTTCGCACATAGTGTCAGAAGCGCAGCGAAAGACTGTGTCTGTGTCCTGACTCCCAAATGAATGGAAGCAAGCAAAGATTCATTGATGGACACTGGTGAGGCTGCATTTGATGGGCACTGGTGAGGCTGGATTGATGGGCACTGGTGAGGCTGCATTTGATGGGCACTGGTGAGGCTGGATTGATGGGCACTGGTGAGGCTGCATTGATGGACACTGGTGAGGCTGCATTGATGGACACTGGTGAGGCTGCATTGATGGGCACTGGTGAGGCTGCATTGATGGGCGCTGGTGAGGCTGCATTGATGGACACTGGTGAGGCTGCATTGATGGACACTGGTGAGGCTGCATTGATGGGCACTGGTGAGGCTGCATTGATGGGCACTGGTGAGGCTGCATCGATGGGCACTGGTAAGGCTGCATTGATGGACATTGGTGAGGCTGCATTGATGGACACTGGTGAGGCTGCATTGATGGGTGCTGGTGAGGCTGCATTGATGGACATTGGTGAGGCTGCATTGATGGACACTGGTGAGGCTGCATTAATGGGTGCTGGTGAGGCTGTATTGATGGACACTGGTGAGGCTGCATTGATGGACACTGGAGAGGCTGTATTGATGGGCGCTGGTGAGACTACATCGATGGGCGCTGGTGAGGCTGAATTGATGGGCGCTGGTGAGGCTGCATTGATGGGCTCTGGTGAGACTACATTGATGGGAGCTGGTGAGGCTACATTGATGGGTGCTGGTGAGGCTGCCTTAGATGGGCGCTGGTGAGGCTGCATTGATGGACACTGGTGAGACTGCATTGATGGGCGCTGGTGAGGCTGCATTGATGGGCGCTGGGGAGGCCGCATTGATGTGTGCTGGTGAGACTACATTGATGGGCGCTGGTGAGGCTGCATTGATGGGTGCTGGTGAGACTACATTGATGGGCGCTGGTGAGGCTGCATTGATGGGCACTGGTGAGGCTGCATTGATGGGCGCTGGTGAGGCTGCATTGATGGGCGCTGGTGAGGCTGCATTGATGGGTGCTGGTGAGACTACATTGATGGGCACTGGTGAGGCTACATTGATGGGCACTGGTGAGGCTGCATTGATGGGCACTGGTGAGGCTGCATTTGATGGACACTGGTGGGCTGCCTTTGATGGGCACTTCATTAAAAAGGTTGGGGTATACCTGGGCAGAGCAAAGGGGGTGGAGTCAGGGGTGGAGCAAGGGGGGGTGGCAAAATGAGGATTCGCCTAGGGTGTCAAAAATCCTTGCACCAGCCCTGGTTTCACCCCTCTATTTGTGCTGATGACCATTATCACTGAGACGGTCGGTGGAACGGAGGGGGTGACAAATCCCTTTAACCCTTTCAGTTCTCTGTGTACTAAATGCCGGGTATTTGGGAACTTGCTCTTCCCAGTCTCAGTATATTTGGAGTCACCCATTTAATTAAAAGAGTTTAAAAAGAAGAGCGCCCCTCTGCTCCGGGGAAAGAGCCGCGTCCCAGCAGAGCGGCGCCCTAGGCCGATGCCCGTTGTGCCAGTGCGGTGTATGCGGGGCGCTGTGTTGTTCTGGTGATGGAGATCAGTTAGTGTGTCAGTTTATCCCGCAGCCATTGAAGTGTTGCAGTCTATTGTGTCTGGCAGGTGGCTGATTGACGTCCTGTAATGAGATCTGACCTCCGCTCTGTAAACAATTGTATTGTTTAGTGTTACTAAGAGAACCATCCAGAGGGCCAAACACAGCCTGGAGCGGACAGCCAATGGCCCGCTATGTTAACCCTTCATACACCGGCACGATCAGAGCTTCTGGTCAGGAGGGGTTTAACCACTTCAATACCGGGCACCTTCACCCCCTTCCTGCCCAGGACAATTTCCAGCTTTCAGCGCTGCGCTGTTGCATTTTGAATGACAATTGCATGGTCATACAACACTGTACACAAATGACATTTTTATCATTTTCCCCCCACAAATAGAGCTTGGTGGTATATGATCACCACTGGGGTATTTATTTTTTGCGCTACAAATGAAAAAAAACGAAAAGCTTTTCTTTGTTTCTGTTACAAAACTTTGTAAATAAGTAAGTTTTCTCACTGATGAGGCTGCACTGACGGGCACTGATGAGGCAGTACTGATTGGCACTGATGAGGAGGCACTGATGGGCACTGATGGGCACTGATAGGCGGCACAGATAAGTTGCACTGATGGGCACTGATAAGTGGCACTGATAAGCCACACAGATGGGCACTGAAAGGTGGCACTGATATGCAGCACTGATGGACAATGATAGGTGGCACTGATGGGCAATGATAGGTGGCACTGATGGTCACTCATAGGTGGCACTGATAGGCAATCATAGGTGGCACTAGTGGGCACTTATAGGTGGCACTGATGGGTGGCACTGATAGGCAGCACTCATCAGGATGCACTGGCAGGCATCACTGATGGGCACACCGTGCCATTCCTAATAGGCACTGATTGGCACTGATTGGCATTACTGGTGGGCTCTAGTGGGCATACCTGGTGGCCTGCAGTGGGCATCCCTGGTGGTCTCCAGTGGGCATGCACGATGGGTTTGCACTGATAATCAATGTGTGGAATATGAACGCAGACCCCCACCTGTCAGCACTAGCAGCTTATCCTGCTGGATGTCATATAGCGTCCAGTCAGGATAATACAACCACTTTGCGCCCATCATTTTTCTATATAGCGGGCGGAAAGTGGTTAAAGGAGAATTAAAGGCAAACTTTTTTTTTTTTTTCATTGTAGATTAAGAGAGTAAGATAGGGTTATAACCCCTGTCAGGATTTTTTGATCTGTGTCCCATTGGGGAACCTTCCTCTCACTTCCTGTCGAAATCCCTGGTTGTCACCAAAACTAGTGTCCCCACTGGAGGATTTCCCCTCTACCAACCCAAAATGTAGGATTTTCTTTTGCTTTCATAAACAGGACAAATAGAGAGGATGAATCTCTCTAACAAAGACATAGACCACAATAAAAACTTGACAGGGGGTCTAATCCTTCTCCGTTTCATCTAAAATAAAATTAAAAAAAAGGTTTTGGTCCAAGAAGCAGGTAACATGGTAAATGTTGCTAGAAGAACATCCATTTATTAGTAAACAAAAGAGATAAAAATCCAGGGAAGGATCTAACGCACTTCAGCTTCCTTCACTGCATTCTTATCTTCTTTTTTCCTAATAATTGGATGTTCTTTTAGCAGCATTTCCAGTTTTGCCGGCTTCTTCCTTGAACTATGACTATTGTGAGTCTGCAGAAGAGGAAAGTCTTATTAGTGCCAGTGATTCCTCCTCCTCTGATTGGGTTCTGGAGGTTACGTTACGTTGTATCTCTCCAGGTTGGGCTCCAGCAGTGGACTGGTTGGGAATCCAAATGCCACAGAAAAGTCCTTCAAAGATCACCAAAGACATTTGTAACTTTCCAGGAATCGCTACTTCCATCAAATCTAAATATTATAAGATTCAGAGCATTCAGAAATATCATTACATTGTATCAGAACTTCATTCAGATTTGGGATTCAGCTGGATCTCAAATCAAATCCAAGAGATTTATTTATATAATTGTAAAACAAACATTATTGAGTATCCTCTGTACACAATGCCGGATGAACCTCCCGCTCATTTCTCATGTAACAGAGTCGGGGGTCTCCAAACTACGGCCTGCAGGACAAATGCAAGATAGTATGCAGTCCTCTAATGTAAGGAGGACTCACATGTAAAGTGGACCCCAATGGGGACTTTGATTTAATGGAGCTCTGATGGGGATTCTGATGTAAGGGGGGGCTCCTATGTAAGGGGGACTTTGATGGGGACCCTGATGTAAGAGGGACTTTGATGGGGACCCTGATGTAAGAGGGACTTTGATGGGGACCCTGATGTAAGAGGGACTTTGATGGGGACCCTGATGTAAGAGGGACTTTGATGGGGACCCTGATGTAAGAGGGACTTTGATGGGGACCCTGATGTAAGAGGGACTTTGATGGGGACCCTGATGTAAGAGGGACTTTGATGGGGACCCTGATGTAAGAGGGACTTTGATGGGGACCCTGATGTAAGGGGGACTTTGATGGGGGCTCTAATGTAGCAGGGTAGTCTGATAGGGGGCTCTTATGTTAAGGGGGACTCTGATGGGAACTCTCGTGTAAGGGGGGGGGGGCAATGGGAAATCTGATGTAATGGGGCTCTGATGTTGATTCTGATGTAGGGGGGACCCTAATGTCAGGGTCGGAGGGGGACATTGGTGTAAGAGGGGGACTCTGATGCGGACTCTGATGTAAGGTGGATCACAATGAAGACTCTGATGTAAGGGGGATGCTAATTTAAGGAGGGACTCTGATATGAGGGGGACACCGATGTAAGAGGGACTTTGATGTAAGAGGGACTTTGATGTAAGAGGGGACTCTGATGGTGTCTCATATGTAAGGGGCAACACTGATGGGGACTCTCATGTAAGGGGGATTCTGATAAGGACTCTCATGTAAGGGGGGGCTTTGATGTAAGGGGAACCCCCAGATGTAAGGGAGGACTTTGATGGGGACCCTGATGTAAGAGGGACTCTGGTGTAAGGGTGGACTCTGATGGGGACTTTCTTATAAGGGGGGACTCTGGTGTAAGGAGGACTTTGATGGGGACTCTGATGTAAAGGAGGGGCTCAAGTTTAAATTTGGTGCATTCATTTATAAGACATATTTTCTCCAGCCTGTGAAAATTTGTAGAATGTACGATTTGCCCTCCTTACTGGAAAGTCTGGAGATCCTTAAAATAGAGGAAACTCCAAGCCAACGTTACATTCAGTGAGGAGAGCTCTGAAAGCTGATTGGAGGGAAGGGAACTCCCCCCGTCCCCCTCCATCCCCCGTCCCCATAGCACACAGAAACCAGGGCTGGTGCAAGGATTTTTGACACCCTAGGCCAGGGGTCTTCAAACTGCGGCCTTCCAGTTGTTCAGGAACTACAATTCCCATCATGCCTAGTCATGTCTGTGAATGTCAGAGTTTTACAATGCCTCATGGAACGTGTAGTCCTGCAACAGCTGGAGGGCCGTAGTTTGAGGATCCCTGCCCTAGGCGAAACCTCATTTTGCTGCCCTTGGGCTCCGACCCTGACTCCACCCCCTTTGCCCTGCCCTTGTATACCCCACCTTTTTAATGAAGCGCCCATCAAATGCAGCCCACCAGCGCCCATCAATGCAGCCTACCAGTGCCCAGCACACAGACACAGTCCTCCGCCGCCGCTGCACCTCTGACACAATGCGCAAAAGGAGCGGCGGCTGCCTGCTGATGCTGAGACTTAGTTGCTTGCTGCAGAGAGAGGACAGTAGAAACATTAGTGGCCGTGCGCCCCCAGGCAGCTGCCTAGTTTGCCTAATGGTAGCACCGGCCCTGACAGGAACAGAGCTGAGTTGTCAATCACAGGCTGTGTGCTGGAGCTCCTCCCCTGTCACCTTTTTTTCTCTTGGTGTCAGAAGTGACTCATGCTGATAGCAGAGGAAGGAGGTAGCAGACAGAAATGACACTTAGTGCTCTGGAGTGAGACAAGTACATACTATAGAGGGATACGCTTTGTTTATATTTCATATCTGAGGTCTACTTTAAGTTATGTGCATTTCAAGACGCTATCTATATTATCCTGCTGGCCCCTCCCACCAGCCATGACCTGCCTGCATTGCATAGAGAAGCAAAGACAATGATAGGTGGCACTAATGGCAGTGATAGGCAGCACTGATGGGCACTGATAGGTGGCACTGATGGCAGTAATAGGCAGCACTGATGGGCACTGATAGGTGACACTGATGGCAGCGATAGGCGGCACTGATGGGCACTGATAGGCGGCACTGATGGCAGTGATAGGCATTACTGATAGGCGGCACTGATGGGCACTGAAAGGCATCACTGATAGATAGCACATACAGGCAGCACTGATGGGCACTGATAGGCAGCACTGAGAGGCTCTGACAGGCAGCACTGATAGGCATCACTGATAGACAGCACTTGCAGGCAGCACTGATGGGCACTGATAGGAGGCACTGGTTGGCACTGATAGGCAGCACTGAGAGGCTCTGACAGGCAGCACTGATGGGCACTGATAGGAGGCACTTATGGGCACTGATAGGCAGCACTGAGAGGCTCTGACAGGCAGCACTGATGGGCACTATTGGGAATGCACTGATAATCAGGACACTGTCAGCCTGACGCGAGGATTGGCGATAACTGGCAAATCCTGTTCACACTGTAATCAGCTGTAATTGGCTCTTTACCCCGATCTGTGTCCAAAGCTGTGTCCAAAGGACGCCGTGATCACAGATCACTGCCGATGCGTGCCGCAGGGGACGCACGAGAAGGGCAATGTGTGACCGTGTTGTAGCCGTCATTCGGTCGTGAAGAGCTTAACATGGGGGGTGGAGGTGTTCTGTAGTTCACAGCAAAAAGTTGAAAACAATGTAACTGATAGGAGTGCAGCACAGGCAGAGAGCACAGGAAGTCATCAGCTCGTGGGATTTCTGGCAGGATCAACAGGTATTTTTTTTTTTTTTTGCTCTCATTGAAGAGATATAATGAAACGTTTCCAATGGGAGATTTAGCAGATGAGAGACGTTCATTGTTGGGGATTACGTGTCCTTTCAGCTCACACAACTTGATGTCTGGTATGTAAAGCGGCACAAGTCTTATAAATCCCCATAGATGAGGGGGGTGGCCGCAGATCTGCAGGCGGGGGGGGGGGGAGGGTGAATGATTAAAGCTCGGCGTTCTTGGTGGAGCCGGGACAGGTTTGAGATGACAGGTTCATTAATGTGGCCCCTCGGTGGGTGTCCGGGGGTCGCGCCACGTAATGAAGCCGCATTGTCTGCACATGTGACGTGTCTCTGAGTTACATGTGACGCCGCCTCTGGCATCTCCTGCTGGGACTTCTATCGGCTCGAAGGAAGATGCCAAAACCAGGGAGGCCGGCAGGACCCTACACTCCCAGATACTCCGGAATACTACTCGGCCATGCAGACCAGCCAAGGACAGGAGGTAAGAGAGACCACCCAGAGCTGATATCACCCAGATTCATCGGTGAATTGCTCAGATAACCCCTTTGCCCCTAAGGGTAAAACAAATGTTAATGCCTAAGCACAATTTTGCAACTTTGATACAAGTTAGTAAAACCGTACATATCGTCACAACTACTACTACTACTTTGTGCATCCAGGTGGATTATACCGCTTTTTTTTTTCAGGACAAATTGGGTAACTGGTAATGGATATCTCCTGATTTTTTTTTACATTTTTTTTTAAATCAAAGGAAAACTGGGCTAAAAATATTAAAAAAACCAAAAAAAAAAACTAGATATTTTTTCTTTATTTTTTATTTTTACTATTATTATTATTATTATTATTTTTATTTTTTTTACACACACTTTTTTTTTTCTCTCTGCAAAGAGAGAGAGAGAGGGATACAATGTATCTCTTCTCTCCATTCACAGAGAGAGAGAAACACAGGGGCGGGCTTTACAGTGACTGATCAGCCAATCAGAGGCTACCACAGCGATCAGGTGACCCGGAATCAGGAATTCCGGGTCCCGATCGTTAATACGGGGCCCCGGGCTCTCGGTGAGATCCTGGTCTCTGTGCAGGGAGTGTGTTGTGCGCCGCGCTCCCAGCACAAAGGGAGATATACATATATGCAGCCCCACGTAAAAAAAAAGTCCAGTCCAGTGGGGCCGCATATATGTATCATGTCGGCGTCAAAGGGGTTAAAGATGAACTCCGGGATAAGCAAATATCATCTAAATACATTCTTCATGTGTATATTCTTGAATCTCGGTGCGCTTTGTGTATTTCTTCCATATCTGTGCAGTAATCCAGTGTGTAATAAAGACCGCTTGCTGCTGCGCTCTCTCCTTGTGCAGGATGACTGGTCTTGTCTCCGCCCCCTCCTGTATTTTTCTGCAGGTAGCCTGTAGAGGGTGGAGCCTGCTAGGTCTCCTCCCACAGCTCTGCTCTCTCCCCTTGTGCCAGGTGACTGGTCTCATCTCTACCCCCTCTGGTAGCTTTGCGTAGTGGGTGGAGCCAGCTTGTCCCCTCCCACAGCTCTGTTCTCTCTCCTTGTGCAGGGGGACTGGTCTGGTCTCCGCCCCCTCCTGTAGTTTTCTACAGGCAGCCTGTAGTGGGTGGAGCCTGCTGTGTCCCCTCCCACAGCTCTGCTCTCCCTCCTTGTGCAGGGGGACTGGTCTTGTCTCCGCCCTCTCCTGTAATTTTCTGCAGGCAGCCTGTAGAGGGTGGAGCGTGCTAGGCCCCTCCCACAGCTCTGCTCTCTCTCCTTGTGCCGGATGACTGGTCTCATCTCCGCCCCCTCCGGTAGTTTTTTTTGTAGTGGGTGGAGCCTTCTTGTCCCCTCCCACAGCTCTGCTCTCTCTTCTTGTGCAGGGTGACTGGTCTCATCTCCGCCCCCTCTTGTAGTTTTCTACAGGCAGCCTGTAGCAGGTGGAGCCTTCTGGGCCCCTCCCACAGCTCTGCTCTTTCACATTGTGCAGGGGGACTGGTCTCATCTCCGCCCCTCCTGTAGTTTTCTACAGGCAGCCTGTAGTGGGTGGGGCCTGCTTGTCCCCTCCCACAGCTCTGCTCTCTCTCCTTGTGCAGGGCGACTGGTCTTGTCTCCGCCCCCTCCTGTAGTTTTCTACAGGCAGCCTGTAGTGGGTGGGGCCTGCTTGTCCCCTCCCACAGCTCTGCTCTCTCTCCTTGTGCAGGGTGATCTGACTTGTCTCCCCCCCTCCTGTAGTTTTTTGCAGGCATCCTGCAGTGGGTGGAGCCTTCTGGGCCCCTCCCACAGCTCTGCTCTTTCACATTGTGCAGGGCGACAGGTCTTGTCTCCGCCCCCTCCTGTAGTTTTTATTGCAGGCAGTATGCAGTGGGTGGAGCCTGCTGTGCCCCTCCTACAGCTCTGCTCCCTCTCCTTGTCCAGGATGACAGTACAGTGATGATGTCACTGCTACTTTTACAAGGTAATATCTGAGTTTGCAAAGGCATTTGATAAACACAAAGTGGATTTGTATCCTTTCTGGCTATTAAGGAATTATTTAGAAAGGAAGTTTTTGTGTCAAGGGTTTCGGCTTTAAAACATTTATGAGATTTTGGTGATTTTTTGGTTAATTGTTGACTGAGAAGAGGAGCTCACAGGAGTGGTTGCCCTGAGTTCAGCATCCAATACAAAGCAAATGTTAGTAGTAGTAGTCCCGAATAGTCCTACATCTTCCACCGCTGCTTCCCCCATAGATGTAGTCAGTGAGGCTTGATCTGCTTAGCTTCATCTTGATGGCTTAGTATTCCAATACAAAATCCCAACAACGGCTTCCTGCTGGGACCATTTAGATTACTGCCCTGTTACCCATGTGCCCCTGTTACCCATGTGCCCCCCTGCACTAGCGAGCCAAGCTGGCATTAACTCCCATGTGACAACCTGAAGTCACCAGACTCGCTCCAACGCTGGGGAACTCCAGTGGCCACCTTGATAGATTCACCAGCCACCCAATGCAATGCCAGTCTTATACTAGGCTAAGGATCATCTAAGTGGCTAAACTGGGAAATTCCCCCGGGCACATCTGTACCCTACCCTACTGGACATGTATATGGGGAACTGGAAAAGGGGGGATTTTTTATGGTGCCACAGATATAACAACCACTTGAAAAAAAAATATGAAACATTTTATTGATCACAAAAACATAAAAGGGAGTAAACAAATGTTGACTCTCCTATACAGACAAACATATAAAATTATCACAGCATGATAACAAACAATGTAATGCATAAGGAGCTTGATTGTCAGCACTGGGCTCAGCCCTTCCTTCTCAGAGCTGGCCGCTCAGCTGTCGGCTAATTGCCAGCTCCCATCTCTCCACAGTTACTCAGCTGTTAATGATATCCTGCTCGTCAGTCCTGCCTACTTAAGCCTTCCAGCCCAAAGGATCTCTGCCTTCGCCATAGTCAACATCACAGAGACGTTCTCCTGCGTTCCTGTTAAAAGACTTTCTTGGCTGACATCCCTTCTGGCTCCAGATCCTGCTTGCTGTTTTACTACGCTCATCTCCGGCTCCCTGACGTTTGGCTTGTCTGACTATCCGTTCCGATTCCCGAACTCTGGCTATGTTTTGACTAAGTTTTGTTCTATTTTACTTTTATTATTAAACAAGTGTGATTTAACTGTACTTCTGTCTCGGTCGGATTTCGTGGTTTCTGACATTGATAAAGCTATATAAATGCCTGTTGGCTCAACATGTTTGTGTAATTGCTTCTTGAGGAGCTGTAAGGCAATATATTGGCTACAAGAAAATACAAAAAGCTAAATATACGTTTATCAAACAACAACAGTTTAATATAATTTATAATATACAGATAAACTCTAATAAAAGAGAAATTAGACACTTGCATAAATGCATAATACATAGGGCATACGACATCTTAATGTAGCAGAGTCTGTAACCTCTTCCAGTCTAATGAGAACCTTTTGAGGCCAAAGACCGCTGACAT
Organism: Lithobates septentrionalis; assembly: GCA_037952835.1. Taxonomy (NCBI): domain Eukaryota; kingdom Metazoa; phylum Chordata; class Amphibia; order Anura; family Ranidae; genus Lithobates; species Lithobates septentrionalis. The sequence goes on along the minus strand of JBBDGP010003111.1, from coordinate 153,333 downwards.
CCTTCAATATGTAGTGGGTTGTGAGGCATAGTGGGTGCAAAGGTGGTAATAGTCATTGGGTGCCAGACACTTCTTGGATGCAAAAGAGGTTTTATTTCTTTTAATAGTCCTTTTCATATTTTGCAAGGGAAAGAGGGTTAGGGCCAGGACACTCTTAAGTAGTTGCAATTTCAATAGGCACACACCGAGGCTTCAATAGGAGGACAGCCATACAGGGAAAGGCCCCATCAAGGTGTCACTTCTGCATGTGCAGGTTTGCTGTTCCCCTATGGCTACAGTACTTAACAGTTCATAATTCAAATGTAACAGTTCTCTCAGCTTTACTAGAACTTCTACTTGTAGTTCTTTAGCCCCTTGAGCTCCTGGTCTCTCACTGGACCCTCTGATACACTAACTCTGAATCCCGTGAGCTCCTCCAGGCTTTTGTGGTGGTATCTCCCTCAAGCGTCATCCTCGCTTCTCTGCTGGGTCCCTAGCTTGGCACTTTGGATACCTTCAAGCTTCACCCCTGCTGACCGGCTCGGTCCCGAGCTTGACACACAAGGCTGCTCTGCAAGCGTCACCTCCGCAGGTTGGGTCCCTGACTTGATCACCGCCTGAAGTCTCCCGATTCTCCACCACGCTGTTCAGTGAGAATACTGCTCCGGTACTTGCTTCAATTACTCACTGTGGTCCCTGGTAAAGGTGGTTGGCAGCTTCCCTTCTACCTCCGACCACAACAGGTTCTCCGGCCGGCAGAACCGTCACTTTTGGTTGGACTGCAAGCCACAGTCCCAACCCTGCGCTGCTCTCTTACTTCTGGATAGGTCTCACACAGCCTGGCAGCCAAATGCCCCCAGGATAGGCCCAATCTCTGGCCTAGCAGCCTGGGGCAGGCGACACACGTCCACCCAGATGGCAGTTCGGGTGGCACAGAACGGAGATCACCTGACTCCATCCAAATATATAGGCTCTCCCAGCAGGCCAAGGGATCCAAGAAAACCCCTGCTCATTGGCTGAGATACCCCATAAACCCATAACCTGACCTTGAGTTGTCCTTCTCAAATCTAGTACCACCAAGTGCCCGGCCACCTAGTGGTAGAAGAGAAAAGTACAACAAGGCCAAACTTAGGGAGAAATCAATTTATCTCTAACAATTTAACTATGGTAGCTACCCCCGACAAAGAATTTGGTGAGGAGCTCCCTGACTAACCCCCAGGGAGCGCTACACTAATTAATGAGCTATGGCGGTAGTGGAACTCACATACAGTAATGCATAGCTCCCAACCGTCCCTGATTTCGAGGGACTGTCCCTGATTTGGAACAATGGCCCTCTGTCCCTCATTGGTTCTCATTCGTCCCTCATTTTGGTCTGATCTATACAGCTGTATATAAAATGCACTTTTTATCTATCAAAAAGCGTTTTCCCGTGCTAAACCTTTCATCTAAATTGCTGCATTTGTAAATTCCAAAAGCCAATATAAAGGAATAGCAGTGGTAAAAAAAAGCACTTGTGGGTTTAACCAATCTTGTTTTTTTGTACAATTCTCCTTTAAGGGGGTGTGGCAAGGGGTGTGTCCTATGCCTGCCTACTTTTACTGATGGGTGTCCCTCATTCCCATCTCAAAAAGAGTAATGTGCAGTAATGGTGAAACTCACCTATCATGTATATTATAAACAAATCGATCAGAGTCCTGTTTGTTCAGAAAAGGGGAGCAGAGAGGGGAGCATGTTGTCCAAGTTGGACTTGTTGTATTATGCATTTTATAAGTGTCTAATTTTTTTCTTTTATTAGAGTTTATCTATATATTATAAATTATAATAAATTGTCGTTGCTGTTTGATATCTTATATTTAGTTTTTTGTATTTCTTGTAGCTAATATATTGCCTTACAGCGAGTCCTGAAGAAGCAATTAGCGAAACATGTTGAGACAACAGGCATTTATATAGCTTTATCAAGCTCTTTATGCATTGTATTGTTATCATGCTGTGATCATTTTATATGATTGTCTGTATAGGAGAGTCAACATTTGTTTACTCCCTTTTATTTTTTTGCGATCAATAAAATGTTTCATATTTTTTTATCAAATGGTTGTTGTATCTGTGTCACCATAAAAATCCCCCCTTTTCCAATTCTTCACATACATTTCTAAATAGGGATGAGGGTGCCTTTGATCTCCTGAATTAGTGGGACTATTTCACTACCCTACTGGAGTCAAAGATGGCACAATACCGAGGTCTGCTGATCCACCGATTCCACGTGTCCTGTAACAATTACAGATTATTCGAGGTATTGCGCCATCTTACAGTCCTACCACTTGTAGCACCAGAGCCCTGAAGAAGGGAGGTTGGCCCTGAAAACGCATTGGTGGTTTTATGTTATTCCTTTAGCGAACTGATATCATTATTAAAAGATTTTGGACCCTCAGACAGTAAATACCGTACATGGGGTCGAAATTCTGGGCTTCCTTTTTAAAGGGATGTCTCATTTTGTTGAGGGCGGCCTCCCTGGAGCCGCTGTGCCCTGTTATATTCTGACTGATTGAGGCCTCAGTCACACAGGGGCAGATTTTACCATCCTCTGAAAAGCGAAGGTGGATCACACACACCTATTTTTTCGATCGCCGGTGGCAATGTTTACTATCCCAATGGGGATTTTACACTGAATTATTGCACTGCAACCGCCATTGCCCTGTTTGGCACGTGGTTGCGGCACGGTCACCTCTATGGGTAAGTTTGACAAGCGATGCCGCCTCTCAATCTGGACATGCCAACATGCAGCACCACAAGGCTTTACGGATGAGGCAATGTAATTCCGCCTCTCTGGCCGCTATATTAATTTTGAGGTTAGTAGTCGGGGTTGGTAAAAACTAGGGATGCACCGATACCATTCTTTTTACAACAAGTACGAGTACCGATACTTCTTTTTTTTAGTACTCTCCGATACCAATTACTGATACCTACCGCAACTGTTTTGTTTTCACTTCAGCTGTCAGCGATGGTACAAAGCATTGAAAAGTTATTTACAAATGAAATAAATCGTTTTTGTTTTAAATTTTGCGCTTTTTCAATGTGAAATGTGTAAATATATGTTAGTGAATATTTTTACACATATATGTTAACAAACCAAACAAAAAAAAAAGTTTTAATTGTTTATAAAATAGACATAAACAAAAAAATAAAAAGCAGGAAAATAATAATTAAATGGAGGAGAATAGGGAGGTAAAGTGGTGTTCCACCCTAAAAAAAAAAGTCATGATTGTGCCTAAAAAAAAATAAAAAAAAACATTTGAATATATAATTTTTTTTTACTTACCTCTAAATGCCTGTTGCTAGGGGGTCCCTCGTAGTCTGCCTCCTCCAGGGCCTGGGCTGGTGACATCACTTCCCCCTCGGCACAGGAAGGGCTCAGCTCTGCTCCCTCCCTCCTGTCAATCATCTGGGACCCATTACAGGTCCCAGGTTACTGAGCGGCCAATCACGGCAGGCGGCGCCGCTCGCGCATGCGCGGTGGGTGCCAGGCTGTGAAGCCACAGCCCGGCGCCCACAGTTGCAATGCCGGCGCCGCTGAACGGAGGGGGAGACGAGCGGGGCTTCGATCCCCCGCATCGCTGGACCCTGGGACAGGTAAGTGTCCAATTAAAAGTCAGCAGCTGCAGTATTTGTAGCTGCTGACTTTTATTTTTTTATTTTTTTTTGACTGGCCCTCCTCTTTAATTAAGTCTGATTAGAGTAAATTAAGGGTTAATAAGGGGTTAAACAGAGGAACATTTGTTCATCCCTTTGATCTGCAGATGAAGAAACAGAAATATACAAAAAGAAACAATGTTTCTTTTTATTTTAGTGTTTCAGGGTTGAGCAATGTTGCTAATAAACATTGCCATCGGTGTACATTGGTATCAGTACTCGTGCAAATGCACTGATACCTGAACTGATACTTTCCGGCTCGGTTCTTTGAGCTGTCAGTGGGGTCTCCCCTGTGTTAAAGAAGTCTGGTAATTGGAGCTGTCAAAAAAAAAGCAGCCGGCAATGTTTATTAACAACATTGCTCAGCCCTGAAACACTAAAATAAAAAGAAACATTGTTTCTTTTTGTATATTTCTGTTTCTTCATCTGCAGATCAAAGGGATGAACAAATGTTCCTCTGTTTAACCCCTTATTAACCCTTCATTTACTCTAATCAGACTTAATTAACTCCCTATTCTCCTCCATTTAATTATTATTTTCCTGCTTTTTTTCTTTTGTTCATGTCTATTTTATAAACGATAAACAATTAAAAAATGTTTTTTGTTTTGTAAGTGAATATTTTTACACATATATATTAACATATATTTACACTTTTCACATTGAAAAAGTGCTAAATAAAAAAAAAACTATTTATTTCATTTGTAAATAACGTTTCAATGCTTTGTACCATCGCTGACAGCTGAAGTTAAAACAAAACAGTTGCGGTAGATATCAGTAATTGGTATCGGAGAGTACTAAAAAAATAGTATCGGTACTAAAAAAAAAGTAGTTATACTCATTGTAAGAAAAAACGGTATCGGTGCATCCCTAGTAAAAAACGCAGTTCAAATGCCTATTTTTACTGCCCTCTGCCACCAGTGTGAACTAATTCTTACTGAAAATCCATATCCAGTGTTTTGCCCTCATTGATGTCTGAACTTTCTCACCCCCTCTGGCTGCAATACGTGAAGTCACTGACCCAGAAGAAGTATGTACTAGGAGATATATAGACTGGGAGATATATGGACTGGGAGATATATGGACGGGGAGATATATGGACTGGGAGATATATAGACTGGGAGATATATGGACGGGGAGATATATGGACGGGGAGATATATGGACGGGGAGATATATGGACTGGGAGATATATGGACTGGGAGATATATAGACTGGGAGATATATGGACGGGGAGATATATGGACGGGGAGATATATGGACTGGGAGATATATGGACTGGGAGATATATAGACTGGGAGATATATGGACTGGGAGATATATGGACGGGGAAATATATGGACGGGGAGATATATGGACGGGGAAATATATGGACGTGGAGATATATGGACTGGGAGATATATGGACGGGGAGATATATGGACTGGGAGATATATGGACTGGGAGATATATAGACTGGGAGATATATGGACGGGGAAATATATGGACGGGGAGATATATGGACGGGGAAATATATGGACGTGGAGATATATGGACTGGGAGATATATGGACGGGGAGATATATGGACGGGGAGATATATGGACTGGGAGATATATGGACTGGGAGATATATGGACTGGGAGATATATGGACGGGGAGATATATGGACGGGGAAATATATGGACGTGGAGATATATGGACGGGGAGATATATGGACGGGGAGATATATGGACTGGGAGATATATGGACTAGGAGATATATGGACGGGGAGATATATGGACTGGGAGATATATGGACTAGGAGATATATGGACTGGGAGATATATGGACGGGGAGATATATGGATGGGGAGATTTATGGACTGGGAGATATATGGACGGGGAGATATATGGACGGGGAGATATATGGACTGGGAGATATATGGACGAGGAGATTTGGGTTTATCCTCAATAAAGCTTTAGTAACTTTTTCTCCATACAGGAATCAGGACCGATCCAAAGATCTTCCATGTATCAATCCAGCGTGTTCCCGTCATGATGTTGTTCAGCTTTTATAAGTATTTTACAAATCTGCGCACCTCGTACTCTGTAAGTGGAATGATGTCATAAGACAACAACAGTCACCGTCCTAAATACTCAAAGAATTCTTCAAACAGTGTACATATAATTACAAAGACAATGGGGAGACGGGGGAGGGGTGGAAGATCCGTGTGATAAAAGAGGTCACCTATTTTACTTATGACCTGTTTTCAGAAGGTCTTCTTGTGTCTACAGCAATCAATACAAGATCGATACATCATGTTACAAAGATCTATGATTGTTACATACGATTTGAGATTGATACATAAGATTTGAAATTGATGCATACGATCCAAGATCGATATATGAGATTGACACATAAAATCTGGGATTGATACATAAGATCTGAGACTGATAAATAGAAACATAGAAAAGTGACGGCAGAAAAAGACCAAGTGGTTCTTTTTTTTGGGGGGCAGAACTCCTCTTTAAGATCTGGGACTGATATATAAAATCTCGGACTGATACAAAAGATCTGAGATCAATACATAAAATGAAATGTAATTGATACATAAGATATGAGATCGATACATACAATCTGAGATCGATAGAATGAAAAGAAATAGAGTAATGGGACTTTTAGATGCTGAAACCTCCTTCCTCCCGCTGGTGATCCCTCTAGTGATAAATCCTAGAATTCTATTCGCTTTTCCCACGGCCTGGTCACACTGATTGCTCATTTTGCAACCATCTGAAATAAGTACTCCCAAATCTTTTTCCTCTGTAGTGCCGGCCAACACTGTACCCAAAATGTTAAACTCTCTCAAGACATTCTTTTTCCCTACCTGGATTATACATAGGATCTAAGATTGATACATGAGATTTGAGACTGATACACAGTATTTCACAAAAGTAAGTACACCCCTCACATTTTTGTAAATATTTTCTTCTATCTTTTCATGTGACAACACTGAAGAAATGACACTTGTCTACAGTGTAAAGTAGTAAGTGTACAGCTTGTATAACAGTGTAAATTTGCTGTCCCCTCAAAATAACTCAACACACAGCCATTAATGTCTAAACCGCTGGAAACAAAAGTCAGTACACCCCTAAGTGAAAATGTCCAAATTGGGCCCAAAGTGTCAATACTTTGTGTGGCCACCATTATTTTCCAGCACTGCCTTAACCCTCTTGGGCATGGAGGTCACCAGAGCTTCACAGGTTGCCAATGGAGTCCTCTTCCACTCCTCCATGACGACATCACAGAGCTGGTGGATGTTAGAGACCTTGCGCTCCTCCATCTTCTGTTTGAGGATCCCCCACAGATAGTCAATAGGGTTTAGGTCTGGAGACATGCTTGGCCATTCCATCACTTTTACCCTCAGCTTCTTTAGCAAGGCAGTGGTCATCTTGGAGGTGTGTTTGGGGTGGTTATCATGTTGGAATACTGCCCTGCGGCCCAGTCTCTGAAGGGAGGGGATCATGCTCTGCTTCAGTATGTTACAGTACATGTTGGCATTCTTGGTTCCCTCAATGATCTGTAGCCCCCCCAGTGCCGGCAGCACTCATGCAGCCCCTGACCATGACACTCCCACCACCATGCTTGACTGTAGACAAGACACACTTGTCTTTGTACGCCTCACCTGGTTGCCCCCACACACGCTTGTCACCATCTGAACCAAATAAGTTTATCTTGGTCTCATCAGACCACAGGACATGGTTCCATTAAAGGGGTTGTAAAGGTAATTTTAAAAAAATAAATAAATAACAAACATGTTATACTTACCTTCACTGTGCAGCTCGTTCTGCACAGAGTGGCCCCGAACCTGCTCTTCTGGGGTCCCTCGGCAGCTGTTTCAGCTCCTCCCCGCAAGAACTAACCACCTTAATACGAGCTCCCTCGCATGGTGGTTAGTTCTTGCGGGCGCGCTCCCGTGATACAGCCGGTGGCTATAGCCGCTCACTGTATCACTCGGCCCCGCCCCCTGGCAGGCCGCGTCATTGGATGTGATTGACAGCAGCGCGAGCCAATGGCTGCGCTGCTTTCAATCCATCCACTGTAGCCAATCAGCGGCCAGGCTGAGCGGCGAAATGGATGTCGGGAACGAGCGGCTGACTTTAGAGGTGTCAGGTAAATAAACGGGGGGGGGGGGGGGGGCTGGGGGCGGCGGTATTGTCGTAAGTTTTTTAAGGTGAAAATTTTTTTACCTTTACAACCCCTTTAATCCATGTACTTAGTCTGCTTGTCTTCAGCAAACTGTTTGTGGACTTTCTTGTGCATCATCTTTAGAAGAGGCTTCCTTCTGGGATGACAGCCATGCAGATCAATTTGATGCAGTGTGCGGCGTATGGTCTGAGCACTGACAGGCTGACCCCCCACCCCTTCAACCTCTGCAGCAATGCTGGCAGCACTCATACATCTATTTCCCAAAAACCTCTGGATATGACGCTGAGCACGTGTATTCAACTTCTTTGGTGGACCATGGCGAGGCCTGTTCTGAGTGAAACCTGTCCTGTTATACCGCTGTATGGTCTTGACCACCGTGCTGCAGCTCAGTTTCAGGGTCTTGGCAATCTTCTTATAGCCTAGGCCATCTTTATGCAGAGTAACAATTCTTTTATCAGATCCTCAGAGAGTTCTTTGCCATGAGGTGCCATGTTGAACTTCCAGTGACCATTATGAGAGAGTGAGAGCGATAACACCAAATTTAACACACCTGCTCCCCTTTCACACCTGAGACCTTGTAACACTAACGAGTCACATGACATCAGGGAGGGAAAATGTCTAATTGGGCCCAATTTGGACATTTTCACTTAGGGGTGTACTGACTTTTGTAGGCAGCGGTTTAGACATTAATGGCTGTGTGTTGAGTTATTTTGAGGGGACAGCAAATTTACACTGTTATACAAGCTGTACACTCACTACTTTACATTGTAGCAAAGTGTCATTTCTTCAGTGTTGTCACATGAAAAATGTGTGGGGTGTACTCACTTTTGTGAGATATTGTATAACGTCTGAGATTGATACACAATTTTTGAGATTAATACATAAAGATCTGTGCCATGAATCAGAGTTTTTAAAATGTATCCAGCTCACCCATGATTTGCATTACGTATCATTGTCTGCCTTTGTAAGCATAGTCATTTTGTCTACCTATTGCATCGATTCCTCTACTGAAGGAGGCCTGGGGGTTCTCTTGGTCATGTTCAGCGGGTTCGGTATCACTGTATTCTTATATGGGGGGCAGACATAGCTGTGTTATGAAATAAGAGGACCCACAGTCCTGTGGAAGGGTCATGTTGGTCATTTTCACAAAGTTTGATGATATGTTTCCAATAAGAGTCAATAAGTGAGCACCGTCACCAGATATGTGAGAGGAAGCTGGGGCCAGTCCACATCTTCAGCCCATTGGAGCAACGCAAGGGGCCCGCCTACTTTAAATTCGATATATAATGGAGCTTTATGGTAGAAATTAGGTTCCATTATTCCCAGGAGATTATTCCTTAATAAAGAGAGTCCCGCATACCTCCGATGCCAAGTCACATGGTATGTGCTGCTGCGAGGCATGCGGTTGAACAGAAACATCTCTGACGTTATTGATGACAATAGCAGATTTTATAAGCTGAGTGGGATTTAGTATTTTTCATGGTTTTTAACACCTCTGCAGAAAAAGAGAGGAAATAATTATGACATGTTAAGACAAAACTGTCTGAGTCACCTTGGAAAGAGTGCAATTCATTCCCTGTATTAGCTATATGTCATAATGGAAGAGTGCCAGATCACTGTTACAGAGCGGTGCAACTATTAACAGTGGAGGTCGAGGACTCGGGGCTCAAAGCACGGTGAGGAGTACATAAGATGACCCATGGCATGGGGCATGGTGGAGGAGAACATAGGATTGTCCATGGCATGATGGCAGTGTACATAGGATAGTCCATGGCATGGTGAAGAGTGCATAGGATAGTCCATGGCATGGTGAAAGGGTGCATAGGATAGTCCATGGCATGGTGAAAGGGTGCATAGGATAGTCCATGGCATGGTGAAAGGGTGCATAGGATAGTCCATGGCATGGTGAAAGGGTGCATAGGATAGTCCCTGGCATGGTGAAAGAGTACATAGGATAGTCCATGGCATGGTGAAAGAGTACATAGGATAGTCCATGGCATGGTGAAAGGGTGCATAGGATAGTCCCTGGCATGGTGAAAGGGTGCATAGGATAGTCCCTGGCATGGTGAAAGAGTACATAGGATAGTCCATGGCATGGTGAAAGGGTACATAGGATGGTCCATGGCATGGTGAAAGGGTACATAGGATGGTCCATGGCATGGTGAAAGAGTACATAGGATAGTCCATGGCATGGTGAAAGGGTGCATAGGATTGCCCATGGCATGGTGGAGGTGTAAGTAATGTGGCTTGAAGGCACAGGACATAGGATGGTCCATAGCAAGATGATAATAAGATAAACAGTATAATGATGATAGTACATCGGATGGTGCACATTACATAGGATGGTGCACGGTACATAGGATGGTGCACAGTACATAGGATGGTGCACGGTACATAGGATGGTGCATGGTACATAGGATGGTGCACGGTACATAGGATGGTGCACGGTACATAGGATGGTGCATGGTACATAGGATGGTGCACGGTACATAGGATGGTGCACGGTACATAGGCTGGTGCACGGTACATAGGATGGTGCACGGTACATAGGTTGGTGCACGGTACATAGGATGGTGCACGGTACATAGGATGGTGCACAGTACATAGGTTGGTGCACGGTACATAGGATGGTGCACGGTACATAGGATGGTGCACAGTACATAGGATGGTGCACGGTACATAGGATGGTGTACAGTACATAGGATGGTGCACAGTACATAGGATGGTGTACAGTACATAGGATGGTGCACAGTACATAGGATGGTGTACAGTACATAGGATGGTGCACGGTACATAGGATGGTGCACGGTACATAGGATGGTGCACGGTACATAGGATGGTGTACAGTACATAGGATGGTGTACAGTACATAGGATGGTGCATGGTACATAGGTTGGTGCATGGTACATAGGTTGGTGCACGGTACATAGGATGGTGCATGGTACATAGGATGGTGCACAGTACATAGGATGGTGCACGGTACATACAATGGTGTACAGTACATAGGATGGTGCACGGTACATAGGATGGTGTACAGTACATAGGATGGTGCACAGTACATAGGTTGGTGCACGGTACATAGGATGGTGTACAGTACATAGGATGGTGCATGGTACATAGGTTGGTGCACGGTACATAGGATGGTGCATGGTACATAGGATGGTGCACGGTACATAGGATGGTGCATGGTACATAGGATGGTGCACAGTACATAGGATGGTGCATGGTACATAGGTTGGTGCACGGTACATAGGATGGTGCACAGTACATAGGATGGTGCACAGTACATAGGATGGTGCACGGTACATAGGATGGTGCACGGTACATAGGATGGTGTACAGTATATAGGATGGTGTACAGTACATAGGATGGTGCACAGTACATAGGATGGTGCACGGTACATAGGATGGTGCACGGTACATAGGATGGTGCACGGTACATAGGATGGTGCACGGTACATAGGATGGTGTACAGTACATAGGATGGTGCACAGTACATAGGATGGTGCACGGTACATAGGATGGTGTACAGTACATAGGATGGTGCATGGTACATAGGTTGGTGCACGGTACATAGGATGGTGCACGGTACATAGGATGGTGTACAGTACATAGGATGGTGCACAGTACATAGGATGGTGCACGGTACATAGGATGGTGCACGGTACATAGGATCGTGCACGGTACATAGGATGGTGCACGGTACATAGGATGGTGCACGGTACATAGGATGGTGCATGGTACATAGGATGGTGCACGGTACATAGGATGGTGTACAGTACATAGGATGGTGCACAGTACATAGGATGGTGCACGGTACATAGGATGGTGCACAGTACATAGGATGGTGCACAGTACATAGGATGGTGCACGGTACATAGGATGGTGCACGGTACATAGGATGGTGTACAGTACATAGGATGGTGCACGGTACATAGGATGGTGTACAGTACATAGGATGGTGCACGGTACATAGGATGGTGCACGGTACATAGGATGGTGTACAGTACATAGGATGGTGCACGGTACATAGGATGGTGTACAGTATATAGGATGGTGTACAGTACATAGGATGGTGCACGGTACATAGGATGGTGCACGGTACATAGGATGGTGCACGGTACATAGGATGGTGCACGGTACATAGGATGGTGTACAGTACATAGGATGGTGCACGGTACATAGGATGGTGTACAGTACATAGGATGGTGCACAGTACATAGGATGGTGCACGGTACATAGGATGGTGCACGGTACATAGGATGGTGTACAGTACATAGGATGGTGCACGGTACATAGGATGGTGTACAGTACATAGGATGGTGCACGGTACATAGGATGGTGCACGGTACATAGGATGGTGCACGGTACATAGGATGGTGTACAGTACATAGGATGGTGCACGGTACATAGGATGGTGCACAGTACATAGGATGGTGCACAGTACATAGGATGGTGCACGGTACATAGGATGGTGCACGGTACATAGGATGGTGTACAGTACATAGGATGGTGCACGGTACATAGGATGGTGTACAGTACATAGGATGGTGCACGGTACATAGGATGGTGCACGGTACATAGGATGGTGTACAGTACATAGGATGGTGCACGGTACATAGGATGGTGTACAGTATATAGGATGGTGTACAGTACATAGGATGGTGCACGGTACATAGGATGGTGCACGGTACATAGGATGGTGCACGGTACATAGGATGGTGCACGGTACATAGGATGGTGTACAGTACATAGGATGGTGCACGGTACATAGGATGGTGTACAGTACATAGGATGGTGCACGGTACATAGGATGGTGCACGGTACATAGGATGGTGTACAGTACATAGGATGGTGCACGGTACATAGGATGGTGTACAGTACATAGGATGGTGTACAGTACATAGGATGGTGTACAGTATATAGGATGGTGTACAGTACATAGGATGGTGCACGGTACATAGGATGGTGCACGGTACATAGGATGGTGTACAGTACATAGGATGGTGCACGGTACATAGGATGGTGTACAGTACATAGGATGGTGCACAGTACATAGGATGGTGCACGGTACATAGGATGGTGCACAGTACATAGGATGGTGCACAGTACAAAGGATGGTGCACGGTACATAGGATGGTGCACGGTACATAGGATGGTGCACAGTACATAGGATGGTGCACGGTACATAGGATGGTGCACAATACATAGGATGGTGCACGGTACATAGGATGTTGCACAGTACATAGGATGGTGCACAGTACATAGGATTGTGCACGGTACATAGGATGGTGCACAGTACATAGGATGGTGCACGGTACATAGGATGGTGTACGGTACATAGGATGGTGCACGGTACATAGGATGGTGCACGGTACATAGGATGGTGCACGGTACATAGGATGGTGCACGGTACATAGGATGTTGCACAGTACATAGGATGGTGCACAGTACATAGGATTGTGCACGGTACATAGGATGGTGCACAGTACATAGGATGGTGCACGGTACATAGGATGGTGCACGGTACATAGGATGGTGCACGGTACATAGGATGGTGCACGGTACATAGGATGGTGCACGGTACATAGGATGGTGCACAATACATAGGATGAGGCACGGTACATAGGATGGTGCACGGTACATAGGATGGTGCACGGTACATAGGATGGTGTACGGTACATAGGATGGTGTACGGTACATAGGATGGTGCACGGTACATAGGATGGTGTACGGTACATAGGATGGTGCACGGTACATAGGATGGTGCACGGTACATAGGATGGTGTACAGTACATAGGATGGTGCACGGTACATAGGATGGTGCACAATACATAGGATGGTGCACGGTACATAGGATGGTGTACGGTACATAGGATGGTGCACGGTACATAGGATGGTGCACGGTACATAGGATGGTGCACGGTACATAGGATGGTGCACGGTACATAGGATGGTGCACGGTACATAGGATGGTGCACGGTACATAGGATGGTGCACGGTACATAGGATGGTGCACGGTACATAGGATGGTGCACGGTACATAGGATGGTGCACGGTACATAGGATGGTGCACGGTACATAGGATGGTGCACGGTACATAGGATGGTGCACGGTACATAGGATGGTGCACGGTACATAGGATGGTGCACGGTACATAGGATGGTGCACGGTACATAGGATGGTGCACGGTACATAGGATGGTGCACGGTACATAGGATGGTGCACGGTACATAGGATGGTGCATGGTACATAGGATGGTGCACGGTACATAGGATGGTGCACGGTACATAGGATGGTGCACGGTACATAGGATGGTGCACGGTACATAGGATGGTGCACGGTACGGCGGTCCAGTGGTGACTCTCCAGGACATCACAGGATTCTACAGCTGAAAGTCTCAAGGCTGCAACAAATTTAAACTGTATGCAAGTAAAAAAAAAAGGGGAAGAGATGGGGAACAACAAGTTCTGAAACGTTTTCTTATCAGGGACCTAATAATAATCAGTTTGCATAATCTGATGACATGTATGTAATGTTACATTAATGTAATCCTTCTAAAAATATAGCTACACATAGCAGAGAATAGTCCACTCCAGAGCAACTATATATATATATACACACACACATACACACACTGGAGAATTATATTATCCATAATATGAGGGGTATTTTGAAGCTGATAAATCCTAGAGCAGTCAAAATATAACCAGTTTGAATTCTAGAAACAGAAAAGCTGCAGGAAAGCTGATGATATTCCACATCTGCATTGCTGCATGTAATATAAATAGGACCCCACTGAGAGATGACATATTATAGGTGTGTGATTAGAAGTGTCTAATGCTGCCATCTAGTGACGGATTTATACACCTGCAACAGCACAACTTCTAATACCACAGACAAGACTTTCATTCCAATATGAATGAAGAACATAAAAAAAAAAAAAAATCATTCTGCACAGTTGTTATGTGATTAGCGCTCTGGTCTTACAGCACCGGGGTCCTTGGTTTAAAGTGATGCTAAACACTGTATTCTTAACTCATAAAAACTACCTTCCATTGCTCTCAGCTTCCTCCAAATTCCTTTTTATTTTCTTGTTGCTGGGATCTGACTTCCTGTAAGGCTACGTTTGTGGTTTGTAGTCCTTTTGCCCCTCTAACTCCCACTTGCCGGTGTTCTGCCGGGAAAGTTCCCCTCGGTGGATAAGGACCCCCCTCTACTGCGCAGTAGGAGCCGGCGGAAATAGCCAAAGCCGAATAGAATAGAAATCAGCTGTACACGGCGCCTGTAAGAGGGCCCCTCTCTGGGTCGCTTCGCTCGCCACGCTTCGGGTACGGCCTCGCTTTGCTCGGCACTTTTTTATTCTACCTCTAGGTCCACTTGCATGGTGGGGCTTGAACCTGGACCCAGGGCGCAGGTGCCGTGTACAGCTGATTGAAGATTTTCAGCTTCGCCTATGTTTGGCGGCTCCTAGTAGTTCGTAGTGCGCAAGCGCTGCGCCTGCACAGTACAAGGGGGTCCTTATCCGGCCGGGGGAACTTTCTGGGTAAGACACCGGCATTTCCCAGCTTTTAAATGCAGGAGTCGTTGCATTGAAGAGGTCTAGCAGCTGCTGCTGTCAAAAGGGAACCATCTGACACATTGTTCATCAACACCATTCAGACACAGAAAACAGAGACACAAAGTAACATTGTTTATAAACATTGATCAGACGGAGATAGAGAGATACAAAGTAACATTGTTTATAAACATTGATCAGACGGGAGATAGAGAGATACAAAGTAAAATTGTTTATAAACATTGATCAGACGGGAGATAGAGAGATACAAAGTAACATTGTTTATAAACATTGATCAGACGGGAGATAGAGAGACACAAAGTAACATTGTTTATAAACATTGATCAGACGGGAGATAGAGAGATACAAAGTAACATTGTTTATTTTTATTTTATTTTATTTATTTCAGGTACTTATATAGCGCCGTCAATTTATGCAGTGCTTTACATATACATTGTAAATTCACATCAGTTCCTACCCTCAAGGAGCTTACAATCTAAGGTCCCTAACTCACATTCATACATACTAGGGACAATTTATAGACAGGATCCAATTAACCTCCCAGCATGTCTTTGGAGTGTGGGAGGAAACCGGAGTACCCGGAGGAAACCCGCACAAGGAGAACATGCAAACTCCAGGCAGGGAGTGTCGTGGTCGGGATTCGAACCAGTGACCCTTTTTACTGCTAGGTGAAAGTGCTACCCACTACACCACTGTGTTTATAAACATTGATCAGACGGAGATAGAGATACAAAGTAACATTGTTTATAAACATTGATCAGACAGGAGATAGAGAGATACAAAGTAACATTGTTTATAAACATTGATCAGACAGGTGATAGAGAGATACAAAGTAACATTGTTTATAAACATTGATCAAAAAGAAAAAGAAAAACTGCGCTACAGAGCAAAAAGTCAAGGTAGAAGCTGCACATAAAATACACCAATATCTGTGTATACCATGGAAAATAAAAATAAATAAAGTGCGCTAACAGTATGAGAATATACACATAAATGTGAATGCATATGGGTGGTAGTGAAAACCACAATCTACTGAGAGCAAATAAATGACTCAATGGGTGATGGAAAAATATACGTGCCAAACATAAAAACTCAAATAAAAAGAAAAAAGTGTACATGTGAAGTACAACAATAATAATAACGTGAAAACATGATAATCAAACAGACTCAGTCCATGAGTTCAAACATAAAACGTTCATCAGTGAAAAAATACTTCCATCCACTATACAGCTTAGCAGCAACCAATCTCCCTATGAGTGGATCGACAAAGGTGAGGGATGTGTAGGATGGTACAATTCCACTGGCGGTGACTCCAATAAGTGAGAAAGTGATAAAGGTGGACTCTTACCCTCCGTGTTGGACCCCCTCCTTGGCAGGGTCTATCAGGCATGCAGATTTTAGAGGGCAAAATCTGCATGCCTGATAGACCCTGCCAAGGAGGGGGTCCAACACGGAGGGTAAGAGTCCACCTTTATCACTTTTCTCACTTATTGGAGTCACCGCCAGTGGAATTGTACCATCCTACACATCCCTCACCTTTGTCGATCCACTCATAGGGAGATTGGTTGCTGCTAAGCTGTATAGTGGATGGAAGTATTTTTTCACTGATGAACGTTTTATGTTTGAACTCATGGACTGAGTCTGTTTGATTATCATGTTTTCACGTTATTATTATTGTTGTACTTCACATGTACACTTTTTTCTTTTAATTTGAGTTTTTATGTTTGGCACGTATATTTTTCCATCACCCATTGAGTCATTTATTTGCTCTCAGTAGATTGTGGTTTTCACTACCACCCATATGCATTCACATTTATGTGTATATTCTCATACAGTTAGCGCACTTTATTTATTTTTATAAACATTGATCAGATGGGAGATAGAGTGATACAAAGAAACAATGTTTATAAACATTGATCAGATGAGAGATAGAGAGATACAAAGTAACATTGTTTATAAACATTGATCAGACGGGAGATAGAGAGATACAAAGTAACATTGTTTATAAACATTGATCAGACAGGAGATACAAAGTAACATTGTTGATAAACATTGATCAGACGGGAGATAGAGTAGTAACAAAGTAACATTGTTTATAAACATTGATTAGACGGGAGATGGAGAGATACAAAGTAACATTGTTTATAAAAATTCATCAGACAGGAGATAGAGAGATACAAAGTAACATTGTTGATAAACATTGATTAGACGGGAGATGGAGAGATACAAAGTAACATTGTTTATAAACATTGATCAGACGGGAGATAGAGAGATACAAAGTAACATTGTTTATAAAAATTCATCAGACAGGAGATAGAGAGATACAAAGTAACATTGTTTATAAACATTGATCAGACAGGAGATAGAGAGATACAAAGTAACATTGTTTATAAACATTGATCAGACGGGAGATAGAGAGATACAAAGTAACATTGTTTATAAACATTGATCAGACAGGAGATACAAAGTAACATTGTTGATAAACATTGATCAGACGGGAGATAGAGTAGTAACAAAGTAACATTGTTTATAAACATTGATTAGACGGGAGATGGAGAGATACAAAGTAACATTGTTTATAAAAATTCATCAGACAGGAGATAGAGAGATACAAAGTAACATTGTTTATAAACATTGATCAGACAGGAGATAGAGAGATACAAAGTAACATTGTTTATAAACATTGATCAGATGGGAGATAGAGAGATACAAAGTAACATTGTTTATAAACATTGATCAGACGGGAGATAGAGAGGTACAAAGTAACATTCACAATAAAAACAATATTAAAAACACTCTAAGTGACAAAGTCCCTTATAATATTGCAGCAGCGCTCTTGTCATATATTTAAAGATGGCAGGCTTCAATATGATGTTCATATATGGAATATCGCGATGCGTTTCAGTGACATCATATGTTAGTTATTGATCGTGAAGAAAAACCTTCCACCAAACAGTTCACCACGTGAGATGATCTCCCCTTTGGGGATGCACTCACCACATATGCAGAGATAATGCGCCTTGAATCTTATCACCTAATCGCCACCGCTCTGAAAGAACTCCCACCAGATTTAAAGCCGTATCATGCAAGGATCCATGCGAAGAAAAAAAATTGCCCACATAGTGTGATACTGTTGAAAAGCATTTAATAATCCCCAATCAAATCCTTACAATATATACGTACAGAAAATCAAAATAACTCAAGCAATGAAAGTGTAGGTGCAAAAATCACCCATCAGCCGGTAGTAGTAAGGGAACGTCTGTATGCACCAGCGGTCCAATCCTACTTCCTAGTATTCCAGCTGTCCGTGACAAGCACTTCCGGTAAACCACGGAGATCACGTCACTGACGCGTTTCGTCACTTCCTGACTTCGTCTGAGGGCGTTATCTCGTGGTGTAGAAGCTTATAGTTGCCGATGGGTTTATAATATGTATTTTATGTTTCTAGCGGCTGCTGTATTGTGATTTTGTAATTAAGGTTATAATTTCATTTCATTTCATTTTTTCTGATAGTTTCACTACACATTTAACCTCAATTGCTATAGTCAGGGCGCTGAGCAAGGCTTTTGTAGGTGGGCCATTTAAAGCATTTTTTATACATACAAAGTAACATTGTTTATAAACATTGATCAGACGGGTTATGGAGAGACACAAAATAACATGTTTATAAACATTACCAAAAAAAAATGCTTTGCTTGTCCTAAAAGGGGTTGTAAACAGTCCCGGTTGGCTACCACTGCTGTCAATCAAGACCAATGACGCCGGGGGGGGGGGGGGGGGGGGGGGTGCCAAGTCCTGTTGTCTGTGTCTATAGACGCAGCAGCAGGACATGGGAGCGCGCCCGCATGGGTAACCCAAAGGAGAGCGCTTCTCCAACGGCGCACTCGAGAAGAGGAGGAGCCATGAGTGCCGCTGAGGGACCCCAGAAGAGGAGGATCAGGGCCACAGGGCCAGGTAAGTATGACACGTTTGTTATTTTAAAAAAAAAATAAAAAAGAAACCTTTAGTGTCCCTTAAAAAAAAAAAAATCTATAGATGTATTACAAAGGTATGGCAGAATAAACAAGCCTATAGAAGAAATGTAGAAATTGCTCAGCCCCATAGGGGATAGGTGAAGGGATTAAATACATTACATCTGAATTACTAATTCTATCATTTAACTGAAGTCCTTCTTACCAGCTAACAGTTTAGAAGTCATTTTCTTTCTTTTCACTTTCAGTAACAATCCGGAGATCTTCTCATCTTGATCTGGACATTAAAAAGTTAATCTGATTCCATTGAAATAAAGAAGAGTTTTGATTTTGTTTTCAATGTGAATTGTAATTGGCCCGTGTAAATGATATGATCCAATCACCTCAAGGACTACTTTGATGACTGACGTTTGGTTGGAAACGGACTCTCCATGATTCTGGGGGAACATCGGATCCTGAATGGTACCAGCTGACCCTCAAGGAGGGCTCGGGGTATGGAGCCCCCCCTGAACTGTAGCGCCCTATCAGAGAGCCACATAGAGACGACATTGGACAGAATGGAGGCGTTGGGGGTCCTGCAGGAGTTGTGCCGCATGTCAGGGGTGAGTGACGTCATCTATAAATCTTACAATGTGACTTTGTTTTAAATATAAATTAAATTTGTATTTATTATCTTCATGTAACTAAATTTATACTTTATATACATCTTATTTGGACAGCGTGAGATTTTCTGCAATAGTTTTGTCTCTGCCCCTCCCACAATGGGGAGATTTCCCTGCAATTGTTTTGTTTCTGCCCCTCCCACAATGGGAAGATTTTCTGCAGTAGTTTGTGTCTCTGCCCCTCCCACAATAGTGAGATTTCCTGTAGTAGTTTGTGTCTCTGCCCCTCCCACAATGGTGACATTTCCTTGCAGTAGTTTTGTCTCTGCCCCTCCCACAATGGTGATATTTCCTGCAGTAGTTTGTGTCTCTGCCCCTCCCACAATGATGAGATTTCCCTGCAATAGTTTTGTCTCTGCCCCTCCCACAATGGGGATATTTCCCTGCAGTAGTTTGTGTCTCTGCCCCTCCCACAATGATGAGATTTCCTGCAGTAGTTTGTGTCTCTGCCCCTCCCACAATGGTGAGATTTCCCTGCAGTAGTTTGTGTCTCTGCCCCTCCCACAATGGTGAGATTTCCCTGCAGTAGTTTGTATCTCTGCCCCTCCCACAATGATGAGATTTCCTGCAGTAGTTTGTGTCTCTGCCCCTCCCACAATGATATTTCCCTGCAGTAGTTTGTGTCTCTGCCCCTCCCACAATGGGGAGATTTCCTGCAGTAGTTTGTGTCTCTGCCCCTCCCACAATGGGGAGATTTCCTGCAGTAGTTTGTGTCTCTGCCCCTCCCACAATGGGGAGATTTCCTGCAGTAGTTTGGAATTCTTCTGCAGATATGTCATCACCATAATCCCAGGAGACGCAAGTATGGGGTTTGGTTGCCAGATCAAGACAAATCTTAGAGATCCGTTTTGTAATATTTGACAACCTGCACCATACAAAGTACAACATGGCAACCAATCAGATCAATCCATACCCAGAAAAAAAAGGTGTAGATGGGCAGACTTGGGAGGAAAGGACTAGATGATGCCGGATATCCTCCAGCCATTGTTCTATTTGACTGATATATATGATGTTGGATTTACTTGTATGTGGTGTGATGAGTGATGATTGGTGTCTCCCCCTACAGGCCTCTGACAGAACACAGCTTTCCACTGCAGTACAGGGAATTCTGGGATTTCTTCTCTCCTGTGGACTCCTTTTGTCTCTCTTCTTCATCATTTTCACCATTCGCTTCCGGCAGAACAGGTACCGGCTGAACTCTGTAGAGTAGACCCCCAACAACACCATGTGAGGTTCTGAGGTCACCCATGGGAGGGAAGACATTGTACTCAGTAGCGGCTGGTGCTCAAAATTTTTGAGGGGGGCACAAACAAAAAAATTCTAAAAAATACTGAAAAAAAACATCAATTGCAGCTATTGTGCCCATCAAATGCAGCCACTGTGCCCATCAAATGCAGCCACTTGTGCCCATCAATTGCAGCCACTGTGCCCATCAATTGCAGCCACTGTGCCCATCACTTGCAGCTACTGTGCCCATCAAATCCCGCCAATGTGCCCATCAAATGCCGCCACTGTGCCCATCAAATGCAGCCACTGTGCCCATCAATTGCAGCTACTGTGCCCAATAAATGCCGCAACTGTGCACATCAAATGCAGCCACTGTGCCCCATCAAATGCAGCCAATGTGCCCATTAAATGCCGCCACTGTGCCCATCAAATGCAGCCACTGTGCCCCATCAAATGCAGCCACTGTGACCTCCATCCTCGGCCGCCCGCTCGCTGGCTGCCCAGCACTTACCCCATCTTGGTGGGGGATCAGGCAGTGGGTGACGGCGGTGAGCTGTGGGATGGTGGGATGAGCAGCGGGTCAGGCAGCGGCTCCTGTGTTCTCCATTTGTCTCTTCTTTCCTGCTAGGCATCCAATCGGAGCACCTGTGCCTTTAGCCAATCAGGTGACGGGTATTAGACCCGTGCCTCCTGATTGGCTGAGTGGCGGTTCAGTGTTGGAAAAGCGAATATTCATTTTCTTTTCTAACACGCCTGGTTGGGCTCCGGGTTCACATTTTTGTGCTTAAAAAAAACACCCCCGCCGCTGTAATTCAGGCGCCCAGCATCCGAAAAGGGGCCGGACGCCTGAATAGGGGGGCAGCTACAGCGGCCGTGGATAGATTCATGCTATGCATGAATCTATCCATTCTACACAGAGGGGGTGGCGTGACAGAGGGGGCAGCGCCCGGGCGCCCCTAATGGAAGGGCCACCACCGATTGTACTTCTTTGTTATTACAGTAGATATGGAGGGCGTCTAAACACCGATAGACTGTGCAGCCCAACAGGCAGAGCGCCCTCAATAATCAGCACTCAACAAGAGATCTGCTCAGACATGCCCCCTGCCTTCCAATACAAGCCTGTGTGAGGGCACCTGTGCTGAGGGGCGTGGCTGTTACTCAGCTCTGCCAGTACAGAGGGGCGTGGCTGTTACTCAGCTCTGCCAGTACAGAGGGGCGTGGCTGTTACTCAGCTCTGCCAGTACAGAGGGGCGTGGCTGTTACTCAGCTCTGCCAGTACAGAGGGGCGTGGCTGTTACTCAGCTCTGCCAGTACAGAGGGGCGTGGCTTTTACTCAGCTCTGCCAGTACAGAGAGGCGTGGCTGTTACTCAGCTCTGCCAGTACAGAGGGGCGTGGCTGTTACTCAGCTCTGCCAGTACAGAGGGGCGTGGCTGGTACTCAGCTCTGCCAGTGCAGAACACCGGAGTGGGTACAGGACTAAAGGATAAACAAGTGGGAGACGTATTTATTTATTTTATAAATGATATAATCCACAGTACTGTATATCGCTTAGTATATACAGTGACAGTATATAGTATATATTTGTATTAGTATTTAATTGACAGTGAGTTGTATAATGCTGACAATCCTCGCTGTATATGGGGGTGCCCGACCTTGTGAGGAGCGAGGGTCACTTTAGCGGCTTTGGTAACCGGTGGGGGGTCACAATGAGCGTAGCGGGCGGATGACAGGTCTGCATATCCGGACACAGCCCGTCCTCCTCTATGGGCCCTCCGATCCGATTCGCCCAGATGGAAGAGGGCGGACCCTCTTCTGTTTTTATAAGTGGATCGGATTGGGGGTAGGCGGGTGTTGAAGGACACAAGTCAGTTTACATCGGCCTCTCTATAGAGGTGAATGGAAGGCCTGACTGTGTCCGCCTAAAAAAACATACAGGTGGATCCAATCGGACCGATCAAGTGAAAGGGGCTTAAGGCTGCTTTCACACTGACACGCTGCAGTTTACCTCTCCAACTGACTTCAACTGTTACTTCTTCCTCAGGATTCCTGCAGGTATTGCTGGCTGCTGCTGTCCCCCAGGGCTGGTACTGCTGGTGTGTACTGCTGGTGAGTACTGCTGATGGGTACTGCTGGCTGGTACTCCTGGTTGGTACTGCTGGGGGGTATTGGTGGTTGGTACGGCTGGCTGGTACGACTGGCTGGTACTGCTGGCTGGTACTGCTGGCTGGTACTGCTGGTGAGTACTGGTGGCAAATACTGCTGGTGGGTGCTGCTGGCGAGTACTGTTGGCGGGTACTGCTGGCGGGTACTGCTGGCGGGTACTGCTGGTGGGTACTGCTGGGGGGGTATTGGTGGTTGGTGTGGCTAGCTGGTACTGCTGGTTGGAACTGCTGGTGGGTACTGCTGGCGGGTACTGCTGGTGGGTACTGCTGGCTGGTACTGCTGGTTGGTACTGCTGGGGGGTATTGGTGGTTGGTACGGCTGGCTGGTACGACTAGCTGGTACTGCTGGTTGGAACTGCTGGCTGGTACTGCTGGCTGGTACTGCTGGTGAGTACTGGTGGCAAATACTGCTGGCGGGTACTGCTGGCGAGTACTGCTGGCGGGTACTGCTGGGGGGGTATTGGTGGTTGGTGTGGCTGGCTGGTACTGCTGGTTGGAACTGCTGGTGGGTACTGCTGGCGGGTACTGTGGATGGGCACGACTGGCTGGTACTGCTGGTTGGTACTGCTGGTGGATCCTGCTGGCGGGTACTGCTGACTGGTACTGCTGGCGGGTACTGCTGGTGGGTACTGCTGGTGGGTACTGCTAGCGAGTACTGCTGGTGGGTACTGCTGGGGGGGTATTGGTGGTTGGTGTGGCTGGCTGGTACTGCTGGTTGGAACTGCTGGTGGGTACTGCTGGCGGGTACTGCTGACTGGCAATGCTGGCGGGTACTGCTGGTGGGTACTGCTAGCTGGTGCTGCTGGTGGGTACTGTTGGTTGGTATTGCTGGCTGGTCCCCCCCCCTTCCAAGCATCAGTGTGACAGGAAGCAGCACTAGAGGAAGCATGCGGCTGCAGTAGAGAGCAGAGCCGAGGCTTCCTGTATCTCTCCTGTGATTGGTGGAGTACATTTGGCATCACCCCACCTGTGACAGGAGCCGGTAATATACAGGAACCATCGGCTCTGCTCTCTACTGCAGCCGCATGCTTCCTCTAGTGCCGGCTCCGGTCTTTACACTGATGCTCGGGGATGGCGGATCAGGAACCCGCGATCTGGGCTTGCCGACCCACCATTCCAGAGCAGAAGGTGGCGGGCAACATCAGAGCGCACCGTGGGCCACCAGTTGGGCACCCCTGATATACAGTATCTGTATATATACAATATATTGTCAAAAGTATTGGGACGCCTGCCTTTACATGAACTTTAATGGCATCCCAGTCTTAGGCTGGCCATACATTACACAATTTCCTTTAGATTTACTTTCAACTGTGTAGTGCGAGGGTCTGGCTGATTACATACAAATTGAAACTGTTTAAGTTTGACCTCATATTATATAGTTTTGTTAGATCTAAAGGAAAATTGCATAGTGTATGGCCAGTCTTAGTCCGTAGGGTTCAATATTGAGTTGGTCCGCCCTTTGCAGCTATAACGGCTTCAACTCTTCTGGGAAGGCCGTCCACAAGGTTTAGGAGTGTGTCTATGGGAATGTTTGACCATTCTTCCAGAAGCGCATTTGTGAGGTCAGGCGCTGATGTTGGATGAGAAGGCCTGGCTCGCAGTCTCCGCTCTAATTCATCCCAAAGGTGTTCTATGGGGTTGAGGTCAGGACTCTGTGCAGGCCAGTCAAGTTCCTCCACCCCAAACTCGCTCAGCCATGTCTTTATGGACCTTGCTTTGTGCACTGGTGGGCAGTCATGTACGAACAGGAAGGGGCCGTCCCCAAACTGTTCCCACAAGTTGTCCAAAATGTCTTGTTATGCTGACGCCTTAAGAGTTCCCTTCACTGGAAATAAGGGGCCAAACCCAACCCCTGAAAAACAACCCCGCACACCATAATCCCCCCTCCACTAAATGATTTGGACCAGTGCACAAAGCAAGGTCCATAAAGACATGGATGAGCGAGTTTGGGGTGGAGGAACTTGACTGGCCTGCACAGAGTCCTGACCTCAACCCCATAGAACACCTTTGGGATGAATTAGAGCAGAGACTGCGAGCCAGGCCTTCTCATCCAACATCAGTGCCTGATTTCACAAATGCGCTTCTGGAAGAATGGTCAAACATTCCCATAGACACGCTCCTAAACCTTGTGGACGGCCTTCCCAGAAGAGTTGAAGCCGTTATAGCTGCAAAGGGCGGAGCCAACTCAATATTGAACCCTCCGGACTAAGACTGGGATGCCATTAAAGTTCATGTAAAGGCAGGTGTCCCAATACTTTTGATGATACAGTGTATGTGGCGATAGGTGGTCATTACCTCGGTCAGCAGGCGTCTCATGGACGTGTTTTCGCCCAGCAGGTGGTAGATCTGCTCCTCGCTGTACATGGACCTCATGCTTTTGCTGGGGCTGTTGAAATATTTGGCCATGTGGACATTTGTGTGACTGGGCTCTTCCCAGAAGAATTGAAGCTGTTATAGCTGCAAAGGGCGGAGCCAACTCAATATTGAACCCTACGGACTAATGCTGGCCATACACTATACAGAAAATCGGCCGAACCCCTTTTCGAAAAACGAACGTTCGACCGTGACCGCAAACGATCGTGCCATCATATAATGACCGATAATCTGTTCAGTGGACATGAATAAATAATTTTGTGTTCGTTTTTTTACATATACCTAGTGCAGGCAGTTCGGACGGGAAACACATTAACCTTGCAATTTATCGTACGTTCGGCAGAAATTTTCCAAACATGCCGTTCGTTTTTTTCCCACAAAAACGTCACAAACGATTATCGATTTGTACCCACTAACTTGCCGAAAAACGAACGAAGTGTCCATACGAACGATTTTTCGGCCGATTTTTCGTATAGTGTATGGCCAGCATTAGACTGGGATGCCATTAAAGTACATGCGTGTGTAAAGGCAGGCGTCCCAATACTTTTGGTAATATAGTGTATATACTAACAAATTATATATAAGATATATTTATTATTATTGAATGGACACTGAGTTGTAGATCATTGACAACATTCTCTGTTTTTACCTTTGTGTCAGGATAGTGAAGATGTCCAGCCCCAACCTCAACCTGGTCATCCTGCTGGGAAGTCTTCTTGTGTACATCAGTGCGTTCCTGTTTGCTCTCCAGGAATCCATCTCCTCCATACAGACTGTTATTCAGGTGAGTGACAGACAAGGACGTATCTAATACACACAAGGTCTGTAACAGACAAGGACGTACCTTCTACACACAAGGTCTGTAACAGACAAGGACGTATCTAATACACACAAGGTCTGTAACAGACAAGGACGTACCTTCTACACACAAGGTCTGTAACAGACAAGGACATATCTAATACACACAAGGTCTGTAAGAGACAAGGACGTACCTTCTACACACAAGGTCTGTAATAGACAAGGACGTATCTTCTACACACAAGGTCTGTAACAGACAAGGACGTACCTTCTACACACAAGGTCTGTAATAGACAAGGACGTATCTAATACATACAAGGTCTGTAACAGACAAGGACGTACCTTCTACACACAAGGTCTGTAAAAGACAAGGACGTATCTTCTACACACAAGGTCTGTAATAGACAAGGACGTATCTAATACACACAAGGTCTGTAACAGACAAGGACGTACCTTCTACACACAAGGTCTGTAATAGACAAGGACGTATCTAATACACACAAGGTCTGTAACAGACAAGGACGTACCTTCTACACACAAGGTCTGTAATAGACAAGGACGTATCTTCTACACACAAGGTCTGTAATAGACAAGGACGCATCTAATACACACAAGGTCTGTAACAGACAAGGACGTACCTTCTACACACAAGGTCTGTAATAGACAAGGACGCATCTAATACACACAAGGTCTGTAACAGACAAGGACGTACCTTCTACACACAAGGTCTGTAATAGACAAGGACGTATCTAATACATACAAGGTCTGTAACAGACAAGGACGTACCTTCTACATATAAGGTCTGTAAAAGACAAGGACGTATCTTCTACACACAAGGTCTGTAATAGACAAGGACGTATCTAATACACACAAGGTCTGTAACAGACAAGGACGTACCTTCTACATATAAGGTCTGTAAAAGACAAGGACGTATCTTCTACACACAAGGTCTGTAATAGACAAGGACGTATCTAATACACACAAGGTCTGTAATAGACAAGGACGTACCTTCTACACACAAGGTCTGTAACAGACAAGGACGTATCTTCTACACACAAGGTCTGTAATAAACAAGGACGTATCTAATACACACAAGGTCTGTAATAGACAAGGACGTACCTTCTACATACAATGTATGTAACAGACAAGGACGTACCTTCTACACACAAGGTCTGTAACAGACGAGGACATACCTTCTACATACAAGGTCTGTAACAGACAAGGACGTACCTTCTACACACAAGGTCTGTAACAGACAAGGACGTACCTTCTACACACAAGGTCTGTAACAGACAAGGACAGACACATGGCAAGACACCATTTTTCCGACATGCCCAATTTTTGGACGTCTTGGTGCATTGGAAGTCTGTTGATTTCATTGGGCTGCCGTAATGCAATGCATGCTAACGCTGCATTTATCTAGCGATATCATAGACTGCATTGTGTTCTCTGATTGACTCATGTATGTGTCTGGGCTCTCAGGTGAGGATCAGCTTCCTGTATATCGGGGTGTCTCTGGTGTTCGGTCCCTTGCTGGGGAAGAGCTGGAGATTGCATCGAGTGTTCACACATCGGATCCCCGACAAACGAGTGGTGAGTCGTACTGAACCCCCCAATATTGTCAGAGCTGTCAGTGATTAACCCTTCCATTTCTGGCCTGACCCCCAATATATGTGTTATGGTGACACTGGATGTGTCTGGTGTGAGCAGGGCAGCCATCAGAAATTTTTGGGCCCCTTACACAGCTTTAGGCCTGCCCAGCCCCCCCCCCCCCGGAGCCTGACCACCAACATTCCCCAGGGCTTGCCTATGGGCCATCCTACCGAATCCACACACAGGCCACCTCACCTGTATGCACTCAGCCCCCCGCAATCCTGTATATATGTCAGCCCCCCACACACACCTGTATATATGTCAGCCCCCCCACACCCCTGTATATATGTCAGCCCCCCACACACCTGTATATATGTCAGCCCCCCCCACACACCTGTATATATGTCAGCCCCCCACACACCTGTATATATGTCAGCCCCCCCACACACCTGTATATACGTCAGCCCCCCCACACACCTGTATATACGTCAGCCCTCCCACACACCTGTATATATGTCAGCCCTCCACACACCTGTATATATGTCAGCCCTCCCACACACCTGTATATATGTCAGCCCTCCCACACATCTGTATATATGTCAGCCCCCCCACACACCTGTATATATGTCAGCCCTCCCACACACCTGTATATATGTCAGCCCCCCCACACACCTGTATATATGTCAGCCCCCCCACACACCTGTATATATGTCAGCCCCCCCACACCCCTGTATATATGTCAGCCCCCCACACACCTGTATATATGTCAGCCCCCCCACACCCCTGTATATATGTCAGCCCCCCACACACCTGTATATATGTCAGCCCCCCACACACCTGTATATATGTCAGCCCCCCCACACACCTGTATATATGTCAGCACCCCGCAATCCTGTATATATATGTCAGCCCCCCCACACACCTGTATATATGTCAGCACCCCACCCCCCACACACCTGTATATATGTCAGCGCCCCCCCCTCCACACACACCTGTGTATATGTCAGCCCCCCCACACCTGTATATATGTCAGCCCCCCTCACACACCTGTATATATGTCAGCCCCCTCACACACCTGTATATATGTCAGCCCCCCTCACACACCTGTATATATGTCAGCGCCCCGCCCCCCACACACCTGTATATATGTCAGCCCCCCTCACACACCTGTATATATGTCAGCACCCCCCCACACACCTGTATATATGTCAGCCCCCCCTCACACACCTGTATATATGTCAGCCCCCCCACACACCTGTATATATGTTAGCCCCCCACACACAACTGTATATATGTCAGCGCCCCCCCACACACCTGTATATATGTCAGCCCCCCTCACACACCTGTATATATGTCAGCGCCCCCTGCACACACCTGTATATATGTCAGCCCCCCTCACACACCTGTATATATGTCAGCCCCCCTAACACACCTGTATATATGTCAGCGCCCCCCCCCACACACCTGTATATATGTCAGCCCCCCTCACACACCTGTATATATGTCAGCGCCCCCCGCACACACCTGTATATATGTCAGCCCCCTCACACACCTGTATATATGTCAGCCCCCCACACACAACTGTATATTTGTCAGCCCCTCGCAATCCTGTATATATGTCAGCCCCCCCACACACCTGTATATATGTCAGCGCCCCCCCACACACCTGTATATATGTCAGCCCCCACACACAAATGTATATATGTCAGCCCCTCGCAATCCTGTATATATGTCAGCCCCCCCACACACCTGTATATATGTCAGCACCCCACCCCCCCACACACCTGTATATATGTCAGCGCCCCAACCCCCCACCCCCCCCACACACCTGTATATATGTCAGCCCCCCACACATAACTGTATATATGTCAGCCCCCTGCAATCCTGTATATATGTCAGCGCCCTCCCACACACCTGTGGCAGCCCTGGGTGCGAGTGGTGCGGGATGTCAGCTGTGGGAGATCGGTGCCCTGTGCCATGTGACTGCCTGCCCACTAGGGGATGAGACGAAATGCCCTGGGTTCACCAACCAACAAAGTGTGGATACTGAACCTGAATCCCGATAAAATCAATGAGGGCCGTCAAGTCAAAAATGTCCATTTGTGGACAAGGGCCCCTACCTCACAGCCCTAGCCCAGTGATTGTGGGGGTCTGCAGTTTAGGGGCTTATCAGAATCTGAAAGCTCTCTTTAAGAATAAGGGGCCCCTAGATAACGCCCCCCCCCCCCCCATGGTAATGAGTAGGGGTTTATAGTATGCCCACAAAATGTAACTTATAAATAAAGACACCTAAATGTTTGACAAATCCTGTTTCTCCATGAATTCTGACCATATTTTGCCTAATTCAATGATTTTCTATGATCGTCAGCTCCATCTAGTGGCCATAATGCTGTATTTTTCCTGAAATATGTATATCATGGAAAATACTGCATTATGGCCACTAGATGGAGCTGACAATCATAGGAAATCACTGTATTAAGCAAAATATGGTCAGAGTTTGTGAGGGCTGGGTGAATGCTTATGATATTCATCCAACAAATTTTTAATAAATAGGCCCCTTAGTTTGCCCCAATGCTCAGTTATGTGATTACTGACCTCATCTCGCATTTACAGGTAAGAAGTATTAGCAGTGCAGTGACAGGTCCTCTTATGACATATCACTGACTCCTGTTTTTGTCCTGCAGATTATAAAGGACCTGACGCTGCTGGGTCTACAGGCCGCCCTGCTGTTCATTGACTCCGTGCTGCTCCTGTCCTGGGTGTTGTCTGACCCCGTCCTTTGTGCCCAGAATGTCAGCGCCAGCATCAAGGTGAGAATCCCATTTTGTAGCGTTACAGCCTTGTGATTTTTACCACTTTACTTGCTTGATATACCAGACTTGCTCTCTAAGTGGAAGCAGCAGTCTCTCTGCAGAGGTCCAACATGCTTCCTGCTGAGTCAAAGCCAGAGCCCCCTGATGGAACCAAAAGCATTAGTATGTAGAGCTCTCCATTTGCCAGAACTGTTTATTTGAACCCTGACCAAATACTCCAATGCAGAACCAATACACGGTCCCAGGATACCCCCAGCAGGGAACCCCTGAAACTGACATTCAAAGACCTGATATGTCTGAGCCCGAAACGCGTTCACCCCACACATACCAAAGGTTTTTCTAATGCCAAGCAGGACACTATCTGCATGGAGCAAATTAACAACATACTAGAAGGGGAATCGGTCGAGTGGGATGAGGGGACATTAGAGTGTTAGCTTCTTTGGTGGACGGGGACTGGTGGGAATGGCTCAATGTGATCTGTAAATATAGGTCAGTGATTTTTAAAAGCTGGGAAAAAAATACTGGAAATAAAGAGCTCTATCGCACATTGTGTATCATTTATATTATATTT
Source organism: Lithobates septentrionalis (assembly GCA_037952835.1). Lineage (NCBI taxonomy): Eukaryota > Metazoa > Chordata > Amphibia > Anura > Ranidae > Lithobates > Lithobates septentrionalis. Next base: position 121,760 of record JBBDGP010003111.1, on the reverse strand, counting down.
GTATTTAATATATTTATTATAAACAATTTTCTGTAAGTTATTTTATTCATATTTAATATAATTATAGTCATTTAGACTTCCATATAATTTATATATTTTTTTATATTTAGTTTTAATATTTCTAATAATATAGAATTCTATATGTAGCACCTCTGCCTTAGGTAGTGTAACGAAACGTCCCTACACTTCGCTTGAGTGCTTTCGTCATATACCGCTTCCTCCCAGTCTGAATACAAATATCAGATATTCCAACCGCTGACAACCACAAAACAAGACGATACTCGTTTGGTTGCTCAACATGGACTGTTTATTGAAAACACAGGTAGACAGGTAATACTCTGGACAATCCCCCCACCTTTGCATTACGGGCGGGGTAGACTGTCCAATCAGCAGTGAGAGCTGTTGGAGGAATTCGCCCCCACCAATCTCAGCTAATCTACTTACACATCCCATAATATCCAAGGCAGACAGACACAATAGAACATTGGAATACAGCCACACCCCAAACGAGCCAGCAAAGAGTACACAACAAAATGAGACAACATTCCAACCGCCCCAAGCTGGCAGAGACCTTCATGGCCTCCTTAATAATGTCCTTTTCCATTACATAACAGAATATCTTCCTAAATGCTTGTAGCTCCCTCAAATGCCAGGGCCCGTAGTCGCTAGGCAAGAGGCTAGCATTCAGTCCCCTCCAAAAGCCTCTGTCCCGGGTGAGTCTGTCACAGGTAGGTAGGTGCTAGAGTAGTGTTTGTGTTTTTATTGCCTAGCTGTGAGCTAGGCCTGTTTGTTTGGATCTGGGGGCAGGGGAGCGGTTTAGTGTAGCAGCAGGTGACTGACATGCTGCTTCAGCTCTTGGGCGCCTCCTCTGTTTCCAGTAAGAAGGTTCTGGAAAGGAAGCAGGGCAGTGTGCTGAAGTGACATGGGGTGTATTTGGGAGCCCTGACCAATCCCCAACTAGGATTGGCAGGGGGCAGGACTCCTATATATATATACCCATGGTCAGCCTGTGGTGGGAGAAGTTGTTGGGTAGAAGAACTGGAATGATGGAGTGTTAGGCTGTCCTGGTCTGAGGGAACCCCCTTTCTGGGGGGGGGGGGGGGTGTAACACAGGCCTGGAGCTCGGGAGCTGGGAGGGAGCCTCTCTTTACACGGTCATTGAGAGGTGCCCTGGAACAGGAGCTGGAGGAAGACAGCGGGGAACACAACCAGGAAAAGTCATTCAGGAGGGATCCAATGCCGGGGTCGGTGAGTGAGAAGCTCTGGGAGAGACATGCCAGGATTGGATGTGGAGCCAGAGGGAGAGACTGCGGTGTTGTTGAAGTGAAGTCGCTGAAGCCAGGAGGGTTGGCAGGATTTTCACCGGATGTGCTGGGAGCAGTAGTCCACCAAGGATCAGTTGCCACAATAATTTTATTCATCTAAAGTGTCTACTAGGAAAATGTTAGGACTTATTTAGAGTGAGGCCTAGCCATGTGCTAAAAAGGACAGGAATCTGGAATTGGACAGTGAAGGAAAGCAAAGTGACCTCAAGTAGTGTGCTGGAGGAGAGGTGCAGGAGAAGAGACTGTCAGTTTGGATTCAATTACCTTTATTTCTACTAGAAGTATTCATCATCTGGGCATCCCATGTCCCTTTCCCCATCCAAGTAAAATCCCCCAACAAAAACAAGCAAGAGAATGTTCATTGTCTGGAGTGTGCCGAAAATGGAAGTCTGACCAGCAGGGTGTTGTGTGGGTGTTGAAACACGCAGCGACTCCGGGGGGGGGGGGGGGGCGCCGCTACATATATAATGTATCATTTATTGTATTTATATTTCAAATATCTATTATAATTTATTATTGTATACTATTTATAACTATATTTATATTTAAAAAGGTTATAATGATTTAGAATTCCATATAAATGTATAGTTTATTTTTTTTATCTTTAATATAAGAAAAATATGAAAAAATGGGACTTTAAAGGTGCAATAGGTGACGCACAAATTGAATAATAAAAATTACATTTTATTTAGAAAAATTGATAAAAAAAAAACATGTCTATAAAAAGAGTTTACATTCAATGTAACAATACAGTTTTTGTAGTGCAACCGAAGGATTTATTTCTCAACATGTTTCACCACATGCCGTGGCTTCTTCAGGAGAATAATATTTATCAGGCAATTTATATAGATCTTTCAAAAATTTGAATAATAAATTGAATATAAACTCTAAAATTTGAACCACATAAATCAAGAGGCGGGCCCAACCAAAGGATCATCTGATGACCATAGAGAGTAAATAAGATCGCTTTTTTTAACTGGTGGAAGAGGACCTGTGATGGAAAGATAAAACATCAAACCACCAATCCAATGTAGAAAAGCAGCTTGGATTGGTGGTTTGATGTTTTATCTTTCCATCACAGGTCCTCTTCCACCAGTTAAAAACGCGATCTGTCCTTGTTAGCACATTATTCAAATTTTTTGAAAGATCTATATACAGTGCCTGATAAATATTTATCTCCTGAAGAAGCCACGGCATGTGGTGAAACATGTTGAGAAATAAATCCTTCGGTTGCACTACAAAAACTGCATTGTTACATTGAATGTAAACTCTTTTTATAGAGATCTTTCTTGTCAATTTTTCTAAATAAAATGTCATTTTTATTATTCAATTTGTGTGTCACCTATTGCACCTTTAAAGTCCCATTTTTTCATATTTTTTTTGTATTCAAATACTTAAGGGATGTGGTGCCAATATATGTGTTAGATGTGAGGAAATTATTTACATTTCTCCTTTATATTTAATATAGTTATAATGATTTTTAATTCTATATATTTATAATTTATTAAAATTATATTTAATAGAATTCTAACAATTTAGAATTCTATAAAATGTGTTATTAATTATGTTTATATTTAATATAGTTAGTCATTTAGAAATCTATATAATTTATCTTTTTTTTTATACTCGGTTTCAATATATTTAAAATCAATTGGAATTTTAAATAATGTATCATTTATTATATTTATATTTATTATATTTATGTTTATATTTAATATATCTATAAGAATGTATTATTGTATGCTATTTATATTTATACTTAAAAAATATAATGATTTAGAATTCCTTTATGGTTAGCACTTTCACCTAGCAGCAAAACGGTCGCTGGTTCGAAGCCCGACCACGACACTACCTGCCTGGAGTTTGCACATTCTCCCTGTGCCTGCGAGGGTTTCCTCCGGGTACTCCGGTTTCCTCCCACACTGCAAAGACATGCTGGTAGGTTAATTGGATTTTGTCCAAATTGGCCCTATTATATGTGCGAATGTGTATCCCAAGCACGTCGAGATCCTACGGGGTAAATGACTGCGCTATATCAAGATGCAACTCAACTCAACCCATATTAAGTATAATTTATTACATTTATATTTAATAAAGTTATAATGATTTTTAATTCTATATATCTATAATTTATTAAAGTTATATTTAATATGCTTCTAACAATTTAGAATTCTATAAAATGTGCAATGTATTATATTTAGTATAGTTATAGTCATTTGGAATTCTATATCATTTATAATTTTTTATATTTAGTTTAAATATATTTATAATCATTTAGAATTCTGTATATAATGTATCATTTATTATATTTATATTTCATATATCTACAGTATAATCATTTATTATTGTAAGCTATCTATATTTAAAAAGGTTATAATAATTAAAAAATCCATATAATGTATAATTTATTATATTTATATTTAATAAAGTTATAATGATTTTTAATTCTATATATTTATAATTTATATTTATTATGCCTCTAACAATTTCAGATTCTATAAAATGTTTAATGCATTATAATTATATTTAATATAGTTATAGTCATTTAAAATTCTATGTAATTGATCATTTTTTTAATTTAGTTTTTAATATATATTAATAATGATTTTAGAATTGTTTGTAATGTATCGTTTATTATATTTATAATAATGTATTATTGTATGTTATTTATAATTATATTTATTTTTAACATAGTTATAATAATGTATACTCCTATAAAATTCATATTTAAAATTATTATAACAATTTTGAATTCTATAACATATAGCATTTATTATATTAATATTTAATGTACTTATAGCTATTTAGAAATGTATATACAAAATGTTTTCAATATTTATGCTTAATAGGTTTGTAATCATCAGAATTGTATATAATGTATAATTTATTATATTTATATTTCATATATTTATAATAATGTATTGTATGTAATTTATACTTATATTTATAGTTATAATAATTATATTTATAGTTAATATACTTTAAAAAAATGTATAATTCTGTTAACTGTTGGCGCTAAATCCTGTATATTACTAATAATAATAATAATCATTTATGATGTATTAGATTTATATTTAATATAATTATAACAATTTTGCATTCTATAAAATGTAGCATTTATTATATTAATATTTAATATAGTTATTTAGACTTCTATATAATTTTATTTTTTAAATTTATGTTAAACCACTTGAGGACGGGAAGATTTCCCCCCTTAATGACCAGGCCATTTTTTGCGGTACAGCACTGCGTCGTTTTAACTGACAATTGCGCGGTAGTGCGACGTTGTACCCAAACAAAATTGACGTCTTTTTTTCCCCCCACAAATAGAGCTTTCTTTTGGTGGTATTTGATACCAACTCTGTGGTTTTTATTTTTTGCGCTATAAACAAAAAAAGACCGACAATTCTGAAAAAAATTTTTTTTTCCTTTTTGCTATAATAAATATCCTAAAAAAAATAAATTTCTTCATCAGTTTAGGTCGATACGTATTCTTCTACATATTTTTGGTAAAAAAAAAAATCGCAATAAGTGTATATTTATTGGTTTGCGCAAAAGCTATAGCGTCAACAAAATAGGTGATATACTTATGGCATTTTTATTAATAATTTTTAAATTTATTTTACTAGTAATGACGGCGATCTGCGATTTTTAGCGGGATTGCGACGGACACATCGGACACTTTTTTGGGACCAGTGACATTTATACAACGATCAGAGCTAAAAAATAACCACTGATTACTGTATAAATGACACTGGCAGGGAAGGGGTTAACACTAGGGGGCGATCAAGGGGTTGAGTGTTCCCTAGGGAGGTGTTTCTAATTGTGGGGGGGAGGGGACCGACTGGGAGTACAGAGAGAGATCGCTGTTCCTGACCACTAAGAACAGACGATCTGTACTTCCCGGTCAGAACGGGGGGGGGGGGGGGGGATCTGTTTGTTTACATTGACAGATTCCTGTTCTGGCTCTCTGCGGAGCGATTGCTGGTGGCCGGCAGACATTGCAGCCACTCGCATCAGCTCCCCCGACATACAGCGGCTGGTTGGCAAGGGGTTAATATATTTATAATTAATTTAGAATTGTATATAATGTATCATTTATTATATTTATTATCATTTAGAATCGTATATAATGTATCATTTTTTACAATATATACAATTCTAAATGATAATAAATATAATAAATGATACATTATATGCAATTCTAAATGATAATAAATATATCATTTATTATATTAAGACCCCTTTCACACTGGAGCGGTTTTCAGGCGGTATTGCGCTAAAAATACCGCCTGAAAATCGCCCCTAAACAGCCTCCGCTGTTTGTTCAGTGTGAAAGCCCGAAGGCTTTCACACTGAAGCGGTGCGGTGACAGGACGGTGAAAAAAGTCCTGCAAACCGCTTCTTTGGAGCGGGGAAGGAGCGGTGTATTCACCGCTCCTTCCCCGCTCCTGCCCATTGAAATCAATGGGACAGCGCAGCTATACCGCGGAAATACCGCGGCTATAGCCGCGCTGTACGAGGTTTTTAACCCTTTTTCGGCCGCCAGCGGGGGGTTAAAACCGCCCCGCTAGCGGCCAAATACCGCTGCAAGAACGACGGTACAGCAGCGCTAAAAATAGCGCTGTTGTACCGCCGACGCCCCCACCGCCCCAGTGTGAAAGGGGCCTTATTATCATTTAGAATTGTATATAATGTATCATTTATTATATTTATTATCATTTAGAATTGTATTTAATGTATCATTTATTATATTTATAATCATTTGGAATTGTATATAATGTATCATTTATTATATTTATTATCATTTAGAATTGTATATAACGTATCATTTATTATATTTATTATCATTTAGAATTGTATATAACCTATAATTTATTATATTTATTATCATTTAGAATTGTATTTAATGTATCCTTTATTATATTATCATTTAGAATTGTATATAACGTGTCATTGATTATATTTATTATCATTTAGAATTGTATAAAATGTATAATTTTTTTACATTATATACAATTCTAAATGATAATAAATATAATAAATGATACATTATATACAATTCTAAATGATAATAAATATAATAAATGATACATTATATACAATTCTAAATGATTATAAATATAATAAATGATACATTATATACAATTCTAAATGATAATAAATATAATAAATGATACATTATATACAATTCTAAATGATTATACATATAATAAATGATACATTATATACAATTCTAAATGATAATAAATATATTATTTATTATATTTATAATCATTTAGAATTGTATATAATGTATCATTTATTATATTTATGATCATTTAGAATTGTATATACATTGGTCCGCTCAGTCCAGGGCAGATTCCTAGACAGTTGTTGTCTGTAACCTATAAACTGACAATATGGATTTTGTACGGTTTTGTACAGGCGGTGGAGCGAGAAACGCGCTGCGCTGTGACCAGAACCCTCTCCTGCTCCTCCCTCTACCCAGATTTCTGGGTCACCCTACTTTTGGGCTTCAAGGTAAGAGCAGAGCTGAGACACACTCAGGGGTCATAGAACATTTGTTACATGAATGTCAGAAGTAGACATGTGCAATTCGTTTAATTCAGAATTCGTTTTTCGACTAAATTCAGAAATATTCGAATTAACGAAAAACCCGTTCAACAAATTTTTCCGAAACTTGAAAATGTGAAAATCTGAAAACTTCGAAAATCCAAAATTCGTAAATCTGAAAATCCGAAAATCCGTAAAATCCAAAAATAAGAACGAAAATTCAAAAGAACGAAAATCCGAAAATTAGAAAACCAGAAAATTAGAAAATCTGAAATAATAACTAACCAATCATAAATATTACTAATTATTAAATTATAGGTATTGGAATTTCCTTTCAAATTTGTCTGTTAGGGAACGTAATGAATGCGAAATTATCTGAAGTTCCGAATTATCCGAAATAATGAATGCCGCATCTAAACAAATGGAACATAACAAATTAATAATAATAATAATAATAGAAACTTTTTATTACTATTATTTATTATTATTAATTAGTTACGTTCCATTTGTTTAGATGCGGCATTCATTTTTTCAGATAATTCGGAACTTCAGATAATTTCGCATTCATTACGTTCCCTAACAGACAAATTTGAAAGGAATTTACAATACCTAAAATGTAATAGTTATTATTAATTAGTTATTATTTCGGATTTTTGAATTTTTGGATTTTCATTCTTTCGAATTTTAGAATTTCCAAATTTTTTGCATTCTCAGATTGTCGGATTTACGAATTTTCAGATTTACGAATTTACTGATTTATTCTAAATAACGAATTTCAATCATAACGAATGACCCGAAAAAATGAAAAAAATAAAAAACGAATAAAACAAAAACGAGTGAAATTTTTGGCAGTGCACTTGTCTAGTCAGATGTATTCCTACAAGCTAAAGCAGGATATACACAGTCGAAATTCGAACAAATTTTCTTTTCAAAATCAGAAAGTTTGTTTTTTTTTTTGTGATCCGATGGCGCCACCATTGATTTTCGAAATTCGGCCGACTAAGCCTTTAATTTCACCTCATGTTGCTACAGAAAATAATTTTCGTGGCCGGGAATCTTCTTTTCTCTCTGTAAATTTTTTTTTCTTATTACATTTCTCGCACGATTCTCCCATTATTGATTAGAAAATCGTTCGTTTTTCTAAAAATTTCCAACATGTCCGATTCCTCAAATTTGATTGCCGCTCGAAAATCGGCCGTTGCTGCAGCTCCACTAATGGTGCGAAATTCGTACAAAAATTCTTAGATACCATTTTCGAAAGAAAATTCTTTCGAAATTCGAACCGTGTATGGCCGGCATTAAAGAAATGTTAGGTTAATTCCTGTACCAGCGCCATCTAGTGGACAAAATCCAGTATAGTTTTCTCATTGAGGTATGTCAGAGCACTATATTGCATTTTGGCCACTAGATGGCGAAGACGATACAAGCTTTAACCACTTGAAGATCAGGCCTTTTTCTGACACTTGTTGCTTACAAATTAAAATCAGTATTTTTTGCTAGAAAATTACTTAGAACCCCCAAACATTATAGATATATTTTTTTTTAGCAGAGACCCTAGAGAATAAAATGGCGGCCGTTGCATTATTTTACGTTGTGCTGTATTTGCACAGCGGTCTTTTAAACACAATTCTTTTGGAAAAAATACTAATATATACTAATTTTGATGAACAAAATTAAAACAAAACCAGTAAAGTTAGCCAAATGTTTTAATATAATGTGAAAGATGATGTTACTCCGAGTAAATAGATACCTAACATGTCGCGCTTCAAAATTGCGCACACTTGTGGAATGGCGACAAACTACGGTACTTTATAAAAAACGACGGCGCTTTAAAAATTGTTAACGTTTTTAACGGTTACCAGTTTAGAGTTACAGAGGTGCTAGAATTATTGCTCTTCCACTCAAAAGTGTAACTTCTGCCCTCCCCCTCCGGTGCCACATTTGGCACCTTTCAGGGGGGAGCAGGTACCTGTTTTTGACACAGGCAAGGTCATCTAGAGCCCAGGGCAAACATGCCAAACTGTGCCCCCCCCCCACCCCAAGATGTATGAACATTATGTGTCAGCAACCATCCCCCCAAAAAAAATCAAGGACTGATCTGCATGCTTACCCCCTAAGCATGCCCCATCCTCCCAGTACAAATCTGCTGAAATCCCCCCTCCCAGCAAAAAAATTGCACACCCACTCCCCCTCCTACCTTAAATCCTCTCTCTCCCCAAATTCCCCCGCAAAATAATCACCCCTCCTAGCACAAATCCTCTCAAATATCCCCTTTGAGCACAAATCGTCTCCCCTCCCCCACACACACAACTCCAAATCCCCCCTCCCAGCACAAATTTCCCCCTTTCCAAAATTCCCCCCTTCTAGCACAAATCCTCCCCACTCCAAATTTCCTAGCATAAATACCCCCCCAATCGTCCCTCCTAGCAAAATTCCTCTCCTAGCATATATTCCCTCCCCCCTCTACAATACCACCTCTTCCAGAACAAACCCCCCAAATCCCCCCTCCTAGCACAAATCCTATTCCACCCCATCCCCCTCCCAACACGAATCCCCCAAATCACCACTCCTAGCGCCCCCCTCCATTAGAAGAATTCTTACCCCCTGCCGACCCCCAAATTTCCCTTCCCAGCACAAATCCTCTCCCCCCCACCTCACATAATACCACAGTGCCCAGGGCAGCTGCCCCTCCTGCCCCCCCCTTTGTCCCTGCCCTGGTCATTGGCAGCAGAAGAATGAAATGTGCCCCCGGGGTTTTATAGAGTCCCTGAAACAAAGTTGTGACTTCAGGTATACTTATATCCTTCTGTTTTATTTCAGGGTATTTTCCTGGTCTATGGAAGTTACTTGGCTGGCCTGACCAAGAACATCAGCACTCCTCCGGTGAACCAGTCTCTGGTCATCATGGTTGGCTCCACCCTGGTGATCGTGGGCACCGGGGTTGTGCTCCTAGTCACTCGATTCTTCCACTTCTGGCCCAACTTGGTCTATGGGGTGACATCCGGCAGCATCCTCATCTGTACCACCACCATCAACTGCCTCATCTTCATCCCGCAGGTACGGGCAAAGAACCCCCCCGGGGGACCCTCCTAACCCTCCTGTATTGTAACTCTACTGCCTCCTATTGTTTTATAAAGCACTGAGCAAACTGTTGGTGCCATACAAATCCTGTATAACGATAATAAATGTCAGGCCCTTTCTCCACAGGATCATTATTATAAAAATAAAAGTTAAAGAGTAACTCCACTTTTGTCTAAAAAAAATATATTTTTTTTAGTCTATGTGCATTGCACAGATCTTAACAAACTTTGTAACTGATGGTATTATTTTTATTTTTATATAAAATTTAAATATATGTAGTGTATCTGTTATAACATTATATTGGTAGAATAATGTATTGCTTGCATCATTCATCAGTTATAAACATCATAAAGACTGGAAAACAAAGTGCATCCTGAAGAAGCCCGTTCTGGGTAAAACGCGTCGATCCAATCACTCTTCGTTGTTGCTTGATGTTTTGATGTCTCTATTATATGCTGAGAGCGCTTACTATATGTTTTTAGATTACACTAAAAAAAAATGTAACCGCTTGCCGCCCACGCTATAGCCCGAAAGATAGCTACAGCATGGGCTTCCAATGCCGGGAGGGCGTCCATGGGCGCCCTCCCATGATTCTGCTGCCTGTGCGCCCCCCTGAGGCGCGTGGGTGGCACACTCTGTGATCGCGTGTCCTTCAGACTCAGCTGATCACAGGTCGGGGTAAAGAGCCAATCACAGCGGGCCCTTTACCACGTGATCAGCTGTCAGCCAATGATAGCTGATCACATGATGTAAACACGAGCTGGTTATCTGCTTTTCTCTCACGCTGACAGCATGAGGAGGGAAGAAAAGAGCCGGTAACTGGCTTGTGTTAGGGACATGTGCACTGATAATCAGTGCAGTCCCAACCAGTGCTGCCAATCAATGCCAACCAGTGCCCACCAGTGCTGCCAATCATTGCCCATCAGTGCCCATCGGTGCCTGCCTATCAGTGCCACCATTCAGTGCCGATATCAGTGCCACCTATCAGTGCAGTGTATTGAGTGCCGCCTCATCAGTGCCCATCAGCGCCACCTATCAGTGCTCATCAGTACTGCCAATAAGTGCCCATCCGTGCCTCCCCATCAGTGCCGCCTAGCAGTGCCACCATTCAGTGCCGCTTATCAGTGCCACCTATCAGTGCAGCCTCACCATTGCCCACCAGGGCTGCCTCATCAGTGTCACCTATCAGTGCCCATCAGTGCCACCTATCAATGCCCATCAGTGTTGCCAATAAGTGCCCATCAGTGCTGCCAATAAGTGCCCATCAGTGCTGCCAATAAGTGCCCATCAGTGCCTCCCCATCAGTGCTGCCTCATCAGTGCCCATATTAGTGCCACCTATCAGTGCAGCCTTACCAGTGCCCAACAGTGCCACCTATTAGTGCTGCCTCATCAGTGCCCATCAGTGAAGGAGAAAAATTAGTTTGCAAAATCTTATAACAAACTATGAAAATTTTTTTTGTTTAACAAAAAAATAAAAACACCAGAGCTGATTAAATACCACCAAAAGAAATCTCTATTTGTGTGGAAAAAAGTGATAAAAATGTCATCTGGGTGCAGTGTTACATGACCGCGCAATTGTCATTCAAAGTGCGACAGCGCTGAAAATTGAAAATTGGGCGGCAATGGGGTAAACCTGCCCTGTAGGCAAAGTGGTTAATGTGTAAAATAAACATTACTCCTTTATTAACATAATTCATTTTAGTTGTACTGTTAGGCACTTCAAAAATCTTCTATTTCCCCTAATCCCTCTGTTGGAGGGACATGGGGACATTCCTTCCTCAATCCTACAATTATCGATCAGTTGCTGCACCTGCAGGGCTCCAATGAGGAAAGTGGCAGGGTCTGCATCCCTTTAGATGTGATTTTCCCATTTGGGAGTATCTCACCAAATCTTCATGTTGCAGGGGATGCCCAAAATCTGACTTGTATCTTACATTTCTGGGGGGTGCTCTGTATACCATCTGTGTACAGAGCGCCTCCAGGTGGCCATATTGCTTTTTTTATATTATTATATTGTTTTTTTTATTTGCTATTTTTTTCTCACAAAAGTGGAGTTACCCTTTAACCTTGTGTTGTTCCTCATAATTGATTGGCTCATTGCCCACCACAGTTTTGAATGAATGAATGTAAATGTAGTGATGGGAGGAGCAGAAACAAGTCACATGATAAAAAGCATCTGGTACATCCCTTTAGAAGTGCACATTCCTGCCCCTCCCTGGGCACATCTAAAATGAATGCCAGCTTTACTTGTTTAGATATTACTGTATGCAGACAGCCCTATGTCTGCAGGAATTTTCATCAGTAAGCAAAAAGGACATCTGGCCAGACAGGACCCTTGATAAACCCTGTACACGTCTCAGTGGATGGCAAGAGAAGGAAAAAAATGAGATGCTTTGTTTGCAAACTTGATTGATTCAGACCTAAATGACAATGTGCAGGGGCCCTGAGGTCAGAGACTATGAGCTTGCTACAAGAGATGGTCAGAGACTATGGGGTTGCCACAAGAGATGGTCAGAGACTATGGGGTTGCTACAAGAGATGGTCAGAGACTATAGGCTTGCTACAAGAGATGGTCAGAGACTATGGTGTTGCCACAAGAGATGGTCAGAGACTATGGGGTTGCTACAAAGATGGTCACTGACTAGGAGCTTGCAACAAGAAATGGTCAGAGACTACAGGCTTGCTAAAAGAGATTGTCAGAGACTATGGGATTGCAACAAGAAATGGTCAGAGACTATAGGCTTGCTACAAGAGATGGTCAGAGACTATGGGGTTTCTACAAGAGATGGTCAGAGACTAAAGGCTTGCTACAAGAGATGGTCAGAGACTATGGAGTTGCTACAAAAGATGGTCAGAGACTATAGGCTTGCTACAAGAGATGATCAGAGACTATGGGGTTGCTACAAGAGATGGTCAGACTATGGGGTTGCTACAAGAAATGTTTAGAGACTATGGAGTTGCTACAAGAGATGGTCAGAGACTATGGGGTTGCTACAAGAGATGGTCAGAGACTATGGGGTTGCTACAAGAGATGGTCAGAGACTATGGGGTTGCCACAAGAGATGGTCAGAGACTATGGGGTTGCCACAAGAGATGGTCAGAGACTATGGGGTTGCCACAAGAGAGGGTCAGAGACTATGGGGTTGCCACAAGAGATGGTCAGAGACTATGGGGTTGCTACAAAGATGGTCACTGACTACGAGCTTGCAACAAGAAATGGTCAGAGACTACAGGCTTGCTACAAGAGATTGTCAGAGACTATGGGATTGCAACAAGAAATGGTCAGAGACTATAGGCTTGCTACAAGAGATTGTCAGAGACTATGGGATTGCAACAAGAAATGGTCAGAGACTATAGGCTTGCTACAAGAGATGGTCAGAGACTATGGGGTTTTACAAGAGATGGTCAGAGACTATAGGCTTGCTATAAGAGATAGTCAGAGACTATGGGATTTCTACAAGAGATGGTCAGAGACTATAGGCTTGCTACATGAGATAGTCAGAGACTATGGGGTTGCAACAAGAGATGGTCAGAGACTATAAACTTGCTACAAGAGATGGTCAGAGACTATGGGGTTGCTACAAGAGATGGTCAGAGACTATAGGCTTGCTACAAGAGATGGTCAGACACTATGGGGTTGCTACAAGAGATGGTTAGAGACTATGGGGTTGCTATAAGAGATGGTCAGAGACTATGGGGTTGCTACAAGAGATGGTCAGAGACTATGGGGTTGCCGCAAGAGATGGTCAGAGACTATGGGGTTGCTAAAAAGATGGTCACTGACTACGAGCTTGCAACAAGAAATGGTCAGAGACCTCAGGCTTACTACAAGAGATTGTCAGAATCTGCTAATACGCTATATGAGTTGTTAGAGACTGGGGACATGCTTGAGGAGACACATTACACGGGTCTGTTAGAGACCACTGCTATTACAGGGCACTAGAAAACCCTAAATGACAATGTGTAGGAGCCCTGGGGCCTGCACAAAAAGTGGCAAAAGGCAACATGTGGCTCTCAGACTGCAGGTTGGGCAACTGGGGTTATAGCTAAAAAATGTTCCCAGTATTAGACAGTCCGTAGCTGGTGGGTGATATTATTTTTACTAATTTCCTCAGCACTTCCTTTTTGCTTTTGAAGTTCACGTTCTGTGCCCGTCCAGCGTGCTCCCCTTGGCCTTCACCCTTGGCTTCAGCCTTGTGTCCCTCCTCAATGACGCCAACACCCCATGCCTTGCGCCCCCTGTGGACTCCAAGCTGTAATTGTTGGTTCACCCTTTGTCAGTATGTAAGTTCCCACACATTCCCGGGAAGGACAATGCTGCTCCTACTTAGGAAGCTCCTCGGGGAGCATTTTGCCACCCTAGAACCAGAAGCCAAGGAACTAGCTGGATCACCAAGTTAGAAGTTGGAAATTTTTCGATTTACTTCTCCTGTAGGTGGACATATAGGCATCAGAGACTATTTGTCCAACCTTTCCATTTACATTCAGATTGGGCAACTTTTTTTTATGTCTTTAGACATCCCCCAATCCTTCTTGCCCAAGCCTGCTCGGAGAATTAAAGGAAGAATCAATCAGTGAGCCAAAGATTTTCCCATTTGATCAGCAGAGTTCTCCCTGGAGACTCCCGGGACCTATAGAGCTTCCTTTGTCCTCTGCCTGATACAAACTTGTGTCTTTGCACCTCATAATGGTGGGGGCTGGATCTGGCATGCAAGGCGTCCCCCATCTAAAGTGCATAAGCACCCTCAGGCAGGGAAAGTACATCTTGTGCCTCTCAAAGTACAGAGGGCTCCCATTATTTTAAATAAAAACATCCTTTTATTCTCCATTTGAAGCCTGTGTGATTGGGTGACAACTTAGGAGCACATTTAGGTGACAGGAACAGAGTGTTGTCACTAGACATGTGCAATTCGTTTATTTCGGAATTCATTTTTTAACAAATTTTGACAAATTTTAGATTTTCCGAATTTTCAATTTTCCGAATTTTCGAAAATTTGAAATTTCCGAATTTTCGAAAATTTGAAATTTCCGAATTTTTCGAAAATTTGAAATTCCCGAATTTCTGAGATTCGGAAATTCGGAATCTTTGAGATTCAGAATTTTTGAGATTCAGAATTTCAGAGATTCAAAAATTCGGAATTTCGTAAATTCGACATTCGTAAATTCAAAATCTCGGAAATTCAAAATACAGAAATTCGAAATTTCGGAAATTTGGAATTTCAGAGATTCGGAAATTCAAAATGTGAAGTTTCTAAAATTGGAAATTCGGAAATTCATTACGTTCACAAACATCCAAATTTGAAAGGAAATTCCAATACCTACAATGTAATAGTTAGTTATTATTAGTTAGTTATTATTTCGAAATTTAACTGATTTTCTTTCTTTATTTCTGATTTTCTGATTTTCGAATTTCTAAATTTCCGAATTACGAAAATTCGGAAATTTGGAATTCAAAAATTCAGAAAAATCGGAATTCAAAAATTCAGAAATTCGGAATTTGGAAATTCAGAAATTCAAAAATTTGGAAATGTGAAAATCCGAATTTTCGGATTTCCCAATTTCCCAATTCCGAAATTTTGAATTTCCCAATTTCCGAAAAAAGCAAAAAAACGAATGAAACGAAAATGAACACATTTTTTGTCAGTGCACATGTCTAGTTGTCACCCTATAACAGGAAGTGCCTGAAAAAAGGGGGTTAATGTCAGGATTGCCAAGTGTTACTTTAATGAGAACGAATGATCTGAAAATAATAATAAGGGCTTTTGGAGTTACAATGTTAAAGGCGAATGTGAGCAGCCAGCCACTGAATATTTTTTCTGTCTCCTCTAGCTGCTGCAGTGGAGGCAGTTGAATGAGGAGCCCAGTCACACAAATGTCCACATGGCCAAATATTTCAACAGCCCCAGCAAAAGCATGAGGTCGATGTACAGCGAGGAGCAGATCTACCACCTGCTGGGCGAAAACACGTCCATGAGACGCCTGCTGACCGAGGTAATGACCACCTATCGCCACATACACTGTATCATCAAAAGTATTGGGACACCGGCCTTTACATGAACTTTAATGGCATCCCAGTCTAATGCCCCGTACACACGGTCGGATTTTCCGTTGGAAAATGTCCGATCGGAGCGTGTTGTCGGAAATTCCGACCGTGTGTGGGCTCCATCGGACATTTTCCATCGGATTTTCCGACACACAAAGTTGGAGAGCAGGAGATAAAATTTTTCCGACAACAAAATCTGTTGTCGGAATTTCCGATCGTGTGTACACAAATCCGACGGACAAAGTGCCACGCATGCTCAGAATAAATAAAGAGATGAAAGCTATTGGCCACTGCCCCGTTTATAGTCCCGACGTACGTGTTTTACATCACCGCGTTTAGAACGATCGGATTTTCTGACAACTTTGTGCGACCGTGTGTAGACTAAACAAGTTTGAGCCAACATCCGTCGGAAAAAATCCTAGGATTTTGTTGTCGGAATGTCCGAACAAAGTCCGACCGTGTGTACGCCCTATTAGTCCGTAGGGTTCAATATTGACTTGGCCCGCCCTTTGCAGCTATAACGGCTTCAACTCTTCTGGGAAGGCCGTCCACAAGGTTTAGGAGTGTGTCTATGGGAATGTTTGTCCATTCTTCCAGAAGAGCATTTGTGAGGTCAGGCACTGATGTTGGATGAGAAAGCCTGGCTCGCAGTCTCCACTCTAATTCATCCCAAAGGTGTTCTATCGGGTTGAGGTAAGGACTCTGTGCAGGCCAGTCAAGTTCCTCCGCCCCAAACGTGCTCATCCATGTCTTTATGGACCTTGCTTTGTGCACTGATGTGCAGTCATGTTGGAACAGGAAGGGGCCATCCCCAAACTGTTCCCACAAAGTTGAGAGGATGAAATTGTTCAAAATGTCTTGGTATGCTGATGCCTTAATTTAGGGGCCAAGCCCAACCCCTGAAAAACAACCCCACACCATAATCCCCCCTCCACCAAATGATTTGCACAAAGTCCATAAAGACATGGATGAGTGAGTTTGGGGTGGAGGAACTTGACTGGCCTGCACAGAGTCCTGACCTCAACCCGATAGAACACGTTTGGGATAAATTAGAGTGGAGACTGCGAGCCGGGCTTTCTCAGTACCTGACCTCACAAATACTCTTCTGGAAGAATGGGCAAACATCCACATAGACACCCTCCTAAACCTTGTGGACGGCCTTCCCAGAAGAGGTGAAGCTGTTATAGCTGCAAAGGGCGGAGCCAACTCAATATTGAACCCCAAATTATTTTTTTGTGGGTTGTCCCACAGTCTATCTGGAGATTGTTTGGATTCAGAAACATCTTATATTTATACACTTCGATACTCATACCTGTGCACCTGTTTGACCAGAGCAACCTTTGCATTTCTTCTATGGGCCTGTTTATTTGGTTATAACTTTAGATTACATTAGTATTATTATTATTACAAAGTAGGGTGTGGGGGGAGGGGAGGGTACTAGGCTTTAGATAGAAAAGATGTAATAAAATGAAAAAAATTTGACACTGAAAAAAGAAAAAGAATTAAAAAAATATATACATTATTATTATTATTATTATTATTATTAGTAATAATAATGGTAAGATAATTACCTGTAGTTAGTTATTAATTTTATTTATTAAAGATTATAAATTAAAAATGTATTTATAAACGTATTTAGTAAATAATTATTAATGGTAAAAATAATAGCGAAGAGGAAGGGGTTCATTAGGTTAGCTAAGGGTAACAAAGGGTTAAATAAGATTTTTTTTTTTTTTTTAATCTTTTTTATTGATTTTGCAGTCACAAGACATACCGGCACATTCCATAACATGTCAGTAAAATACAAACAGGTCAGAGGGGGCCTGACCATATCCATGCCCTTATATGTGGGTAATGCGTATTAAGAATACAATTATCAAGAACAAGCAGTCCACATACATATGAAGTAGGAAAACAGCCCCCCAATTCCATAATAAAGTCGGGATCATACAAGGTACAGAAACATGGATCTGAAAAGTAGGAGAAGAGAGCAAAGCCTATAGCTATGGATGAAGGGGCGTGATATTAACACCGATAATTCCTATAATAAAGCACCTCTGAATCTTATAATAACTGATCAGCAGAAAGAGTATAACCAGGAGCAGCACGAGAGGAGGGGAACGGGAGAAACATTTTTAGAAAATTAATATTATTATTATTATTATTATTAATAATAATAATAATAATAAAAAAAAAATAATAATAATATCACACACATAGGTTGGACTTTATGGACGTGTGTCTTTTTTCAACCTCACCTACTATGTAATACTATGTAACTATGGGAGGGGAAGGTAGCTGAGAAGGGAAGAAAGGCCATGAGTAGAAATAATTTTATTTAAAAAAAAAAAAATAATAACTTGTAATTTTTTTTTTTAAGGGATTTATCTTAAAGCTCACACCTTTGATCTACAGTGCCTTGCAAAAGTATTCGGCCCCCTTGAACTTTTCAACCTTTTGCCACATTTCAGGCTTCAAACATAAAGATATAAAATTTTAATTTTTTGTGAAGAATCACCAACAAGTGGGACACAATTGTGAAGTGGAACGAAATCTATTGGATATTTTAAACTTTTTTAGCAGATAAAAAACTGAAAAGTGGTGCGTGCAAAATTATTCGGCCCCTTTACTTTCAGTGCAGAAGACTCACTCCAGAAGTTCAGCGAGGATCTCTGAATGATCCAATGTTGTCCTAAATGACTGATGGTGACAAATAGAATCCACCTGTGTGTAATCAAGTCTCTGTATAAATGCACCTGCTTTGTGATAGTCTCAGGGTTCTGTTGAAAGCGCAGAGAGCATCATGAAGACCAAGGAACACACCAGGCAGGTCCGTAATACTGTTGTGGAGAAGTTTAAAGCCGGATTTGGATACAAAAAGATTTCCCAAGCTTTAAACATCCCAAGGAGCACTGTGCAAGCGATCATTTTGAAATGGAAGGAGTATCAGACCACTGCAAATCTACCAAGACCTGGCTGTCCCTCTAAACTTTCAGCTCAGACAAGGAGAAGACTGATCAGAGATGCAGCCAAGAGGCCCATGATCACTCTGGATGAACTGCAGAGAACTACAGCTGAGGTGGGAGAGTCTGTCCATAGGACAACAATCAGTCGTACACTGCACAAATCTGCCCTTTATGGAAGAGTGGCAAGAAGAAAACCATTTCTCAAAGATACCCATAAAAAGTCTTGTCTAAAGTTTGCCACAAGCCACCTGGGAGACACACCAAACATGTGGAAGAAGGTGCTCTGGTCCGATGAAACCAAAATCAAACTTTTTGGCCACAATGCAAAACGATATGTTTGGCGTAAAAGCAACACAGCTCATCACACTCAACACACCATCCCCACTGTGAAACATGGTGGTGGCAGCATCATGGTTTGGGCCTGCTTTTCTTCAGCAGGGACAGGGAAGATGGTTAAAATTGAGGGGAAGATGGATGCAGCCAAATACAGGACCATTCTGGATGAAAACCTGTTGGAGTCTGCAAAAGACCTGAAACTGGGACAGAGATTTATCTTCCAACAAGACAATGATCCCAAACATACAGCAAAATCTACAAAGGAATGGTTCACAAATAAACGTATCCAGGTGTTAGAATGGCCAAGTCAAAGTCCAGACCTGAATCCAATCGAGAATCTGTGGAAAGAGCTGAAAACTGCTGTTCACAAACGCTCTCCATCCAACCTCACTGAGCTCGAGCTGTTTTGCAAGGAAGAATGGGCAAGAATTTCAGTCTCTCGATGTGCAAAACTGATAGAGACATACCCCAAGCGACTTGCAGCTGTAATCGCAGCAAAAGGTGGCTCTACAAAGTATTAACGCAAGGGGGCCGAATAATTTTGCACGCCCCACTTTTCATGTTTTTTATTAGTTAAAAAAGTTTCAACAATCCAATAGATTTCGTTCCACTTCACAATTGTGTCCCACTTGTTGGTGATTCTTCACAAAAAATAAAAATTTTATATCTTTATGTTTGAAGCCTGAAATGTGGCAAAAGGTTGAAAAGTTCAAGGGGGCCGAATACTTTCGCAAGGCACTGTACCTATGAATGAAATAGTAAATACAATGAAAACCAGCCCATTGTTACATTGTATTTATTCATTGACACTTACAGACTATCTGCGAGTGTCGTGTTATACAGGTTTTTTAAAAAAAATTTTAAAGATCCGCTGTGGTGCAAAAATCCTATAAGGAAAAAAACCCGTAAGTTTACAAAAAACATACGTGTGAACACACACACAAAAAGGTGCACTTAAGCGCGTGTTTTTGTCCACCCCCCCAAAGGGGTAGGACTGGTACCCTGACCCCCCCTGGGGCACATAACGGGGACATAGGTTTAACATGGGCTGCCTAGCCAGGAGGCCTGGCAGACCACCGTTCTTCTAGGACAGCCAAAGCCACCCCTGAATACTGTCAGGGGAGCTCTCCCGAAGAGAGACCCCCCCAGAGGCAGGCTAGGAAGGAACCAGAAGGCCACATATCCCCCCCCCCCCCCCCTAGATGTCAGGGTAAGCCCGAGGACTCACACCCTTCACCCGTGAGAAAAACACGCACAAAAGTTGAAAGTGACAAACAGTGAGGAGAAAATAAATAAAAAATAAAAAAAAGTGGCCATGCCGAATTGTGCATTGGCTTAGGCCCTGAGGCCTGGAAGACAAAATTTGCCGCCCCGGACTTTGCCACCTCATCCCTTAAAGCCTGAACACATCTGAATTACACAGGTTCTGAGGCTAATTTAATGCAGATAAGGCACCCAGTGATTTTAATTACCACCTTAATCAGCCACAGAACCTGTGTAATTCATAGGTGTTTGGTTTTAAAGGGATGAGTTGGCAACTCTACTGACTTTAGCCAAAAGGCCAGGTCCTGAAAGGCACAGTGCAGAAAAAGCTTTGGTTCTCTTCACACAGTGGGGTCCCACACTCTAGTGTTACCAAGAGCTCCCCTAGGGTGACCACCCCCAGGGGGCACAGACACCGCGGATCATCTGCCTTCCCAGCCCTTGGCCAGACAAGGTAGACCGCTCAAACCAGGAGGTAATGAACCCTTTCCGGCTTTCTCGGGGAGAACCTACTCCCGGCCGCCAATTACGTTCAGGAGAAGCAGGAAGACAGTGGTGGCTCAATTTTATTTGGGGGGGGGGGGCGACAAACGGGCGCTTCTCCTCCTGGCCAGTCCGGCCTTAGGACCCGCTTCCTGTCCTGATTGGCTAGGAGGAGAAGCAGGAAGACAATAGCGAATCAACATTCACTAATGTCACAAGTGGGTGGTAGCACTGCGCCCCGAGCCCAACCTTTTTGAAGCCAATTAGAGCCTGAGGCTCTAATCGTCTGCTTCAAAAAAAAAAAACTCATAGAAATCCATGCGTCCAGCTGCCCACATGGAGATTAGGGGCCGGCGCATAGAGATTAGGGGGGCGGCGCCCCTGCGGCCCTTATGGACCAGCCGCCTCTGGTAATAATAATAATAGTAACTTATACTTTTAATCTAACTTTAATGTGTCCCCTGTAAACCTGCTCTTACCTCACCAAGTGCCAAGATATAGCCACACCAGATCTCTGTGTTGAAAGCTGCTAATTCATTTTCTTATTGCTCCACAGAAAAATGCAGCGATCGACAGTCTACAGGAGCAAGTTACAAATGCAAAGGAAAAGTTAATGCAACTCCTAAAATCAGAATGCATTGTAGAGATCACAGATGTGTCCATGCTGTCCACATCTACACTGACCATTCAGCAGCAAGAAGCTCCTGTCAGCGAGGCCACCAATGAGCCAGAGAGACAGGAACCTAGTGACAAAGTGACGAACAATGACACAAGTCTGGACCAGAGTCTCTATGAAGAAGGTGCTTTAGAGTCAAATGATGAAAACCCCCAGCCACTTACAGAAGAGCCCCAGGAATCACAAGGCAATGACCTCCAGCCCACTGAATGCTCCATTCCACAACCAGAGACTGGAATGCCCACATGCTTCGCGGAGAGCACCTCAAAACCTCAGAACGAGTGCGCCGACAAAGGTGCAGAAGGCACGTGCGAGGCTTGGGAACGGTTATCAAGGAAGATGAACTATGTGAGCACCGAGAAGCTGCAGGAGATTCTCAGGGAACTCAGTGTTGAGACTTTGTCGAAAGGTTGCCAGATGTCTCCTGGAAGGCAGCGGCGTGCCAACTACAGCGTCCACAGGGAGACAACAGGGCATTCTACGGAAGTATTCCGGAATGTTAGCCTCAACTTTTCCCCATCCATGCCCCGAAGAAGAAGGGGGCTTGCTTACAGTCGTAGGAATGCTGGACCTTCCTCGCAGGCCTACAAGGAAAGGCCCCAAGCAGACCAATGGTTCATTAACCAGGGTGCTAGAGACAGATGTGAAGGTGCAAGCACACACATGGAGGACACTCTAAATAACCTGGGTGAGATGAGGCTGGATGAAACCATTGATGACCTATCACAGCATCTACCCTCTTCTCCAGCCAATATTATGGAACTAGGTGTTCAAATGGAAGAAAAGAGGGTCCACGAAAATGGTGGTCTATGGATATCCACATTATCAGACCCAACAAACTTTCCAAGGCAGCCTAGTCATATTGTAAACTGGATTCATGCGGAACAGGACACATATGGGCCACTGAGGTTTCGATCGGAGTCTCCTTTCTCCGAGTCAGACTCCAGTAGCTCTGAAGAGACCTTTTGTCTCTGTCACCGGCCGTACTGCGATATATGCTTTCCACATATGTGTGAGACCAGCGACACAGAAACAGAGTCTACAGATTATTTAAAATGTTGGCCAACCCATCTCACAGGTTCTCAGCTTGTTGTAAATTTTAAAGAAGACCTACAACCAACCTTTGTTTGATGTAGCATTAGTCCTGTGATTCCTTAGGTTAAGGTTACCAGATTTTCAAAATGAAATCCGGAGATACCCTACTGACCACGCCTACAAAACCGCTATCCCATTTGTAGCCACACCTACAATTTCACATGTCCTAAAACAGTTGGGAGTCGGGATTAAGTAATGCCCAGAGTTCAGAGGTCGGGATTACTTAACACCCAGAGTTCAGGTGTCAGGATGAAGTAACAGTTATGCCACGTACACCCGGTCTGACTTTTCGACCGGACTTGTCCGACGGACCAAATCCGGCGGACAATCCGATCAAGTGTGTCCTTCGCCGGACCTTCATCAGACTTTTCCAGTTGCAAATCTGACGGACTTTAGATTTGGAACATGCTTCAAATCTTTACGTTGTAACTCCGCCGGACCCAGAAATCCGCTCGTCTGTTTGCTAGTCCGGTGGACAAAATCCCACGCTAGGGCAGCTATTGGCTACTGGCTATCAACTTCCTTATTTTAGTCCGGTGTACGTCATCACGTACGAATCCGTCGGACTTTGGTGCGATCGTGGGTAGGCAAGTCGGTCATTAGAAAGTCTGTTGAAAGTCTGTCGAAGGTCTGTCGGACGAGCTGTCGGACTTTTGTAGCTGAAAAGTCCGACCGTGTGTACGCGGCAAAAGACTTCAGGGGTCAGGATTAAGTAACACAAAGACTTCAGGGGTCAGGATTAAGTAACACAAAGACTTCAGGGGTCAGGATTAAGTGACGCACAGACTTTAGGGGTCAGGATTAAGTAACACAAAGACTTCAGGGGTCAGGATTAAGTAACGCACACAGCTCATAGGCCAGTATTAAATAACATGCAGAGTTCAGGGGGCTGCATTCAGTAGTGCATAGAGTTTAGAGGTCAGGACTAAGAAACACCCAAGGTTCAGGTGTCAGAATAAAATAACACTCAGGAGTCAGGATTCAGTAATGCATAGAGTTTAGGGATCAGTATTAAGTAATGCCCAGAGTCCAGAGGTCAGCATTAAGTAATGCTCAGAGTTCAGGGGTTCGGATTAAGTAATGCCCAGAGACCAAGGGTCAAGATTAAGTAACACCCAGAGTCCAAGGGACGGGATTAAGTAATGCCCAGAAACCAGAGGTCAGGATTAAGCAATGCCCAGAGACCAAGGGTCAAGATTAAGTTACGCCCAGAGTCCAAGGGCTGGGATTAACTAATGCCCAGAGACCATGGGTCAAGATTGAGTAATGCACAGAGTTTAGGGGTCCGGAATTAAATTCAAGGGTCAAGATGAATTCAGAGTTCAAGGGTCAAGGTGAAGTAACATCCAGAGACCAAGAGTCAGGATTAAGTAATGCCCAGAGACCAAGGGTCAAGATTAAGTAATGCCCAGAGACTGTGGGGTTTATTTACTAAAGTTGAAGAGTGCAAAATCAGGCTCAATTTTGCATACAAACCAATCAGCTTCTAACCTCAATGTGTTCAATTAAGCTTTAGTAATAAAGCCTGGTTTCTATGCAGAACTGAGCCTGATTTTGCCCTCTGCAGCTTAAGTAAATCAACCCCTAATTGTCAAAGTTATCTAATGCCCAGAGTCCAGGTATCAGAATTAGGTAATGCCCAGAGTCCAGGGGGCAGGATTAAGTAATGTGCAGAGTTCAAGGTTTAGGATTAGGTAACACTCAGAGTTCATGAGTCAGGATTAGGTAATGCCCACGGGGTCCAGGGGTCAGGCTTAGGTAATGCCCAGAGACCAAGGGTCAAAATTAAGAAACACCCAGGATCCAGGGGACAGGATTAAGTAATCCCCAGAGACCAAGGGTCAAGATTAAAGAGGTTGTAAACCTCAGAAAAAAAACCCTGCAAGACAAAGGCATAATGAGCTAGTATGCATCGCATACTAGCTCATTATAAACGACTTACCTTAGAACAATGCCCTGAATCGGTGCAGGTACATGGGCGACATCTTTCACCGGAGTTACTTCGGGGGTTGCGGGCTCAGGCACTGTGATTGGCTGGAGCTGTGATAAAGTCACTCCTGTGTAAGCACGCAGGAGCTGCCGGCCACAGCACGGGCCCTGAAAAAATGGCACCAGTGGGTCGTTTCTTCAGTGCGCATGCGCCAATGACATTGACAAAAATGTATATAGTGAATATCTCCTAAACTGTGCAAGTTTAGTAGATATTTACAGTACTTTATAGGCTTACCTGTAGGTACAAGTGGTGTAACAGAGTTTACAACCCCTTTAAGTAATGCCCAGAGAGCAAGGGTCAGGATTATATAATGCCCAGACACCAAAGGTCAAGATTAAGTAATGCCCAGAGACCAAGGGTCAAGATTAAGTAATGTACAGAGTCCAGGGGTCAGGATTAAAGTGATACTAAAGTCTTGTTTCTTTTCTTTAAAAATAACAAACATCTTATACTGACCTGCTCTATTGAAATGGTTTTGCACAGAGCAGCCCCGATTCTCCTCTTCTCAGATTCCTCACCGACGCTCCTGGCCCCTCCCTCCTGTTGAGTGCCCCCCCCCCCCCCCACAGCAAGCAGCTTGCTATGGGGGCACCCGAGCCGAGCCACAGCTCCGTGTGTATATTCAGACATGGAGCCGCGGTGAGGCCCCACCCCCTCTCTCTCCCTATTGGCTAACTGACTTTAATTGACAGCTGCGGGAGCCAATGGTGCTGTATCTCAGCCAATCAGGAGGCAGAATCCCGGACGGCCAACGCACTTGTGCAACATCGCTGGATCGAGATGGGGCTCAGGTAAGTATTAGGGGGGCTGCTGCCCACAGAAGGTTTTTTATTTTAATGCATAGAGTGCATTAAGATAAAAAAACCTTCTGCCTTTACAACAACTTTAAGTAATGCCCAGAGACCGTGGTGTTTGTTTACTAAGTACAAAATCAGGCTCACTTCTGCATAGAAACCAACCAGCTTCTAACCTCTGCTTGTTCAATTAAGCTTTCGCAATAAAACCTGGAAGCTGATTGGTTTCTATGCAGAAGTGAGCCTGATTTTACACTCTCCAGCTTTAGTAAATCAGCCTCCAAGGGTCAAGATTAAGTAATGCACAGAGTTCAGGGGTCGGGATTAAATAATGGCCTGAGTTCAAAAGTCAAGATTAGGTAATACCCACAGTCCAGGGGTCAAGCTTAAGCAATGCCCAGAGACCAAGCGACCACCAGTCAAAATTAAGTAACGCCCAGGGGTTGGGATTAAGTAATCCCCAGAGACCAAGGGTCAAAATTAAGTAATGTCCAGAGACCAAGGGTCAAGATTAAGTAACGCCCAAAGACCAAGGGTCAAGATTAAGTAATCCCCAGAGACCAAGGGTCAAGATTAAGTAATGCCCAGAGATCAAGGGTCAAGATTAAGTAATGCCCAAAGATCAAGGGTCAAGATTAAGTAACGCCCATAGACCAAGGGTCAAGATTAAGTAATGCCCAAAGATCAAGGGTCAAGATTAAGTAACGCCCATAGACCAAGGGTCAAGATTAAGTAATACCCATAGTCCAGGGGTCAAGGTTAAGCAATGCCCAGAGACCAAGTGACCACCAGTCAAAATTAAGTAACGCCTAGGGGTCGGGATTAAGTAATCCCCAGAGACCAAGGGTCAACATTAAGTAATGCCCAGAGACCAAGGGTCAAGATTAAGTAATGCCCAGAGATCAAGGGTCAAGATTAAGTAATGCCCAAAGATCAAGGGTCAAGATTAAGTAACGCCCAAAGACCAAGGGTCAAGATTAAGTAACGCAGAGAGTTCAGGGGTCAGGATTAAGTAATGCCCAAAGACCAAGGGTCAAGATTAAGTAACGCAGAGAGTTCAGGGGTCAGGATTAAGTAATGCCCAAAGACCAAGGGTCAAGATTAAGTAATGCCCAGACTCCATGCCACTGAAGACCCCCCGTTCTTAGCAAAATGGGAGAGAGACTTGCAAGTTACCTTTACTGAACCCCAAAAAGAACGCATACTTTTTTTGTGCAGAAATCCTCCCTCAGCAGCAAATATCAGGAGACCGCGTACAAAATTATGACGCGTTGGTATAGAACCCCATCAGTTCCCTCACCAGGCGTATCGCTGTTGGCGTTGTGGCCTTCATTCGGGTACCCTCCTACATATTTTTTGGGGGTGTCCTACGCTTGCAACTTTCTGGCAACCAGTGCTTAAGCTCATACATAAATTCACAGACATTTCTTTACAAGATAACCCAGCTGCAGTCCTACTTAACCTTACCCCGCCTGTCAAGGAAACGTTACCACAAATCCCTTCTCAAGCATCTTCTTAATGCTGCATGGGCTTGCATTCCACCTCTGTGGAAGCAACAGTCTGCTCCAACGGTGGCCCCGTGGTTCACAAGAGTGAAGGACATCGAGCAAATGGAAGATCTGACCTCCACTTTATGGGATAAGTCAGAGGAACACAAGTCCAGATGGGTTCACTGGGACCTCTTCTGCTTCTCTTGACGAATTCCTCCAATATACCCAATAAAGATTCACTATCAGTGGTCCCCACTGCCTCACTGACGCTGTTGATTTCTGCTCCTTGGAGGTGACCCCATCCATCCCCCTACCACCCTCCCTAGCTCTCCTCTAACTTCTCCCGCCTTTTTTTTTACCCTCTTTTCTCTGCTCTTTTCTTCTTACCTCTCGCTCTTATTCCTTCTTCATTGGATCTCCTCTATTTATTTCACAACAAATAAGTAAAAAACATGGTGTGTACAAACATGTGTAAACTACCCCGTTTTAGACTACCTTCTACGACGTGATAGATTTCCTTGGCAACTTGGGATCCCCCCCCCCCCCCCAAAAAAAACAAAAAAAAACAAAAATGAAGTACAACATGCTCGAAATGTTCTATACATTTAGGTATGATTGTTTTGTATCTCTTACCGCATTTAACGTTTGCCTTAATCTTTCGCAATACAAAATGTAGCTTTGGTTGTGCCTTACAAGCTTGACCCTGATTGACTGTACTGAGAGGTTATCTTTTTATTGTACCCTTGACACATCTTTAAATAAATAATTGAAAAAAAAAAAAAAAGTAACGCCCAGAGATCAAGGGTTAAGATTAACCACTTCAGCCCCGGAAGAATTTACCCCCTTCCCAACCAGAGCACTTTTTGCGACTGCGTCGATTTAACTGACAATTGCGCGGTTGTGCGGCGTTGCACCCAAACAAAATTGACATCCTTTTTTACCCCACAAATAGAGCTTTCTTTTGGTGGTATTTTATCACCTCTGCGCTTTTTATTTTTTGCGCTATAAACAAAAAAAGAGCGACAACGTTGAAAAAAAAAAAAAAAAGCAATATTTTTTACTTTTTGCTATAATAAATATCCCCAAAAAATATATATAAAAAACAAATGTTTTCCTCAGTTTAGGCTGATATATATTCTTCTACATATTTTTGGTTAAAAAAAAAAAACTGCAATAAGCGTATATTGATTGGTTTGCCCAAAAGTTCTAACGTCTACAAAATAGGGGATAGATTTATTGCATTTTTATTATACATTTTTTTTTATTAGTAATGGCGGCGATCTGCGATTTTTATTGTGACTGCGACATTATGGCGGACACATCGGACACTTTTGACACTATTGTGGAACCATTGTCATTTATACAGCGATCAGTGCTATAAAAATTCACTGATTACTGTATAAATGAAACTGGCAGGGAAGGGGTTAAACACTAGGGGGCGATCAAGGGGTTAAGTGTGTCCTAGGGAGTGATTCTAACTGTGGGGGGATGGGCTACCACTGACATGACAGCGATCACTGCTTGCAATGACAGGGAGCAGTAGATCTCTGTCTTCTCACTAGGTAGAACGGGGAAATGCCTTGTTTACATAGGCATCTCCCTGTTTCTGCCGCTCCGTGACATTAAGTCCGCGGGTCCCACGGTCATGGAGCACACGGCGGGCACACGCGCCCACAATGCCGCTTCTTAAAGGGGACGTATCTGTATGCCCATTTGTGCAGCCGTGCCAACGTATATCATTGTGCGCTGGTCGGCAAGCGGTTAAGTAACACAGAGTTCAGGGGTCAGGATTAAGTAATACCCAGAGTCCAAGGGTCAGGATTAGGTAACGTCCAGAGTTCTGGGGTCAGGATTAGGTAATGCCCAGAGACCAGGGGTCAGGATTAAGTAACACCCAGAGTTCAGGAGTCCAGATTAGGTAATGCACAGAGTTCAGGGGTCAGAATTAAACATGTAACTCACAGATTCCCCTGGTGTTCCCCACATTTGGCATTTGACTTCCCCCTTCTGATTCTGGTCACCCCCGGTTGCCAGTTGCTCCAACTCCCAGTCACATTGCACACAATGAGGGTGGATGGAGCACCAGGAGCAGCTTGCATGCGCATATTCATGGAATCACTCTAGCAGCGCCATTTTGGATTGACGCTTGGCTTGTGCAGCGCGTCTGTTGGGTTGGAGCGAGCACACTGGAATATTTACTGTAAGGTGCCAGACAAATGGTAACCTTACCTTCAGTCTATTGGAGTGATAATCAATGAGAAAATAATCAGATTTGCGGTTAAAGGTGCTTCACTGAGGCAATGTGTGTTTTTCCAAAAGGATGAATTTGTTTGAAAACTCGTTTCTCATTTATCGAGAGGTGGAAATAACTGTTGAAAAAAAATAAACATTGTTTGACTTTTGTTTTTGCTTTTTTTTTTTCAGAAAAAAAGGTTTTCAAAATAAAAAAAAATTAATAAAATAAAATACTGCTCTATATAGGATAAAAGGTAATTTCAATTAGGGGGCTATTTATCAATAAAGTAGCCACCCGTCCAGTGAATCTGCTTGCATATTCATTCTGTGTGGATTGGGCATAAATTAATGTTTTTTAACCTCTTGACCCCTGGATGATTTATCCCCCTTTATGACCGGGCCTTTTTTTTTTTTGGATATGGCACTGCGTTACTTTGCAATCACAATTGCGCGGTCATGCAACGCTGTACACAAATAAAATTGATGTCCCCCCCCCCCCCCCCCCCGACAAATAGAGCTTTTTTTTTTTTTGGTGGTATTTGATCACCTCTGCGGTTTTTATTTTTGTGCTATAAACAAAAAAAAGACTGACAATTTAAAAACAAAAAACATTATTTTTACTTTCTGCTATCTTTCTGCTATAAAACACATCCAATAAAAAAAATTAGGGAAAAAAATCTAATTTCTTCATCAATTTAGCCCAATATGTATTCTGCTACATATTTTTGCTACATATTTTGCGTATATTGATTGGTTTGTGCAAAAGTTATAGCGTCTACAAACCATGGGATATATATTCAGGGCCGTCTTTAAGGCAGGGCAAAAGGGGCAGCTGCCCTGGGCCCTGTCATTGTTGTGGGGCCCAAAGCAGCTGCCTCATACTTGCCAACTATCCCAGTTTAAATTCCCTCGTCCCTTGAAGTTTTAGTCCCGTGCTGTGTCCTGATATCTCTGTGTGAAGTTCTACTAGTGCTGCCCAGCTCTGCCCTATTGTGTACATATGACTCACCTGCAGATCCTGTGTTTACATGTAAATACCAGCATTGGTATGTAAATAGCAGCAGCATTGATATGTAAATATAGGCGGTATTCATATGTAAATAGAGGCGGTATTCATATGTATATCATGCCCCCCTGAGGTCATATCCACCATCACCTATACTGAATGCTGCCCACTGGGGAGATAAAGGGGCATGCTTGAAAGTCCTGCCTACAACTGTGGTCATTAAGTCTACCATCAGCCTGTTCTGCAAAGGTTTTCGAGTGTCTCCGAGCGTCTCTGCGTGTCTCTGGCACCCCCGCACCTCTGGCCACATGCGGTACTGCATACACTGGCGCCCCCCGCACCTCTGGCCACCTACAGTACTGCATAGACCAGCAGTGGCTGTGGAACAAATTATCTGAGTTTCCATTATTTCCTATGGGGAAACTCGCTTTGATATACGAGTGCTTTCGATTACAAGCATGCTTCTGGAACTAATTATCCTCGTAATCCAAGGTATTACTGTACGTGATCTGGCACAGGAGAGCCGCCTTGCCGCCGTATATGCATGTTATACAGCCGGCAAACCGTAATTAATCTAATCTCTCTTCTGAATGAATGTTCTTTTTTTGCAGGCAGTAGTAAATACCACAGTATTGGCACTAGATGGGAAATGTCTTTGTAACAAGAGATTCAGCGTAACAATTCTAGGTAACGCTAGAGGGAATTGGCAAACAAAATGTATCAATCTCTTTAATTGTTACATTGCATCTCTTGCTACAAGGATGTACTGTATGTATTTCTTTTGCAGCTGATCAAGTAATTCTGAAGGAGTGCTAAAGAGAAGTTGTCCTGAAAGTCCAGAAGTGACTCGTTTTGGTCAGTGGCGGCCGCTCATGCGGGGCGCAGGGGCGCCGCCCCCCTAATCCATGAGAACAGCCCCAAATCTACATGCAGGGTGCCAGACGCATGGTTTTCAATGGGTTTTTTTTTTTAAGTACTGAGGCTCTAATTGGCTTCAAAAGGGGTGGGCTCTGCGCCCTGAGCCCACCTAGTTGTGTGACATTAGCGAATTGATATTCGCTAATGTCTTCCTGTTTCTCCTACCGGCCAATCAGGAAGCGGGTCCTGAGATCCAATTGGCCAGGAGTCCTAAGTCCTGGTTGGCCGCTAGTCCTAAGTCCTGATTGGCTGGGAGGAGAAGCAACCGCCGGGACTAGGGAGGAGACGCAGGGGGAGGGGAAGCCGCGACCTGGATGGGGTAAGTGCGGGACTGGCGGGCGACAGGCGAGCGAATTGGCGATCGATCGATTGAGTGGGGGGTGGCCTGTTGGGGGCGGGCCACGGGCTGCCCCCTCAAGAAAATGGAGCACCAGCCGCACTGGTTTTGGTGGTAGAAAAAAACAGGACTCTTGAAGTTTCTCCATCCAGCTAACGATATTAGCCTGGCTTCCACTATACAGGTCTGGACTGGTAGGAAGTCAAAATAGGTTTTAGAGTTCCTGAGGTACAGGAGAGGCCTTTGTTTTGCAGCGTTCCAGAAAAAAAATGCTTGAGTGACCCTCCAACCTCTTTAAAATAAGGAAAGTATGACCTTTCCCCTTTAGCCCTAGATTGTATCCAAGATCTGGTAGAGAGGAATATTTTCTGTCCTAATTATTCTACCTTGAGGGATGAGTCCTGGATTACCTCTTGGTGGTTTAATTTAGGAGGCACAACCATTCCAACGAAATCTTACACCAGTTCTACGTTGGCATGAGGGGCCCATAACCTGGGGGCTGCAGCCATAAGGCCTTCTAGGATGTAACTGTATGCAGCATGGCACTAGATATGTGAAATTCATTCCATTACGAATCGAAATTCTGACAAAATGTTTCTTATTCAGAGATTTGGTTGTACAGTGGATATAAAAAGTCTACACACCCCTGTTGAAATGTCAGGTTTCTGTGATGTAAAAAAAGAGACAAAGATAAATCATTTCGGGAAATTTTTCCACCTTTAATGTGACCTATAAACTGTACAACTCAGTTGAAAAACAAACTGAAATCTTTTAGGGGGGTAAAACTAAAAAAACTAAAATAATGTGGTTTCATAAGTGTGCACACCCTCTTATGACTGGGGATGTAGCTGTGTTCAGAATTAAGCAATCACATTCAAACTCATGGTAAATAGGAGTCAGTACACACCGGCCATCATTTAAAGTGCCTCTGATTAACCCCAAATAAAGTTCAGCTGTTCTAGTAGGTCTTTCCTGACATTTTCTTAGTCGCATCCTACAGCAAAAGCCTCAGAGAGCTTCTAAAGCATCAGAGGGATCTCATTGTTAGAAGGTATCAGTCAGGAGAAGGGTACAAAAGAATTTCAAAGGCATTAGACATACCATGGAACAGAGGGAAGACAGTCATCATCAAGTGGAGAAAATATGTCACACCAGTGACATTACTAAGAACTGGACGTCCCTCCAAAATTGATGAAAAACGAGAAGAAAACTGGTCAGGAAGGCTGCCAAGAGGCCTACAGCAACATTAAAGGAGCTGCATGAATTTCTGACAAGTACTGGCTGTGTGGTACATGTGACAACAATCTCCCGTATTCTTCATATGTCTGGGCTATGGGGTAGAGTGACAAGACGGAAGCCCTTTCTTACCAAGAAAAACATCCACGCCCGGCTAAATTTTGCAAGAACACATCTGAAGTCTTCCAAAAGCATGTGGGAAAATGTGTTATGGTCTGATGAAACCAAGGTTGAACTTTTTTGGCCATGATTCCAAAAGATATGTTTGGCGCAAAAACAACACTGCACATCACCAAAAGAACATCATACCCACTGTGAAGCATGGTGGTGACAGCATCAGGCTTTGGGGCTGTTTTTCTTCAACTGTCACAATATCAGTGACCCAACGAGCCCTACTTTTCAACATAGTGTGATCCTGAATAGAGGACAGCCAGACAGAGTAGGCCCTCGATATCAGACCCTTGCAAATGGTAGCGTACAGGATTTCCCGCATTATCGAGGAGCTAGATATAACTAAGGAGTGTGTTCGTGCTTGCATCTGGATTGCGTGTCGGAGTTGAAGATATTGATAGAATTGTTTATTTTGCAGAGAAGAGAACTCCGCACACAACTGATCAAACGCCTTCAGAGTTATATCATTATACAGCTGGCGAAAGAACCAGATCCCATGAGGAGAATCCCTGCAATTTACACAATTCAGGATAATTAGGATTATTCCATAATGGAGTAAAGTTCATAGGACCTGTGATAGACAAGGCCTCCCCTAACTGCCCGCCAAACCCTCCTAAGCAAATCCGCAGTTTGAGAGGAAGGGGCAGTGGCGGCTGGTGCTCAAAACTTTTGGGGGGAAGCAAACAAACTGAAAAATATTGACCCCCCCTTTATTAATTGCAGCCTCACTGTGCCCATCAAATACAGCCATTGTGCCCATCAATCGCAGCCAATGTGCCCATCAATCGCAGCCACTGTGCCCATCATATGCAGCCTTTGTGCCCATCATATGCAGCCACGTGTGCCCATCATATGCAGCCACCGTGCCCCATCATATGCAGCCACTGTGCCCCATCATATGCAGCCACTGTGCCCATCATATGAAACCACTGTGCCCCATCATATGCAGCCACTTGTGCCCGTCATATGCAGCCACTTGTTCCTATCATATGCAGCCATTTGTGCCAATCAAATGCAGCCACTTGTGCCAATCATATGCAGCCACTTGTGCCCATCATATGCAGCCATTTGTACCCATCAAATGCAGCCACTTGTGCCCGTCAAATGCAGCCACTTGTGCCCAGTATATGCAGCCACCTGTGCCAATCAAATGCAGCCACTTGTGCCAATCAAATGCAGCCACTTGTGCTCATCCAATGCAGCCATTTGTGCCCATCAAAAGCAGCCACTTGTGCCCATCATATGCAGCCATTTGTGCCCCTCAAATGCAGCCACTTGTGCCCGTCAAATGCAGCCAGTTGTGCCCAGTATATGCAGACACTTGGGCCCATCAAAAGCAGCCAGGTGCGTCCCCTGGCTTGGCTGTCAATTCACTAACCCCCCCCCCGCGGCCAGTCCAGGGGCACTTCCGCTTGTGTGGCGGGGCTCTGCTCCTCTGGAGGGAAAAGGCGGCTGCGGCTCCTGTATTTTCCTCCATCGTGTCTCCTCTTCCGCCAAAGCATTTGGCCAAACCATTAGGCGATCCTATTGGATGCCTATAAGGAGACAGATCTCACTGACCTGCCTGCTGATTGGCAGGGAGGAACGTTAGTGTGAAAATAGCGAAAAATTATTCGCTATGCCACACAACAGGGTGGGATCGGGACGCAGTGCTCTGCACCCCAAGCCTACCCTATTTTGAAGCCTATTAGAGCCTCTGGCTCTAATCACATGCTTCAAAACACCCCCCCCCACCCATCCTCGCCATAGTATTTCATGTGTCCGGCGTCCTGAAAGGGGCTGGGCACATGAATAGGGAGGGCAGCGGAGGTGTCAGGGGGTGCGGCGCCCATGTTCCCAAAATGCACGGGCCGCCACTGGGAAGGGGGAATACCGGCGAGATCCATTTCTAAATGAGAATCAGCTGTCAAAGTGGGGTTGGATAGAGAGATCAATTGAGCTATAGGTTCCGAATTTTCCTCAATTCCCCATCCAGCCAGTTGTTGGAGTTGTGACGCCAGGAAATACATTTTGGAACGTGGGACCGCTAATCCACCCCTGTCCTTACCGTATTGCAAAGTACATAAGCTCATTCGGGCCTCCTTCCTCTTCCATATAAGATCTCTAAATTGGGAGTCAATACGCTTGAACCATTGATTAGATATCCACACAGGGGAGTTATGAAGGAGATACAGGAGCTGTGGGGCCAAGATCATCTTCATCAGATTCACTTGACCCACCACCGACAGAGGCAATTTACACCAACCCTGCCACTTAATTCTTTGTTTATCCAATAGAGGGGTTAAATGAAGCCTTAGATATTCAGAAGGGTTCGGTGAAACCACCACTCCTAAATACTTAAATGACAAAGCCACGGCTATCTGGGAGGCAATGGCAGGTAGAGGCGATACCAATGGATCGAGAGGCATAAGTAAGACTTTAGACCAGTTGATGGTAAATCCAGAGAATTCACCAAATTTTTTGATAGTTTCCATTAACCACTTCCGGACCGGCGCACGCCGATATACGTTCTCACTTTGAAGAGGGATATCGTTGTTACGGCAGCAGCTAGCTGCCATAACCCCGGTATCCTCTTCTTCGGCGGGCGGTCCGGTCTCCGATAATAGTGGTCTCTGCAGCGGATTCGCCGCAAGATCACTTTTATCGGCGGCGGGAGAGGAGCCCCTCCCGCCACGCTCCGGTGCCCTCCGCCGCTTACAGCAGTCGTCGGCAGCGGCGGAGTCGATCGGATCCTTCTTCCTGTTAGGCATGGAGATGAGTGAGGGGAAGATGCCCCCCACCCGTCTCCATACCATTGCAAGGAGGAAGCGATGTCAAAACGTCACTTCCACCCATAGCTCTTAAAGGGACTTTTTTTTTCAAATGACATTTTTATTTTATTTTTTTTATTGCATTTTAGTGTAAATATGAGATCTGAGATCTTTTTGACCCCAGATCTCATATTTAAGAGGTCCTCTCATGCTTTTTTTCTATTACATTCCTTGTAATAGGAATAAAAGTGACACAATTTTTTTTAAAGAACAGTGTAAAAATTAAAAATAAAAAGGTAAAATAAATAAGAAAAAAAGTTTTAAATGCGCCCTGTCCCGCCGAGCTCGCGTACAGAAGCATACGCATAGGTAAGCTGTGTTCAAACCCCACATGTGAGGTATCGCCGCGATCGTCAGAGCAAGAGCAAAAATTCTAACCCTAGACCTCCTCTGTAACTCAAAACATGCAACCTGTAGAATTTTTTTAAGCATCGGCTATGGAGATTTTTAAGGGTAAAAGTTTGTCGCCATTCCACGAGCGGGCGCAATTTTGAAGCGTGACATGTTGGGTATCAATTTACTCGGCGTAACATTATCTTTCACAACATAAAAAAAATTGGGCTAACTTTACTGGTGTCTTATTTTTTAGTTCAAAAAAAGTGTATTTTTTCCAAAAAAAAGTGAGCTTGTAAGACCGCTGCGCAAATACGGTGTGACAGAAGGTATTGCAACAACCTCCATTTTATTCTCTAGGGTATTAGACAAAAAAAATGTAAAATTTTTGGGGGTTCTAAGTAATTTTCTAGCAAAAAAAACTGTTTTTAACTTAAACAACAAATCTCAGAAAGAGGCTTGGTCCTTAAAGAGGAAGTAAACCCTGATGGGTGTTACTTCCTCTTTGTTTCCCTGCAGAGGTAAAGCATAATGGGCTACTATGCATTGCATAGTAGCCCATTGTGTGACACTTACCTGCAGGAGAAGCCCGCGATGTCCCCGTCTTCCTCTCTAGTAGCGAGCGTGCATTCTTCACCCCTCTTCCTTCCGGGGGCCGCGAACTCCGGCTCTGTGACTGGCCGGAGTCGCGTGACGGTGCATGACGGCGCGTGACGTCACTCCAGCGCATGTGCGTGGGAGCCGCCTTTAACGACATGACCCCAGCTAGAAACGGCACTTCATGCCCTGTCTAACTCCGGCGCATGCGCAGAAGAAATCGCCCTACGACGATTTGTAAATATCTCCTAGACCACGCAGGTCTGCGAGATATTTCAAGCACCTACAGGTAAGCCTTAATCTAGGCCTACCTGTAGGTTAAAGTGGTTGTAAAGGGTTTAGCTCTGGTGGCATACAAGTCAGTATAGAAATGCTGAACTACATCCAAAATATCAGAGTTAACTGTACAAGTCTCTCCATTCAGGGACTGAATCCCAGCTATGGAGGAATCCTCCTGCTGTGCTCTAGCTACCATCGCCAACAGATGGCCAGTATTCTCTCCCTCCTCGAAATAATTTTGCTGAAGAAAATATCGTTTTTTCTCAGCCGCTGATAAAACGCCATTATTATAAATAGACTGGGCCTCAGCCCAGTTATGCCGCGTACACACGAGCGGACTTTACGGCAGACTTTGCCCGGCGGACGGGATTTCGTCGGACAATTCGATCGTGTGTGGGCTCCAGCGGACTTTGTTTGCTCAAAAGTTGGACGGACTTAGATTTGAAACATGTTTTAAATCTATCCGTCGAACTCGAGTTCGGTCGAAAAGTCCGCTCGTCTGTATGCTATATCGACGGACAAAAAGCCACGCTAGGGCAGCTATTGGCTACTGGCTATGAACTTCCTTATTTTAGTCCGGTGTACGTCATCACGTACGAATTCGACAGACTTTGGTGGATTGTGTGTAGGCAAGTCCGTTCATTCAGAAAGTCAGTTGTAAAGTACGTCGAAAAGTCCGCCGGGCAAAGTCTGCCGTAAAGTCCGACCGTGTGTATGCGGCATTAGAGCGATTAAGTTGTTAAGGGTCAGTCCCTCCGCTGTAGTTCAGCACGAACAGTATCTTCCCACTCTCTAGATCTCCGTTTAATATTAATGATTTCTCGAATAATAAGACCCCTCAAAAATGCCTTGAGAGAATCCCGTACAATTGCAGCACTAGCGGTTGATCCTACTTGAACACCTTCCCGCCCAGCTCATAGTAAAATGATGGCGGGGCGGAAGCACCGTTTCGACGTCCTCCCAGAACGCACCTCTCACAGGGCCCCGCAGTTGCGCGATCTGTCACCGGTGGCTAATCACTGCACCGGCCCACTGCCAGTGCCATGTGATCCCTGTGACCAATCACACTAAATGAACCAGTTTCATTCAGTAAAAATGGTTGCCTATACTAATGAAATTCACTATTATAATCAAACATAATCTGTAAAAAAAAAAAAATCCTGATCACTTCCCCAGAGTAGTACAATGTTACTATGATAACACTGTATTGCTCTAGTCACAGCGTGTTAGGAAAAAAAAAATGATAAACAAAATAAAAAAAGAAATAAAAAATTTGAAAATAAATTATAATTTTTTTTTACATACTGTCACCAATCAGTTTCCCTGATCACTGCCACACCAGTTATAGTACTGCACTGGTGACAGTATAAAAAAAAAAAAAAAAATTAAATATATTTTCCAAATTGTGACAAAAAATTACAAAAAAAACAACTCGCCATGCCTCTTACTAAATACCTTGGACTGTCTACTTTCCAAAGAGGGGTCATTTGGGGGGTATTTGTACTGTCCTGACATTTTCGGCCTCAAGAAATGAGATCAGCCGTCAGTACTTCAGTATTAATCAAGTTTCAGATATATATCCCATAGTTTGTGGACTCTATAACTTTCCTAGAGAATAAATAATATGCACTGATTTGGGTTATTTTCACCAAAAGAAATGTAGCAGAATACATTTTGGCCTAAATTCATGAAGAAAGATTATTTATTTGCAAAATTTTATAACAGAAACAAAGAAAACCGCATTTTTTTTTCAAAATTTTCGTTTTTCATTTATTTAATAAAAAATGAAAAAA
This sequence comes from Lithobates septentrionalis, assembly GCA_037952835.1. Lineage (NCBI taxonomy): Eukaryota > Metazoa > Chordata > Amphibia > Anura > Ranidae > Lithobates > Lithobates septentrionalis. Next base: position 82,942 of record JBBDGP010003111.1, on the reverse strand, counting down.
CCCAGTGGTGATTGGAACTCGCTCCCAAAAAAGCTCTCTTTGTGTGAACAAAATGATAAAAATGTCATATAGTCATTAGAGAACGGGAGCGAGTTCTCCAATGTGAGTTTTCTAAAGAACAATTGATACAGCTGTACTACCGGACCCATACTAGCTCATAGAGCTGCACGATTAATAGTTAAGAATCAAAATCGCGATCTTTTTTCCCTTCCTGATCTTCAAAACAGCATGTCACGATCTTTCCAACAAGCGCAGAGAGTTCTCACAGCTGGAAAAAAAAATCCAAGCAAACTGCCAAGTTTTATTACAACACACAAATAGGAAGAAACAAAGTATCTTTTCGTTCTTTTATCAAAGAAAAGAAGTGTAGAGTGTAGATGAGGGAAATTTAACCATATAAAGACTAAACCTTTTCTGACATTTGTTGCTTACAAGTAAAAATCATTATTTTCTGATAGAAAATTACTTGGATATATATATACCAAAACATGATATATATATATATATATATATTTTAGCAGAGACCCTAGAGAATAAAATGGTGGTCGTTGCAAAATTTTATGTCACACCGTATTTGCGCAGCGGTTTTTCAAAATTAAAAAAAAAAAAATACACTTTAATTAATTAAAAAAAAACTAAACAGTAAAGTTAGCCTAATTTTTTTTTGTATAATGTGAAAGAAGATGTTACACCGCGAGAATCGTGATCTTTATTCTAAGCAAAAAAATTGTGATTTTCATTTTAGCCAGAATCGTGCTGCTCTACTAACTCAGTGGAGTCCAAGGCTCAAGAGCAGGGGGTCTCAAACTGGTGGCCCTCCAGCTCTTGCGAAACTACAAGTCCCATCATGCCTCTGCCTGTGGGAGTCATGCTTGTAACTGTCAGCCTTGCAATGCATCATGGGACTTGTAGTTTGGCAACAGCTGGAGGGCCGCCAGTTTGAGACCCCTGCTCAAGAGAATAACTACAAGTTGTTGACCAGGCGGTATCCTGTCCCCGCGTATTTAGCAAAAATATACCCCTCCAATCCTGATGTGTCCTGGGGGGACTGTGGACAGAGGGGCACTTTCCTCCAAATATGGTGGGAGTGCCCCCTAGTTCAGCCTTTTTGGGTAATGGTGCATAAACATGTATTAGAGGGCCTTGGGATAGATCTTCCCAACTCCCCGAAATGCTTTCTCCTCCCAGTTCCCCATATGCCACTCTCTCGCTATAAACACAGTGCTCTCCTTCACCTTCTCAGTGGTGCTAAGCGCCTTTATTGGAAGAGCTCTCGGGTCCCGAGTGGAGTGGAGTGGATGGGGAAGGTGAAGGAGATTATGGAAGCCGAGGAGAGGCTTGCCACCTGTAAAGACAAGCGAGAGAGGTTTGATTCCATATGGGCAGTTTGGAGGGAGCATACATCTGGATCAGCCACAGTTTCTTCCAGCTTGGACATAGCTTTGCTGGCACTGGCAGACCCCTCATTGAAACAACTAGCCTTGGCAGACTGTAGCCTGTCCAATGTCGTCTAATCGGGTACCACATCTAAGTAGCTGTGAACCAGGTGTGAGCGCTGCGACTATATTCTTGGAGTGTGAACAGCAGTGGCGGCTGGTGCTCAAAATTTTTTGGGGGGTGCAAACAAACTGAAAAATACTGAACCCCCCCCCCCCCATTAATTGCAGCCTCACTGTGCCCATCAAATGCAGCCATTGTGCCTATCAATTGCAGCCTCACTGTGCCTATCAAATGCAGCCACTTGTGCCCATCAAATGCAGCCATTGTGCCCATCAATTGCAGCCTCACTGTGCCCATCAAATGCAGCCACTTGTGCCCATCAAATGCAGCCACTTGTGCCCATCAAATGCAGCCACTGTGCCCATCAAATGCAGCCATTGTGCCCATCAAATGCAGCCATTGTGCCCATCAAATGCAGCCACTGTGCCCATCAAATGCAGCCATTGTGCCCATCAAATGCAGCCATTGTGCCCGTCAAATGCAACCACTTGTGCCCAGTATATGCAGCCACTTGTGCCAATCAAATGCAGCCACTTGTGCCCAGTATATGCAGCCACTGGTGCCTATCATATGTAGCCACTTGTGCCTATCATATGCAGCCATTTTCCCCGTCAAATGCAGCCACTTGTGCCCATCAAATGCAGCCAGGCTAGGCTGTCACTTCACTAACCACCACCACCCCCACCACGGCCAGTCCGGCGGCACTTACTGCTCGTGTGGCGGGGCTCTGCCCCTCTCCTGGAGTGACGGGGCTCTCCTCCTTGGCGGCTCTCTTCCTCGGCAGTTCTCCTCCTCGGCGGCTCTCTTCCTTGGCGGCTCTCCTCCTCGGCGGGTATCGGCTCCTGTGCCCGCTCGGCTCGTCTTCAGGCTTCCTCCGCCGTGTCTCCTCTTCCACCAAAGCGTTAGGCATCCAATCGGATTGCCTAATGCTTTGGCCGATCGGGAGACAGGTCTCAATGACCTGCCTGCTGACTGGCAGGGAGGAGCGTTAGTGTGAAAATAGCGAAAATTCATTCGCTATGCCACACAACAGGGTGGGATTGGGACACAGTGCTCTGCGCCCTGAGCCCACCCTATTTTGAAGCCTATTAGAGCCTCTGGCTCTAATCACGTGCTTCAAAATACACACCCCCCGCCTATCACTGCCATGCTATTTCATGTGTCCGGCGTCCTGAAAGGGGCCGGGCACATGAATAAGGAGGGCGGCGCCAGTGTGCCCACAATGCACAGGCCGCCACTGGGGAGTCGAGTCACAGGATAGCTCAAGTGAAAATAGAATAATTTTCTGTGAGCTTTATGCACATTTTAGTTTACTTCCCAGAGAATGGGTCTTATCGCCCTTCTGTCAGGTCAAAGAAAGGACATGTCCACTGGGACCGAAAGCCTGGGACATGGGAGACTTCCCTTGTGTTCAATAGCACCAAGGTGGCCCTTGGCTTCTCTAAAATAACTGTTACCTATAGTGCGAGTGACGACTCCTGGAATTATTTTTTTTTTTTACCTCATTTCTTTTTTTTGGTTCCATTACACTTGATTTGTTGTGATTCAATGTTAAAATAAAATAAAGATTATTCAAAAAAAAAAAAAAAAAGTCATATAGGTACAGTGTTGCATGACCACGCAAGAAAAAAGGTCATGCAAAAAAATAAAAAACTCAGTGATGAGTAACCACTTCAGCCCTGGAAGGTTTTACCCCCTTAATGACCGGGCCATTTTTTGCGATACGGCACTGCGTTACTTTAACTGACAATTGCGCGGACGTGCGACCCTGTACCCAAATAAAATGTCCTTTTTTTTCCCCACAAATAGAGCTTTCTTTTGGTGGTATTTGATCACCTCTGCGGTTTTTATTTTTTGAGCTATAAACCAAAAAATTTTGAAAAATAAAAAAAAACAATATTTTTTACTTTCTGCTATAATACATATCCAAAAAAAAATCTAATTTCTTCATCAATTTAGGCCAATATGTAGTCTTTTACATATTTTTGGCAAAAAAAAATACCAAAAAGCGTATATTGATTGTTTTGCACAAAAGTTATAGCGTCTACAAACTAGGGGATAGCTTTAGGGACTTTATTGATAATAATAAAATAATATTTTCTATTGTTTTTACTGCCGATCTGCTATTTTTAGCCAGACTGCGACATTGCGGCAGACAAATCTGACACTTAGTGACACTTTTTGGGGACCAGTGACACCAATGCAGTGATCAGTGCTAAAAAAAAAAAAAGAACTGTCACTGTATAAATGACACTGGCAGGGAAGGGGTTAACATCAGCGGCGATCAAAGGGGTAAGTGTGCTCCTAGGGAGTGTTTTCTAACTGTGCGGGGGGATGGACTGACAGGAAGAACACAAGATCCGTGTTCCTGCTTAGAAGGAACAGTAGATCTTTGTGTACCTTCCCTGTCAGAACAGGGATCCGCCTTGTTTACATAGGCAGATCCCCGTTCCGCCTCTCTGTGGAGCGATTGTGGGTGGCCACGCAGCGGGTGCGCGCGCCCGCACTATCTATTGCATGAAGCGACGTACAGGGATGTCATTTCGCGCAATAGAGCCGCCCTGCCGCAGCATAAAAGTGGTGGGCGGTCTTTAAGGCCCCTTCAACACTAAGGCAGCTTTCAGGCGTTTTAGCGCTAGAAATAGCGCCCGTAAAGCACCTGAAAACTGCCTTCCATGCTGCCCGAATGTGAAAGCCCGAGTGCTTTTACACTGGGGCAGTGCGCTTGCGGGACGTTAGAAAAAGTCCTGTAAGCAGCATCTTTGGGGTAACTTGTATACAGCGCTCCCAAAACGCCCCTGCCCATTGCAATGAATGGGCAGCGCTTCCGAAGCGCCTGAAAAGCGATTCGGAAGCACCGCAACGCGTGCGTTTTTAACCCCTTCTTTGGGGTTAAAAGCTCCCCGCTAGCAGCACTCTTCAGGGACACAAACTATATAGGTCCGGTATACACACCCTCCTCTTCTTCTACCTCCAGCACAGACTTGCTTGTAGAACTAAAACTCCCAGGACCTGCTAGCACTGACTGTTTGATCCAACACAATCTTAGTTAGATCCTTGTGAATGCCCTTTGCAGGCAGGGGCCGTGGGCCCCTTTAGTAGTGCAGCGGAAATAGAGGTCTTTGGTGCTAGCTGTCCTATACCGGTGGCTACTCATCCCAGCACCACCTATTCAGGTACTGCCAGCCCACCTGGCTGCAGCTGCCCCTTTCCCTAGCCCTCCTGGCTACTTTTCCACAGTCCTCCTAGACTGACTCTGCATCCATCCCAGACTGCTTGCACCCGGTCCATTCAGGCATGCCTCCCAGTCCTCTGACTGCAACACTCACAAGCCCACATCTTCTTCACTGGAGATTTGCCTGGCAGTGTTCTCCCGCTGTCCTCTCCTTGCTCCCATGCCTCCTGGTCAGGATCCCTCTGTATGTCAAGAAAAGGGGGTCCCTTCCGCACCCGAGTCCAGGTCTGAGTTCACCCCCCCCCAGACTGGGGAGCTACTCTCAAAGGCCCCAAACGCCTAACACACCATCTCCATCTTTCACTCGAATGCCACACTGCCCCTAGCTGGGCCGACCCTGAGTATTTGAGGGGGCCTGTTCCCTGCCAACCCTTCTGTTGGGGATTGGTCTGGGTCCTCAGAACACTGCAGCTAGCTCCACCTAGACTCCTCCTAACTGCTTCTGGAACCTTCTCCAAGTTTCCAGCAAGCAGGAGGAGTCGCCAGAGAAGCTGTTGCTGAGTCATCTAACCTGCCTGAGTCACTCACACCCTGACCCAGAAAAACACAGACAGGCTTGTCTGCCAGACAAGCCTGAAATTTTACCTACACTAACACAAAATATCCTAATCTAGCACTCTAGCAACGCTAAGAGGTGCTACATCTACAACCCCTGATACATTAGTGTAATGGTCAGTGGGAAGAATGATTTTTACATTTGTGGCCATTGGGAAGAATTACCCCCTTACAGATAGCTACAAAGATCAGTGATGTCAGTGGGAACTTATCTGAGAGGCAGAAATTGCTCATTGCTCAAGGATCCCCTAGAAGCCTCTGGAGGAACTTTAGGGTTCCATGGAGCCTTGGTTGAGAAACCCTGCTCTAATCCAATGGGGTCTGCATAAGTTTGGGGCCAACATCACTTGGCAAAAAGCCAGGGGCATCATCTCCTTACCTGTCTGTAAGGTGGGCTTTCCTTTCACTGACCACCGATGTAGGAGGGGCATTCTTTCAACTGACCCCCAATGAAATAGCACATTCTTGCACTGTAAGGGTTGTTTTCTTTCCAACTGTTTTTTCCAAAGAAAGTCAACAAAGCTGATAAGCAGGGCAGGAGGACCTCAGTTATGAGGAAAGGCTACACACAAACTTATTCTCTATAGAGAACAGATGCTTTAGCCCCCTTTCACACTATTGGACCGATTGGGTCCGCCTGTCTGTTTCCACAACTGGTGTATCAACAGGGAATGTTGCTAATTAAAAAAAACTTTTTGATGGGCATCTTAAAGAATGCAATAAACAGGGTTTTGAGAAATGGTAGAGACATACGGGTAAGTACATACATGCACATACTGTACACTCATGCCGCGTACACACGGTCCTACTTTTCGTCTACAAAAGTCCAACAGACGCTGATGGACTAAAGCTGGCTGGTAATCCGATCGTGTGTGGGCTTCTCCGGACTTTCAACTGACTTTTTTAGCCTCAAATCCGACGTACTTTAGATTTGAAACATGTTTTAAAACTTTACTTCGTAACTACGACGGACCCCGAAATCCGCTCGTCTGTGTGCTAGTCCGACGGACAAAAAGCCACGCTAGGGCACCTATTGGCTACTGGCTATGAACTTCCTTATTTTAGTCCGGTGTACGTCATCACGTACGAATCCGTTAGACTTTTGTGTGGTCGTGTGTAGGCAAGTCCGTTCGTTAGAAAGTAGGCCGCAAGTCCGCCGCAAGTCCACCGAAAGTCTGCCGGAAGTCTGTCGGACAGGCTGTCCGACTTTTGTAGACGAAAAGTACGACCGTGTGTACGCGGCATTAGAGGTTGAACTGGATGGACTGATGTCTTTATTCAACCTTGCTAGCTATGTAACTGAACATAGATGTAAGAGGACACCTCTCCCACTTACTATAAGGTAAGGGTGTCCTTCTCCCACTGACCACCAATGTAAAGGGCATTCTTCCCACTGACCACCAATGTAAGGAGCATTCTTCCCACTGACCACCAATGTAAGGAACATTCTTCCCACTGATCACCAATGTAAGGAACATTCTTCTCACTGATCACCAATGTAAGGAACATTCTTCCCACTGATCACCAATGTAAGGGACATTCTTCCCACTGATCACCAATGTAAGGAACATTCTTCTCACTGATCACCAATGTAAGGAACATTCTTCCCACTGATCACCAATGTAAGGAACATTCTTCCCACTGATCACCAATGTAAGGAACATTCTTCCCACTGATCACCAATGTAAGGGACATTCTTCCCACTGATCACCAATGTAAGGAACATTCTTCTCACTGATCACCAATGTAAGGAGCATTCTTCTCACTGATCACCAATGTAAGGAACATTCTTCTCACTGATCACCAATGTAAGGAACATTCTTCTCACTGATCACCAATGTAAGGAGCATTCTTCTCACTGATCACCAATGTAAGGAACATTCTTCTCACTGATCACCAATGTAAGGAACATTCTTCTCACTGATCACCAATGTAAGGAACATTCTTCTCACTGATCACCAATGTAAGGAACATTCTTCTCACTGATCACCAATGTAAGGAACATTCTTCTCACTGATCACCAATGTAAGGAGCATTCTTCTCACTGATCACCAATGTAAGGAGCATTCTTCTCACTGACCACCAATGTAAGGAACATTCTTCTCACTGATCACCAATGTAAGGAACATTCTTCTCACTGATCACCAATGTAAGGAGCATTCTTCTCACTGATCACCAATGTAAGGAACATTCTTCTCACTGATCACCAATGTAAGGAACATTCTTCTCACTGATCACCAATGTAAGGAGCATTCTTCTCACTGACCACCAATGTAAGGAGCATTCTTCTCACTGATCACCAATGTAAGGAGCATTCTTCTCACTGATCACCAATGTAAGGAACATTCTTCTCACTGATCACCAATGTAAGGGACATTCTTCTCACTGATCACCAATGTAAGGAACATTCTTCCCACTGATCACCAATGTAAGGAACATTCTTCTCACTGATCACCAATGTAAGGAACATTCTTCTCACTGATCACCAATGTAAGGGACATTCTTCTCACTGATCACCAATGTAAGGGACATTCTTCTCACTGATCACCAATGTAATGGGTTGCTTTACTGAATAGTAAGGTAAGGAAACAGTTCTCCACTGATTATAAATGTAAGGATTCATGTTTCTTTTCTGGACATTATTATTATTATTTTAATTTTGGAGTTATTACTGAAAGAGTATTTTATTAGGGATGTGCAAAAAAAAAAAATCCACCCCGCGTACACTCTTCTTTACTTATTTCAGGTACTTATATAGCATAGCCAATTAATGCAGCGCTTTACATATATATTGTACATTCACATCAGTCCCTGGCCCCAGGGAGCTTACAATCTAAGGTCCCTAGCTCACATTTATACATACACATACTGGAACCAATTTTAACAAAAGCCAATTAACCTACCACCATGTCCTCGGAGGGTGGGAGGAACCCGGAGTACCCGGAGGAAACCCATACAGGCACAGGGAGAAAAGGCAAACTCCAGGCATGTAGTGCCGTGGTTGGTATTCAAACCAACGACCCCAGTGCTGTTATGAGGAAGTGCTAACCACTTAGCCACTGTGCTTTATTATTTTAATGAACGAGCCGGGCCCTCTGATTCCCCCTGTGTAACTGTACTGTCTGCCTTCGTTTTGTGCAAGTTGTTAGCACTGTTAGCGCTATATGAATTCTCTATAATAATAATAATACTTATTTCTATACCAGTGTTAATTTTGTCGACTAAAATATTTTCGTCTACTAAATTAACACTTCTTTATTCGAAAAATACAACTAAAACAATTCACATGACTAAAATACGACTAAATCTAAAGTGGCATTTTGATCAAAAGCCTATGACTAAAACTAAATCGAAATTTGACGTCAAAATGAACACTGACTTATACCTAATGCCGCGTACACACGGTCGTACTTTTCGTCTACAAAAGTCCAACGGACGCTGACGGACTAAAGCTGGCTGGTAATCCGATCGTGTGTGGGCTTCTCCGGACTTTCAACTGACTTTTTTAGCCTCAAATCCGACGTACTTTAGATTTGAAACATGCTTCAAAACTTTACTTCGTAACTACGACGGACCCCGAAATCCGCTCGTCTGTGTGCTAGTCCGACGGACAAAAAGCCACGCTAGGGCACCTATTGGCTACTGGCTATGAACTTCCTTATTTTAGTCCGGTGTACGTCATCACGTACGAATCCGACCGACTTTTGTGTGGTCGTGTGTAGGCAAGTCCGTTCGTTAGAAAGTAGGCCGCAAGTCCGCCGCAAGTCCACCGAAAGTCTGCCGGAAGTCTGTCGGAAAGGCTGTCTGACTTTTGTAGACGAAAAGTACGACCGTGTGTACGCGGCATTATTGATCTTTCTACGTATTATCAGCTTTTACACATAAGCATCACTAGGGGGCACAGCTCCTCTACATGCAGCCCAGCCAAAATGGTTGCTATTAGGTAGTCCTGTTTTTAATAATCTGCTCCAGGCCACTCGTAACTCCAGTTATTGAGCTGGCCATGCTGTCCCTTAAAACACTGCAGACATGCTAAAATTAGAAAGTTCTTTCTTATTATATTATGTGAGTGGTGAGGCCTTTGGTAACCAGCCTTCTCTAGTTAAAGCCCTATGCTGTAGACGTAGCTCCCAACTGTCCCTGATTTCGAGGGACTGTCCCTGATTTGGAACAACGTCCCTCTGTCCCTCTCTCCTCCTCATTTGTCCCTCATTATGGTCTGATCTATACAGTTGTATATAAAATGCACTTTGTAGCTTTCAAAAGGTTTCCCAGTGCTAAACCTTTCATCCAAATTCTAAATTGCTGCATTTGGAGATTTCAAAAGCCAGTATAAGGGCAAAAAAAAAAATCACCCTTGGGTTTAACCAATCATTTATTTTTTTGTATTATTCTCCTCTTTTGTATGACTTCCTCCCGGTTCGCAAAGGGGGGTTTAAAATAATTTTAGTCGTAAAAATTGTTTTAGTTGTATTTTAGTCATCTGAATTCTGCAGACAGCTAAAAAGATCAATGGTGTCAGTGGGAACTTATCTGAGTGGCAATTGCTCATTGCTCAAGGAACCCCTAGCAATCTCTGGAGGAACTGTAGGGATCCATGGAATCCTGGTTGAGATACCCTGCATTAGTGTGACAGTCAAGGGGAAGAATGCTCCTTACACTTGTGGTCATTGCAAAGAATTGCCCCCTAATTGCTCATTGCTCAAGGAACCCCTAGCAACCTCTGGAGGAACCCTATGGATCCATGGAACTCTGGTTGAGAAACCCTGCATTCGTTTGATGGTCAAGGGTAAGAATGTCCTTACACTTGTGGTTACTGCAAAGAATTTCCCCCTTAGAGATAACTACAGAGATGCATTGTGTCAGTGGGAACTTATCTGAGTGGCAAAAATAACTCATTGCTCAAGGAACTCCTAGCAACCTCTGGAGGAACCCTAGGGATCCATGGAACCCTGGTTGAGATACCCTGCATTAATGTGATAGTCAAGGGGAAGACTGCCCCCTACACTTGTGGTCATTGCAAAGAATTGCCCCCTAATTGTTCATTGCTCAAGGAACCCCTAGCAAGCTCCTCTGGAACTCTAGGGATCCACGGAACCCTTGTTGAGATACCCTGCATTAGTGTGACAGTCAAGGGGAAGAATGCTCCTTACACTTGTGGTCATTGCAAAGAATTGCCCCCTAATTGCTCATTGTTCAAGGAACCCCTAGCAACCTCTGGAGGAACTCTAGGGATCCATGGAATCCTGGTTGAGATACCCTGCATTAGTGTGACAGTCAAGGGGAAGAATGCTCCTTACACTTGTGGTCATTGCAAAGAATTACCCCCTAATTGCTCATTGAAGGAACCCCTAGCAATCTTTGGAGGAACTCTAGGGATCCATGGAACCCAGGTTGAGATACCCTGCATTCATTTGATGGTCAAGGGGAAGAATGCTCCTTACACTTGTGGTCAGTGGGAAGAATTACCCCTTTGAGAAATCTACAAAGATGAATGGTGTCAGTGGGAACTTAACTGAGTGGCAAAAATAACTCATTGCTCAAGGAACCCCTAGCAACCTCTGCGGGAACTCTGGGGATCCACAGAACCCTGGTTGAGATACCCTGCATTAGTGTGATGGTCAGTGGAAAGAATGCCCCTTACACTTGTGGTCATTGTGAAGAATTACCCCCTTAGAGATAACTACAAAGATGAATGGTGTCAGTGGGAACTTATCGGAGTGGCAAGAATAACTCATTGCTCAAGGAACTCCTAGCAACCTCTGGAGGAACCCTAGGGATCCATGGAACCCTGGTTGAGATACCCTGCATTAATGTGATAGTCAAGGGGAAAAATGCTCCCTTCACTTGTGGTCATTGCAAAGAATTTCCCCCTAATTGCTCATTGCTCAAGGAACCCCTAGCAACCTCTGCGGGAACTCTGGGGATCCACAGAACCCTGGTTGAGATACCCTGCATTAGTGTGATGGTCAGTGGAAAGAATGCCCCTTACACTTGTGGTCATTGTGAAGAATTACCCCCTTAGAGATAACTACAAAGATGAATGGTGTCAGTGGGAACTTATCGGAGTGGCAAGAATAACTCATTGCTCAAGGAACTCCTAGCAACCTCTGGAGGAACCCTACGTATTCCATGGAACCCTGGTTGAGAAACCCTGCATTTGTTTGATGGTCAAAGGGAAGAATGCTCCTTACACTTGTGGTCACTGCAAAGAATTTCCCCCTTAGAGATAACTACAGAGATGCATGGTGTCAGTGGGAACTTATCTGAGAGGCAAAAATAACTAATTGCTCAAGGAACTCCTAGCAACCTCTGGAGGAACCCTAGGGATCCATAGAACCCTGGTTGAGATACCCTGCATTAGTGTGATGGTCAGTGGGAAGAATGCCCCTTACACTTGTGGTCATTGTGAAGAATTACCCCCTTAGAGATAACTACAAAGATGAATGTTGTCAGTGGGAACTTAGCTGAGTGGCAAAAATTACTCATTGCTCAAGGAACCCCTAGCAACCTCTGGAGGAACTCATGTGACTCGTTAGTGTTACAAGGTCTCAGGTGTGAATGGGGAGCAGGTGTGTTAAATGTGGTGTTATTCTTCTCACTCTCTCGTACTGGTCACTGGAAGTTTAACATGCCACCTCGTGGCAAAGAACTCTCTGAGGATATGAAAAAAATAATTGTTGCTTTACATAAATATGGCCTAGGCTTAAAGAAGATTGCTAAGACCCTGACAACTGAGCTGCAGCACGGTGGCCAAGACCATACAGCGGTTTAATAGGACAGGTTCTACTCAGAACAGGCCTCGCCATGGTTGACTAAAGAAGTTGAGTGCACATATTCAGCATCATTTCCAGAGAATGTCTTTGTGAAATAGACGTATGAGTGCTGCCAGCATTGCTGCAGAGGTTGTAGGGGTGGGGGGGTCAGCCTGTCAGTGCTCAGACCATACGCCGCACAGTGCATCAAATTGGTCTACATGGCTGTCATCCCAGAAGGAAGCCTCTTCTAAAGATGATGCACAAGAAAGCCCACAAACAGTTTGCAGAAGACAAGCAGACTAAGGACATGGATTACTGGAACCATGTCCTGTGGTCTGATGAGACCAAGATAAATATATTTGGTTCAGATGGTGACAAGCGTGTGTGGCGGCAACCAGGTGAGGAGTACAAAGACAAGTGTGTCTTGTCTACAGTCAGGCATGGTGGTGGGAGTGTCATGGTCTGGGGCTGCATGAGTGCTGCCGGCACTGGGGGGCTACAGATCATTGAGGGAACCATGAATGCCAACATGTACTGTGACATACTGAAGCAGAGCATGATCCCCTCCCTTCAGAGACTGGGCCGCTGGGCAGTATTCCAACATAACGACCCCAAACACAACTCCAAGACAACCACTGCCTTGCTAAAGAAGCTGAGGGTAAAGGTGATGGACTGGCCAAGCATGTCTCCAGACCTAAACCCTATTGATCATCTGTGGGACATCCTCAAACAGAAGGTGGAGGAGCACAAGGTCTCTAACATCCACCAGCTCCGTGAGGTCGTCATGGAGGAGGGGAAGAGGACTCCAGTGACAACCTGTGAAGCTCTGGTGACCTCCATGCCCAAAAGGGTTAAGGCAGTGCTGGAAAATAATGGTGGCCACACAAAATATTGACACTTTGGGCCCAATCTGGACATTTTCACTTAGGGGTGTACTCACTTTTGTTGACCGCAGTTTAGACATTAATGGCTGTGTGTTGAGTTATTTTGAGGGGACAGCAAATTTACACTGTTATACAAGCTGTACACTCACTACTTTACATTGTAGCAAAGTGTCACTTCTTCAGTGTTGTCACATGAAAAGATAGAAGAAAATATTTACACAAATGTGAGGGGTGTACTCACTTTTGTGAGATACTGTATATATACACACATACTGCATATCTGAAAATCAATCAATCCTGATGTACTGACAACCTATCTCATTTCTTGAGGCCAAAAAATGTCAGGACATGTACAAATACCCCCCAAATATCCCCTCCTTTTTGGAAAGTAGACAGTTCAAGGTATTTATTAGGAGCCATGGCCGGTTTTTTGAAGTTGTAATTTTTTGTTCAAATTGTTTGGAAAATGAAGAAATGTAAAAAAAAATTTTTTTTTTTTTTTTATTACATACTGTCACCAGTGCAGTACAGCGTCATCATAAAACTGGTGTGATGGTGATCAGGGACACTGACTGGTGACAGTACGAAAAAAAAGTTATAACTTTTTTTTTATTATTTTTTTTTTCACATTTTTTTTTAACACACTGTGACTAGAGCAATTTAATGTTACTATGGTAACATTGTACTGCTCTGGGGAAGTGATCAGGATTTTTTTTTTTTTTTGTACATTATGTTTGCTTGTAGCAGTGAATTGCATTGCTATAAGCAAGCATTTTACTGAATCAAACTGAATCATTCAGTTTGTTTTATTGTGATTAGCTGTGATTGGTCAAAGCTAATCACATGGTATAGATGGGCAGTGATTGGCCCTGTCTGAACCATGTGATCAAATTGACCAATCACAGCTAGCAACACAATTGTATACATTGGCATTAGAGGAAGCCATCCATTGTGTATAACTGTCATATGACCTGCTGTGATTCGTCATGACGGTCATATGGTACCAGCAGTGAGCCGGTGTTTGATCAGATTAGGCGACCCGTCAAAATGTGTAACGGAAGTGACGTTTCATCGCCGCCATCTTGCTACACCCCGCACTCCTCCACAGTAAGGATACACTGAGAAGGGGGAAAGCGGACATCTTGTTACACCCACCAGAGTTTTGCATCTTACACTTATTTTTAACAGTAAACTGAGTTTATATATTGAAATACAGTACTTAGAACTCAGTCTGACTGTTTAGATATTGAATTTTAAAAGCAGCGGCAAGCCTGCTCATCTCACAGGTTTGCTAATCGGAGAGAAGTTTGCTGCTTTTAAAATTCAACATCTAAACATTAAAAAAAAAAGTGTAAAATGCTAAATTTGGGTGGGTGTAACAAGATGTCCGCTTGTCCCCTTCTCAGTGTATCCTTACTTTGGAGGAGTGCGGGGTGTAGCAAGATGGTGGCGACGAAACGTCACTTCCGTTACACATTCTGACGGGTCGCCTGATCTGATGAAACACCGGCACACTGATCAGTCATCGACTGTGTCCCGTGGACATGGACGGTGACAGACCGCGCCGCTGTGTGGCCCTGTGATCGGTGATTCCTGACAGGACATCATATGACGTTCACTCAGGATGGGAAAGCTACTTCACGCCCGGCCTATAGACAAATGACAGCCGGGTGTGAAGCGGTTAAAGTGTTACTAAACCCAGGACCCTGCATTCACTATATCTAGTCTCCCCACAGTACACAGAACATGGAAATGCTATTGTTTTAGTAAATATAAACTGACAAATACCTTTTCTCATCAGCAGTATATAGCAATCTTGTGACTTCTATTAGTGTGTGGTGAAATCTTGTAGGAGGAGTTTTCATTTCTCCCATGATTGTCCTATCAGGATTCAGGACCCCTGCCTGGACAGTGCTGATTGGCCCTGTGCTGATCACATGCACTCTCCCAAGAAAAAAAAAAACTCTCTACCAATACACACCAAAACTGAGCATGTTGTCAGAAACCATGAATCAGACCAAGACAGAAGTACAGTTAATCACACTAGTTTAATAATAATAAAAAGGTAAACAGAGTAAGCGTAGTCAATACATAGCTAGAGTTCAGTAACCAGATTGGGTAGTCAGCCAATGCCAATGTCAGAGAGCCAGAGATCAACGTAGTAGTACAGAAAGCAGGATCAGGAGCCAGGAGGGACATCAGCCGAGCAAGTCTTCAACTAGGAATGCAGGAGAAAGTCTCTGAGATGTGACCAAAGGCGAAGGCAGAGATGAAGTGAGCTGGACGGCTTTAAGTAGGCAGGACTGACGAGCAGATCATCAACAGCTGAGTCACTGTGGAGAGAAAGGAGCTGGCAATTAGCCGACAGCTGAGCAGCCAGCTCAGAGAAGGAAAGGCTGAGCCCAGCCCTGACAGTACCCCCTCCTCAACGACCCCTCCCCCTCGGAGGACCACCGAGCTTGAGGGGAAAACGTCTATGGAAATCACGGAGAAGGACAGGGGCATGTACGTCTGAGGATGAGACCCAAGAGCGTTCCTCCGGACCGTACCCCTTCCAATGCACCAGGTACTGTATGCGCCCACGGAACCTACGGGAGTCAACAATGGATTGTACTTATTACTCCTCGTGGTTCTCAACCTGTATAGGGTGAGGAAGTGGCACCGAGGTGGTAAAGCGATTGCAGACAAAAGGTTTCAATAAGGAGACATGAAACACATTAGAGATGTGCATACTAGGAGGAAGATCCAACGTGTAAGCGGAAAGGCCCAATAAAACGAGGTGCGAACTTCAAAGAAGGAACACAAAGTCGGAGGTTGCGAGACGGCAGCCAGACTCTGTCCCCAACCTGGTAGGAAGGCGCAGGCAGGCGTCTGCGATCAGCATGGAGTCTGTACCTAACATTAGCAAAGCCTTCTGGACTTGTGCCCAAGTGGAACGAAGACCACAGAGATGCTCCTCTAACTCAGGAATACTTTGCGGAACAAATGAGGCAGGCAACACGGAAGGTTGGAAACCATAGTTCGTCATAAACGGAGACAAACGGGAAGCTGAATTAAAGGCACTATTGTGAGAAAATTCCGCCCACGGTAAGAGGTCTGACCAGTTGTTATGATGATCAGAAATATAGCAATGTAGGAATTGCTCCAAGGACTGATTGGCTTGTTCTGCGGCCCCATTAGACTGCGGGTGATACGTAGAGGAGAAAGCAAGCTGAATACCCAGCTGTGCACAAAAGGCTCGCCAGAACCGGGACACAAACTGACTACCCTGTCTGAGACAATCACCTTGGGTAGCCCATGTAAGCGGAAGATCTCCTGAGCAAAAATAGAAGCCAGTTCCTTAGAAGTAGGCAACTTCTTGAGTGGAATACAATGCAACATTTTCGAGAACCGGTCAACCACCATAAGGATAACTGTGTTGCCCTGGGAGTTGGGTAACTCCACAATGAAATCCATAGACAGGTGGGTCCAGGGCCTCCCTCCATTGGGTATGGGTTGTAGGAGACCCACTGGAAGGTGTCGTGGAGTCTTACTCTGAGCACACACGGAACAGGCAGCTACGAAGGAGGTTACATCAGCACGTGGACTAGGCCACCAGAATTGTTGGGAAAGGGCCCAAAAGAGTTGATTCTTCCCAGGGTGGCCAGCAGCCTTGGAAGAATGGTAAGTCTGGAGCACGGCAGTACGGAGACTCTCAGGAACAAAGCAGCGGTCACAAGGTTTTTCAGGAGGAGCATCGTCCTGAGCAGTAAGAATTTTGTCACCCAAAGGAGAAGTAAGACTGATGCAAACCATAGCCAGAATACGATCAAGAGGAATCACAGGAAACGGAACCGACTCCATCTTGGAAGTGGAGCTAAATTGTCATGACAAGGCGTCAGCCCTTACATTCTTAGTACAGGGTAAGAATGAGACAATGTAATTATAACTCGACAAGAAAAGAGCCCATCGCGCCCTTCTGGGAGAGAGGCGTGTCACAGACCTAGCCAGAACAGAGGCTGTTGGAGAGGACTGTATGCAAGCCTGTTGCCTTTTGATTATGGGCCCTGGATTTTCAATGGATTCATTCTGTTGGGACACATCCTGTGAGGAGATACTGGTGTCATCAACCTGTGTTTATGTTAATTGAATGAGCTAATGATATTGTCCTCTATACAATGTAGGAGACGGGACGACTGCTATTGTGTTGATATAACTGTGTGAAGCTCGGTGACCACAAGTCTGGGCGAAAGGTCATGTATTAGTCACCTAGGCTGTATAAAGGATTAGATAATTAGCTCATGTTAATTAGGTTACGTTTGTATTGTTAGAGTAATCTTCTCCTGTGTATATAAGACTGTATTCTGGTTCTGAATAAAGTTAGTTCTTTGTAGCAACAAGCAAGTGTCGCCTTGTTTGTGCTCGCAGAGGTTGGGATATCTGTATACAGACTGGGAGTTAGTGGTATATGACGGAAGCACTCAAGCGGAGTGTGGGACGTTCCGTGACATTGGTGGCAAGCAGCGGGAAAGCTTCCTGAAGTCTGGGACATCCAAACCTCACAACTGCAGCTTGATCTGGTGTCGGTTGATGGGGCTTCAGTCCCCACCTGTATACCCCAGGGATGCTGGGCAGTCGGCCCAGATCCCCAACAGCAGGATGGAGTGAGCCCAGTCCCCCTGTCTTCTCTCCAGCGGCAGAAAGGATTCCAGGGAGAAGGGCCAGTCCGGGCCTCTCCCCAGCGGCGGATATGTTCTCTGAGAGAGGCAGAGGATGGCTGGGTGAGCAATACTCTGTTTGGAACAATTTATTTGGGGTACTGTGTGGGTACAGGCAGTAGAGGACTGGAACTACTTACTAACTTCGGAGTCAACCCGTCTGGGGTCTCCTCCTATGTTAGTCTCCTGCCGAAAGGGGAGAAATGTCACAGACCTAGCCAGAACAGAGGCTGTTGGAGAGGACTGTATGCAAGCCTGTTGCCTTTTGATTATGGGCCCTGGATTTTCAATGGATTCATTCTGTTGGGACACATCCTGTGAGGAGATACTGGTGTCATCAACCTGTGTTTATGTTAATTGAATGAGCTAATGATATTGTCCTCTATACAATGTAGGAGACGGGACGACTGCTATTGTGTTGATATAACTGTGTGAAGCTCAAGGCGCTTAGTCTCAGACAAGAATGTGAGATTCTTATGGTCAGTAAGAATGAGAACCGGCACAGTAGTACCTTCAAGGAGAAGTCGCCATTCTTTAAGGGCTAAAATGATCAGCAACAGCTCTCTGTCACCAATCTCGTAATTGCACTCTGCCGGTGACAATTTCTTGGAAAAGTAGCCACACGGATGCATAGCGCTCTCAGAGTTAGGACGTTGAGACAGAAGGGCGCCAACTCCAGTCTCGGAAGCATCAACTTCTAGGATAAAAGGTAACGTAGGATCAGGGTGTGCCAACACAGGAGCAGAAACAAAGGCAGCCTTGAGACTCTCAAAGGCCTTAATGGACTCCGGAGACCAACTCTGTGGGTTGCCGTCTTTCCTGGTCATATCAGTCAGGGGCTTGACCAGAGACGAGGAGTTACGAATAAACTTCCAATAATAGTTGGCAAAACGCTGCAGAGGACTTAAACCCATGGGTCGAGGCCACTGTAGGACCGCTGAAAGTTTCTCTGGGTCCATCGAAAAACCAGCAATGGAAATTACATAGCCCAGGAATTTAACCTGTTCACAATGGAATTCACACTTTTCCAATTTACAATAGAGATTGTTCTCTCTTAGTCTCTGAAGCACACAACAGACATCTGTGTGGTGGCTCTCCAGGGACTTGGAAAATATGAGGATATCATCGAGATAAACCACCACACATAACTGCAACAAATCTTGGAGGACATCGTTAATGAACTCCTGGAAAACTGCCAGTGCATTACAAAGGCCAAAAGTCATTACGACATACTCATACTGACCTGATCTGGTACTAACCGCAGTTTTCCATTCGTCGCCCTGCTTAATCCTGTCGAGATTGTATGCCCCTCTCAAATCAAGCTTCATGAAAACCATTGCTCCCTTGAGGACGTCAAATAATTGTGTAATCAACGGAATGGGATAGGCATTCTTAATCGTGAAATGATTGAGACCCCTATAATCGATACAAGGTCTCAGTTCACCACTCTTCTTCTTTACAAAAAAGAAACCAGCACCAGCAGGAGGCGAGGATTTGCGGATGAAACCACGAGAAAGTGAGTCTGCAACATACTCCTCCATGGCCTTAACCTCCAAGACAAAGGGTAAACCCGGCCACAAGGGGGTATGGCACCAGGTTGAAGGTAATCATACGACCGGTGTGGAGGCTTGACCTTTGTCAAAGACATCGCTAAAATCGCGGTACTCCTCCGGCAGGGAGGAGAGTGAAGAGGTGCACAAGACCTTGGCTACCTTCTGGAAGCATCTCTCACTGCACTGTGGCGACCAGGAGAGAACCTCAGCACGGAGCCAATCAAAAGAAGGGTTGTGCCTCTGTAACCAAGGATAACCAATAACCAGCGGAAACTTAGGTGAGGAAATAACTTGGAATTGGATTATCTCATGGTGAAGAGCCCCTCCTAAGGTCTGTCTGTGACAGGACCTCAAGGTTCAGGCGTTCCCTGGACGGGTAGGACAAGACTTCAAAAAGTGACCAGCCTGGCCACAATAAAGGCAAAATCTCTCCCTCCTCCTAAGGGCTCTCTCATCCGCAGAGAGACGCGTGAAGACCAAGTGCATGGGTTCATCTTCACAGACCGACTCGGTACCAGGAGGCATGGGATGTGAGGGAGGCAAGGGTGCGACTGCAACGCTCAGAGACAAATGTACAGGAGGCTTGTGCCAACGCTCCTTAAAAGAGAGTCTTTCTCTGAGTCTGGAGTCAATGAGGATGGCAAATGTGATCAACCTTTCCAACTCAGTGGGTATATCTCGGGCTGCTATCTCATCCTTGATGGAATCCGAGAGACCATGAGAAAAAGCAGCCACGTGGGCCTCATTGTTCCAAGCAACCTCTGCTGCCAGAGTACGAAATTCAATGGCGTAATCGGCAACAGTTTTTGTACTCTGTTTGATGGACATGAGGCTCTTGGCAGCAGAAGCGGAGAGTGCAGGAACGTCAAATACCCTTTTGAAGGAAGCCCCAAATTCTGGGTAACTCAGGACCACGGACTTTTGTGTCTCCCTTAGAGGGTTTGCCCAGGCCAAGGCTCTCTCAGAAAGCAAAGATATCACAAAACCTACTTTGTTTCTGCCTGTGGGAAACGCCTGGGGCAGCATCTCAAAGTATATCTCAACCTGGTTGAGAAACCCTCTGCATTGAACTGGATCGCCCCAAAAATCGCTGGGGAAGTGGAGCGGAACCAGACATGCCTCTTATAGAGGTAATACTCGAGGCGGGTGCCTGCACAGAGACTGGAGCTGCAGCAGGGACGGCCTGCAACACAGGTTGTACCGGAGCAGCCATAGTGGAAGATTCCAGGTGAGCCGTGCAACTCAGGAGCGTTTGTAACGCCATGGCAAACTGATCCATGCGGTGATCCTGGTCATCCAATCTGGAAAAATATTACCAACAAGTGGACTGACTGCATCTTCTGAATTCATGGCCTTCGTCTACTGTCAGAAACCATGAATCAGACCGAGACAGAAGTACAGTTAATCACACTAGTTTAATAATAATACAAAGGTAAACAGAGTAAGCGTAGTCAATACATAGCCACAGTTCAGTAACCAGATCGGGTAGTCAGCCAATGCCAAAGAGCCAGAGATCAACGTAGTAGTACAGCAAGCAGGATCAGCAGCCAGAAGGGACGTCAGCCGAGCAAGTCTTCAACTAGGAACGCAGGGGAAAGTCTCTGAGATGTGACCAAAGGCGAAGGCAGAGATGAAGTGAGCTGGAGGGCTTTAAGTAGCCAGGACTGACGAGCAGATCATCAACAGCCACTGTGGGTCACTGTGGAGAGAAAGGAGCTGGCAATTAGCTGACAGCTGAGCGGCCAGCTCAGGGAAGGAAGAGCTGAGCCTAGCCCTGACACATGTGCAGCGAAAGAGACCTACATTTCCTACAGCATGTCTGCAGTCGTCGCCATTTTTTCTGTAGCATTACATTACGTGCAGTCTGGTGGTGATGTCAGGGGCAGTTCTTGTTGCCCCCTATATCAATGACCTTGACCTCTACTGGTATAGAGAATCTTAGAAAAATAACTCCACTTTTGTTCGGGGGGGGGGGGGGGGGGGGGAACAACCCCTCTGCGTGTTATCATGGGCCTTGCCGTCTATCATTTGATAGCTGTGAACCTGGAAGGGCTCAGAGCAGAGCTCTTCCGGGTTCACAGGCCTAGTTTGCCGACCAGCCGCCATCATTATACTGCGGCAGGTCAGTTCGTTCCCGCGAATCGCAATAGCTGGACGTCGGTCCCTTTAACAGCTATAGCTGAACGGCGGGGGAGCTGATCCGTGTTGCCGGCGGGCGTGATGTCCGCCGGCCACCCGCGATCGCTCTACTGAGAGCCAGAACGGGGATCTGTCAATGTAAACAAACAGATCCCCATTCTGACAGGTGAGGAAAGAGAGATGTACACTGGAGGTGCTCTGGGTTGCGCTGTACATTGGAGGTGCTCTGGGTCGCGCTGTACACTGGAGGTGCTCTGAGTTGCGCTGTACACTGGGGGTGCTCTGTACACTGAGGATTCTCTGGGATGTGCTGTACACTGGAGGTGCTCTGAGTTGCGCTGTACACTGGGGGTGCTCTGTACACTGGGGATTCTCTGGGATGTGCTGTACACTGAGGGTGCTCTGGGTTGCACGGTTCAGTGAGGATGCTCTGGGTTATACTGGGGTTGCGCGGTACACTGGGGGTGCTCTGGGTTATACTGGAGTTGCGCAGTACACTGGGGGGGTGTTCTGTACACTGGAGGTGCTCTGGGTTGCTCGGTACACTGGCGGTGCTTTGGTTATACTGGGGGTGTTCTGTACACTGGGGGTGCTTTGGGTTATACTGGGGTTGCGCAGTACACTGGGGGGTGCTCTGGGTTATACTGGGGTTGCGTGGTACACTGGGGGTGCTCTGGGTTATACTGGAGTTGCGCAGTACACTGGGGGGGGGGGGTGTTCTGTACACTGGAGGTGCTCTGGGTTGCGCGGTACACTGTGGGTGCTTTGGGTTATACTGGGGATGTTCTGTACACTGGGGGTGCTTTGGGTTATACTGGGGTTGCGCAGTACACTGGGGGGTGCTCTGGGTTATAATGGGGGTGTGCGGCACACTGGGGGTGTTCTGGGTTGCGCGGTACACTAGGAGTGCTCTGGGTTATACTGGGGGTGCTCTGGGTTATACTGGGGTTGCGCGGCACACTGGGGGGTGCGCGGCACACTGGGGGTGCTCCGGGTTGTGCAGTACACTGAAGATGCTCTGGGTTACACTGGGGGTGCTCTGGGTTGCGTGGTACACTAGGGAGTGCTCTGGGTTATACTGGGGTTGTGCGGTACACTGGGGGGTGCTCTGGGTTGCATGGTAAACTGGGGGTACTCTGGGGGTGCTCTGGATTATACTAGGGTTGCGCGGTACACTAGGGGTTCTCTGGGTTTGCTCTGTGTTATATTGGGGTTGTGCGGTACACTGGGGGTGCTCTGAGTTTTACTGGAGTTGCACGGTACACTGGGGAGTGCTCTGTACACTGGGGTGCTCTGGGTTGCATGGTAAACTGGGGGTACTCTGGATTATACTAGGGTTGCGCGGTACACTAGAGGTTCTCTGGGTTATACTGGGGTTGCTCTGTGTTATATTGGGGTTGTGCGGTACACTGGGGGTGCTCTCGGTTATACTGGGGTTGCGAGGTACACTAGGGATGCTCTGGGTTGCGTGGTACAATGGAGGTGCTGTGGGTTATACTGGGGTTGCACTGTACACTGGGGTTGCTTTGGGTTGCGTGGTACACTGGGGCTGCTCTGGGTTATACTGGGGGTGTTCTTTACACTGGGGGTGTTCTGGGTTTACGAGTTACACTGGGGGGGGTGCTCTGGGTTATACTGGGGGTGCTCTGGGTTATACTGGGGGTGCTCTGTACACTGGGGGTGCTCTGGATTATACTGGGGTTGCGCTGTACACTGGGGGTGCTCTGGGTTATACTGGGCTTGCGCTGTACACTAGGGGTGCTCTGGGTTATACTGGGCTTGCGCTGTACACTAGGGGTGCTCTGGGGTATACTGGGCTTGCGCTGTACACTAGGGGTGCTCTGGGTTATACTGGGGGTGCTCTGGGTTATACTGGGCTTGCGCTGTACACTAGGGGTGCTCTGGGGTATACTGCGGGTGTTCTCTACACTTTGGGTCCTTTGGGTTAAACTGGGGTTGCGCTGTACACTGGGGGTGCTCTGGGTTATACTGGGCTTGCGCTGTACACTAGGGGTGCTCTGGGTTATACTGGGCTTGCGCTGTACACTAGGGGTGCTCTGGGGTATACTGCGGGTGTTCTCTACACTTTGTGTCCTCTGGGTTATACTGGGGTTGCGTGGTACACTAGGGGTGCTCTGGGTTATAATGGGGGTGCGCGGTACACTGGGGGGGGGGTTGCTCTGAGTTATGTTGGGGGAGGGGGGGTTCTGTATACTGGGGGGGCTCTGGTTTATACTGGGAGGGCTCTGTACATTGGGGGGGCTCATGTTTATACTGGGGGGGCTCTGTACACTGGGGGGGCTCTGGTTTATACTGGGGGCTCTTTTTCATTGGGGGCTCATGTTTATACTGGGGGGGCTCTGTACACTGGGGGGGCTCTGGTTTATACTGGGGGGCTCTTTTTCATTGGGGGCTCATGTTTATACTGGGGGGGGGTCTGTACACTGGGGGGGCTCTGGTTTATACTGGGGGGCTCTTTTTCATTGGGGGCTCATGTTTATACTGGGGGGGTCTGTACACTGGGGGGCTCTGGTTTATACTGGGGGGCTCTTTTTCATTGGGGGCTCATGTTTATACTGGGGGGGTCTGTACACTGGGGGGCTCTGGTTTATACTGGGGGGCTCTGTACATTGGGGGGGGCTCATGTTTATACTGGGGGGGCTCTGTACACTGGGGGGGCTCTGGTTTATACTGGGGGGCTCTTTTTCATTGGGGGCTCATGTTTATACTGGGGGGGGGTCTGTACACTGGGGGTGGGCTCTGGTTTATACTGGGGGGGGGGGTTCTGTACACTGGGGGGGGGCTCTGGTTTATACTGGGGGGGCTCTGTACACTGAGGGGGGCTCTGGGTTGCGCGTTACACTGGGGGTGCACGGTACGGGGGGGGGTGCTCTGGTTTATTCTGGTGGAGGGTTCTGTACACTGAGGGGGGGTCTGGTTTAGATTGGGGGGGGGTGGCTGTGGTTTATACTGGGGGGGGGGCTCTGGGTTGAACCCTGTCCCCTGGCCTGTACTGTGATTGGCACCTCATTGGCTCTGATGACACCCCAGCAGTTAATCATCTTCTCCCCATCAGACACGGTCAGGGCAGCCATGCTGGGATTTGCAGTCCAGGTGACCCCGCCCCTCCACCTTCAGCTGTTTCCACAGCAACACAACCCCCGCCGAGGCGCCCAGGGGAAGTGAAAGGTCACACTTCCGGTGGCTTAAAAGGGACAGGCCCCGCCCTCTTCCGCTCCCTCCCCGCAGCGACTGCCGCTTCCCATCGGCCAATCAGCTGACGCCTTTCATTTCCCTGCTCGCCTCGCCTTTATCCTCAGGCGTTTAAAGAAGACAGACAGCTAACCACCCAATCAGAGCCCTCCAGTCACCAAGGGGCGGGCGGACAGGTGCGCTGCGGCTTCCTATTGGCTAACACGCTTGGCATGCTGAGCAAGTGACCAATAGGGTTCCACCTATGACGGCGGATCCCCATTAGCAGCGATGCGGCCAGTTCCCTCCGCCCGCTTTCTCTGTCGGTCCCTGTGATTGGCCCGCGGCTGCTGGCGAGTGAAGGGGGCGTGTCCAGCGCAGATCAGGACGTCATGAAGGAACTGGCTGCGCGCTCCCCCCCTCCCCTCCTCCTATTCTCCAACCTCACTTGCGCCGCCTCCGTAGCGTAACCGCTGTGTGCGCGCCGGCCGCTACGTCACTCGGCAGAGAGGGAGGAGGGGGGGTTAGAGCGTTGCGGGAGAAAAAAAAAAAAAAAAAAACCCGACAGGCAAATGCGGTCAGTCGGACGGAGAGTGACAAAGGGAAAGAGAGCCGAGGAGGAGAGCGGAGACATCGCCCTACCGAGCACCGACTGAGGAGGAGGACAGCCACCGCCTCATTGTCCGCCATTACCGGGGAGGAGGAGGAGGAGAGGGCCCGGCCCGGGGAGTCTGAGGAGCCGCCATGACCGAATACCCCCCTCCATCACACCGGCTGTGACCGGGGCCGCCTCTGAGGGGAACCCCCCCCCCCCGGACTGAGGAGACCCCAAAATCTCCACCCAAGGACTAAGGAACCCCCAAAACCGTCACCCCCGGACTGAGAGACCCCGAAAATCACTGAGGGGACCCCAAAATCGCCATTGAAGGGCTGAGGAACCCCGAAAATCACTGAGGGGACCCCAAAATCGCCATTGAGGAGCTGAGGGACCCCGAAAATCACCGAGGGACCCCCAAAATCGCTGAGGGGACCCCAAAATCTCCATTGAAGGGCTGAGGAACCCCCGAAAATCACTGAGGGGACCCCCAAAACCTTCACCCCTGGACCGAGGGACCCCAAAACCGCTGAGAGGACCACCATAATCCCCACCTAAGGGCCGAGGAACCCAGAAAATCAGAGGGACCCCAAAAATCTTCATCTTAGAACTGAGGGAACCCCCAATAAATCCACTGCAGTACCCAGAAATCCTCACCCCAGGACGGAAGGGAACCCCAAATCATCACCTCGGGTTTGAGGCCCCCCCCATGTCATAACCCCAGGACTGAAGGGACACCCCATATTGTTACCTCAGGCCTGAAGGGAACCCTAAAAATTCTCATCCAAGGGTTGTGAACCCCAAAAAATCTTCACCTTAGGACAGAGGAACCCCCAAATTGTTACCTTAGGACTGAGGGACCCCCAAAATCTTCACCTTCAGGCTGAGGTGCTCCCAAAAATCATCATCCCAGGACTGAAGGGACCCCCCCCCCCCCAGAATGTTACCTCAGGATTGAGGGACCCAAAAAAAGAATCCTTATCCAAGGGCTGAGGAACACCCCCCCCCAAATCTTCTTCTTAGGACCGAAAGACCCCCCCCCAAATCTTCTTTAAGACTAAAGGACCCCCCAAATCACCCAAGGACTGAAGGGACCTCCAAAACCCATCACCTTATGACTGAGGGACCCCCAAAATCATCCTCAAACTGAAGACCCCCCTAAATTATCACTTCAGGGCTGGGAGATCCTCAAATTCGTCACCTCAGGACTGAGGAACCCCTGAAATAATCGTCCTCGGACTGAAGAACCCCCAAATTATCACCTCAGGACTGAGGACCCCCCCCCACATCATTGTCACCTCAGTCCTGAGATCCCTGCCAATTGTCGCACCAGGACTGAAGGATCGCCCCTAGAATTGACACCCCCCCCCCAGACGGAAGAGAATTCATCACTTGGAAGGCCACCCCAGTCTGACACCCCAAAAGTCTTCTAGACCTCATGACCCCCCCAAGTTAATCTTCCTCACTGCACCTCTATCAGGCCAAATTGAGATTCCCCCCCACCCCCAAATTGTTACAGGAACCCCTCAAAGCTTGGAGACCCCCCTTTCAACGCCGGTGACACCCCAAAAAAAACAGCCCTTCAGAAGAAGAGTGGTGGCCCCTTCACAGACGTTCATCCTGGGATCTCTGATAACGGTATCGTCCACCTTGGAGGACTGAGGAACCCCCCCCCACATTTTAGCCTTCTACAAACCCCCATCCCCCCCCCCCCTCATTCATCTGGGCTGAGAGACCCCCCCCCCCCCCCCCGTGTCTTTTATCCTCTATTTTTTATCACTACATGGGCCTGTGACTCTCTCCCGGCCCGCTGCCATATTGTGTCCCCCCCCCCCCCGAGGAGCCGTGCCGAGGGATGCTGGAGAACGATTGACCTGAGCAGACACGGGAGGAGGAGACGGCATACCGTGATCCCTACACAAAGGGGGGTGCCAGGACCCCAACTGTTTTTAGAACCCACCTTCCCCCCCCTCCAAAGAATCGTCCTGTTTTAAATTTTAAAAAAAAAAAAAAAAAAAAGGGGGGGTGATCGGTTGCTTGGCCGGAGGGGGTCTTGATGGTTTTTGTCCTCTGGCTTTTATAACGAAGTGAAGGAGGAGCACCATGTCGGGGAGGCCGCGAACCACTTCCTTTGCAGAGAGCTGCAAGCCCGTTCAACAGCCGTCATCTTTTGGCAGCATGAAAGTGAGCCGTGAGTATCCAATCCCCCCCCCCCCCCCCCCACCTGATTGTGTTGTGTGCCCGCCAAGCTGGCCGGGGTCCTTGGCAGGGAGGCACCTGCTGGTTAGGTGCCAAGGTCCATCTGTCATGCTTGGCGGTGATTGGGGGTCTGCTTTAGGGTGGGCCTTGAAATCTCTATAATCTATACGTTCCGCATGATGTCATCAAAGAGGACCTGTCACCAATGTGAAATGGCACTGAGTGCTGCTGGTAATAAATGGTTACCCCTCCCCATTCCATCTACTGGGATCATCTGGCACACTACTGTCATGCCCATAATCACCCAGTGTCGTACCCGTGCTTTGCTTCCAAGGTGCCCAGGATTGTGCCCGCATCTCCTTTAAAGCCAAGGCTCCACACCGATGGGCGCCTCTCATCTGCTGTAGAATGTGAGCTGCGGCTTTAATGGGAGGCACAGAATTGGGCACCTTTACTGGGAGACATGGGTACAAAAGTGGGTACCTTTTTAATGGGAGGCATGGTCACAGACATGGGCATCTTTACTGAGAGGTATAGGAAGTGCAAACACAGAAGTAGGCACCTTTTTAATGGGAGGTGTGGTCATCTTTACTGGGAGGCACAGAAGTGGGTACTTTTAATGGGAGGCATGGGCACAATAATGGGCATCTTTACTGGTAGGTATAGGCAGATAAGAGGGCAAATATAATAGGAAGTGCAAACACAGAAGTAGGCACCTTTTTTAATAGGAGGTATGGGCACAGACGTGGGAATCTTCACTGGGAGGCACAGAAGTGGGTACTTAATAATAGGAGGCATGGGCACAGCAATGGGCATATTAAATGGAAGGCATAGGCACACAATTGAGCATGTTACAAAGGTGGTGCCGGCGCAGAAGTGGGTACCTTATTTAGGAGGTGTGGGTACCTAAGTGCAGACACAGAAGTGGGTACCTTTTGTGGGAGGTGCGAACACAGAATGGGGATGTAAAGGCACAGAAGTGGGCACCTTATTTGTGAAGTGTGGGCACCTTGGTGCAGGCACAGAAGTGGACACCATTAATGGGAGCTTTGGCCACCTCAAATGGGTGCGGGCACAGAACTGGACAACTTATTTGGGAGGTGTGGGTATCTAAGTGCAGACACAGAAGTGAACACCTTTAATGGGAGGCGTGTACCCAGAAGTGGGTACCTTTTTTTTAATGTGAGACGTGGGCACGGTAGTGGGCAGCTTAAATGGGAGGCCTAGCCGCAGAAGTGAGCATGTTACAAAGGTGGTGCAGGCACACAAGTGGGCAACTTTAATGGGAGCTGTGGGCACCTTTTGTGGGCGGTGCAAAGACAGAATGGGGATGCAAGGGCACAAAAGTGGACACCCTAAATGGGAGCTGTGGGCACAGAAGAGGACCCCTTTAATAGGAAGTGCAATGCAGAAGTGGGCATTGTTAATGGGAGGCCTTGATCCAGAAGTGGGTGCCTTTAAAGATGCAGACCAAGAAGTGTGTACCAGAGAACACAAGTTGCCATCTTTAACTGAAGGCACAAAGATGAGCAACTTGGGGGCATGAGCACAGAAGTGGGCACCTTTTACTGGGGGGCATGGGCACCTTTATTGGGAGATGCGGACACCTTAATTGGGGGAGATGTGGGCAGCATTTGTTGGGAGATGCGGGCTTAGAGGTGGGCACCTTTTTGTTGGGAGATGCGGGCTCCGAGGTGGGCACCTTTTTGTTGGGAGATGTGGGCTCCGAGGTGGGCACCTTTTTGTTGGGAGATGTGGGCTCCGAGGTGGGCACCTTTTTGTTGGGAGATGCGGGCTCCGAGGTGGGCACCTTTTTGTTGGGAGATGCGGCCTCTGAGGTGGGCACCTTTGTTGGGAGATGCGGGCTGAGAGGTGGGCACATTTGTTGGGAGATGCAGGCACCTTTAGTGGGAGATGCGGGCACAGAGGTGGGCACCTTTATTAGGAGATGCGAGCACAGAGGTGGGCACCTTTATTTGGAAATGTGGGCCCAGAGTTGGGCACCTTTATTGGGAGATGCTGACACCTTCATTGGGAGATACGGGCACAGAGGTGGGCACATTTGTTGGGAGATGCAGGCACCTTTAGTGGGAGATGCGGGCACAGAGGTGGGCACCTTTATTGGGAGATGCGAGCACAGAGGTGGGCACCTTTATTGGGAAATGTGGGCCCAGAGTTGGGCACCTTTATTGGGAGATGCTGACACCTTCATTGGGAGATACGGGCACAGAGGTGGGCACCTTTATTGGGAAATGTGGGCACAGAGTTGGGCACCTTTATTGGGAGATGCAGGCACCTTTATTGGGAGATGCGGGCACAGAGGTGGGCACCTTTATTGGGAGATGCGGGCACAGAGGTGGGCACCTTTATTGGGAGATGCGAGCACAGAGGTGGGCACCTTTATTGGGAGATGCGGGCACAGAGTTGGGCACATTTATTGGGAGATGCGGGCACAGAGGTGGGCACCTTTTTTGGGAGATGCGAGCACAGAGGTGGGCACCTTTATTGGGAAATGTGGGCACAGAGTTGGGCACCTTTATTGGGAGATGCAGGCACCTTTAGTGCGAGATGCAGGCACAGAGGTGGGCACCTTTATTGGGAGATGCGGGCACAGAGGTGGGCACCTTTATTGGGAGATGCGGGCACAGAGGTGGGCACCTTTATGGGGAGATGCGGGCACAGAGGTGGGCACCTTTATGGGGAGATGATGGCACCTTTATTGGGAGATGATGGCACCTTTATTGGGAGGCACAGGCACAAAATTGGGCACCTTTTAAAGGTACTTGCATTTCCTTGGGTAGTTTGCTTCCCTGAGTTGTATGAATAGCGGGTGTCATGGATGGGGGAGGGGTTGAGTAGATCTGTAGGAAGAAGCAGTGAGGCAGCTGGGGTGAGATTTGGGTAATGCAGCGGGCAGGATGGTGCCAGCTTATCTCAGAAGAGGCGGGGAGGGGGTGTAGGAAGTGGTAATGCGCACCCTTATGGTGTCACATACATGCGGCAGGTCGGAGGTGTTGCAGTTGCCCCCCCCATGACTGAGGGCTGAACTAGAACACTCTCCATGGTGGAATCTCCATTCATTAGAAGTGGAAAGATTTTCTAGTCTGGAGGTGTAAAGGGTTTAATGGGGGAGGGGGAAGGGTGTCAGCAGAGCCCATTGTACTGCAAGTCCCAGCATGCCCCCCCCCCCCCCCCCCCCCATGAAAGGTGTGTTGGAGGCGGCAGTCGCTCTGCAGAATACAGAGCTTTGGTCTTATAATATAACCCCCCCCTCCCCCCAGGCGGTGTTCATTATAATTGCTGTGACCTCACTGTGTGTCCTCTGGGTCGCCGTCTGATGGCACAACAGGCCCCATTTAATGTCCCAGCTGTCAGAATCCCCCCCCCCCCCCCCCCGGAGAGCCCCCCCCATCCGCCATTGCAGGCAGCTGCACAAGGAATACTAGAGAGGGGCTGAGAGCATAATGGAGATGGGTGTCCTCTTCATGTCTCTGGCGAGGCTTCTCTCTCTGTCTCTCTTCTCTCTCTGTCTCTCTTCTCTCTCTGTCTCTCTTCTCTCTCTGTCTCTCTTCTCTCTGTCTCTCTTCTCTCTCTGTCTCTCTTCTCTCTCTGTCTCTCTTCTCTCTCTGTCTCTCTTCTCTCTCTGTCTCTCTTCTCTCTCTGTCTCTCTTCTCTCTCTGTCTCTCTTCTCTGTCTCTGTCTCTCTTCTCTGTCTCTGTCTCTCTTCTCTGTCTCTGTCTCTCTTCTCTGTCTCTGTCTCTCTTCTCTGTCTCTGTCTCTCTTCTCTGTCTCTGTCTCTCTTCTCTGTCTCTGTCTCTCTTCTCTGTCTCTGTCTCTCTTCTCTGTCTCTGTCTCTCTTCTCTGTCTCTGTCTCTCTTCTCTGTCTCTCTTCTCTGTCTCTGTCTCTCTTCTCTGTCTCTCTTCTCTGTCTCTCTTCTCTGTCTCTCTTCTCTGTCTCTCTTCTCTGTCTCTCTTCTCTGTCTCTCTTCTCTGTCTCTCTTCTCTGTCTCTCTTCTCTGTCTCTCTTCTCTGTCTCTCTTCTCTGTCTCTCTTCTCTGTCTCTCTTCTCTGTCTCTCTTCTCTGTCTCTCTTCTCTGTCTCTCTTCTCTGTCTCTCTTCTCTGTCTCTCTTCTCTGTCTCTCTTCTCTGTCTCTCTCTCTGTCTCTCTTCTCTGTCTCTTGTCTGTCTCTGTCTGTCTCTTCTCTGTCTCTGTCTGTCTCTTCTCTGTCTCTGTCTGTCTCTTCTCTGTCTCTGTCTGTCTCTTCTCTGTCTCTGTCTGTCTCTTCTCTGTCTCTGTCTGTCTCTTCTCTGTCTCTGTCTGTCTCTTCTCTGTCTCTGTCTGTCTCTTCTCTGTCTGTGTGTCTCTCTCTGTCTGTCTCTGTGTCTCTCTCTCTGTCCCCCCCCCAGTGAGGATTTTCTCCTCCTCGGTGTAGCAGTGTATGATGCAGCTGTCTTGTTCGGTTTGCAGAGACGGCCCCACCTTAAATGCAGCCTCACGGCTCCCCATCACCAGGAAGGGCCTCTCTCTGCTCCAGCAGCCCTTCATGTATGACCCCTCCCCCACATCCGCTGGGCAGACACCAATCTCCATCACTGGGGGGGCTTCTATGGATCCTCCAGTGTGATGGCAGATGAGCCCCCCTCCCCCCACCCCTCTCTTCTTTATAGCTGCTCCTCCAACCCCACCCTTCTTCACCTTCAGTAATCAGGGAGAGATGCTGGCTGCAGACCTGCGCTGTGTGCCCCCCCCCCCCCCCCCCCCCACAGATAGGCTGCACCACACATCTCAGGGTAGGCTGCACCTCTCTCTCCTTCGCTGTGCACCATGGGGGGAGCATTGACTTTCTCCATCACACCCCTGCAAAGGGGCGCAGCTCAAAAACCAGCCACATGTCCTGTATCTACAATCTTACAGACTGTTCTGTGTTTTAGCCATGAAATGTACGGTACGGTATGCAATGTCACATGACAAAGAGGAAAAATCGTACGTTTTATGATTGTAATCGTATGATTGGCTCTTCGATTGGTAGGCCTTCACACTGAGAATGGATCTGATAGGTCAGAATCTGTGACGGCATCTAGCCGGCTTTATAAACGGGGGAGGGGGCGGGTTATCTGGACTCCACCTGTACCCCGAAATATCACTTTAGGCCTATATGTGCTTTTTTTTTGTTTTTTTTTTTTTTTTTTTTTTTTTTTTTTTGCAGAATCGCGCTACACGGTTTCCTATGGGACACAGTCACACCTATGCGTTTTTTTTTTTTTTTTTTACATGCACATGGCGTTTTGGATTTAATAGTCTTCAATAGAGAAGCTGCAGAAAAGCATGTAGTGCGTTTTTCTTTTTATTATTTTACTTTTTTTTTTTTTTTTTGTATTTTTTAAAAAAAAAAAGTGCACCGAATGGAAGTTTTGGTGGATATATATATATATATATATATATATATATATATATATATATATATATATATATATATATATATATATTTTTTATTATTATATATTTTTTTTTTTTACTTTGTGCTATAAAACAAATCCAATAAAAATAAAACATATCTATAATTTCTTCTAAATTGAAGTCTATTAAACCAAAAACCCCATGTTTTGCATTTAAAAAAAGAAGAAAAAAATTAAA
>JBBDGP010003111.1:7500-40000 GCA_037952835.1 Lithobates septentrionalis | reverse complement strand
TATTCTATTCGTTGGTGTGAAGGTCGTCTGTAAAACATCTCTTGAACATTATCGCGCATGAGCGGAACTAGTAAATGACCCCCACATGTACGCGAGACGTCAACACTACGTATGAAATCGATTGCTTGCTGTTTTTTTTTTTTTTTTGATTGGTTAATGTCGGCCGATTTTTCTAACCGTTTATTCCTACTATTAGTGCATTCCTGTGACCCAGAAGAGATTTATGACCTAAAAAGCTTTAGCCCTATTTCTCTTTTAGCCACTTGCCCTCCGGAAGATTTACCCCCCCCCCCTTCATGACCAGGCCATTTTGGAGATCCAGCACTGTGTTCCTTTTAACTGACAATTGCGCGGTCGTGCGACGCTGTACCAAAATTAAATTTGTCACAAATCGAGCTTTCTTTTGGTGGTATTTGATCCACCTTTTGCGGTTTTCTTCTTTTTTTGCGCTATAAACAAAAAAAAAGCAACATTTTTGGGAAAAAAAAACCCAAAAAACATTTAGTGCTATAAAATATATACAATTAAAAATACAATTTTAAAAAAAAAATCAAATTTCTTCATCAGTTTAGACCAATTTGTATTTTGCTACATATTTTTGGTAAAAACAAATATTCCAATAAGCGGATATTGATTGGTTTGTGCAAAGCTATCACGTCTACAAACTATGGGAAAGATTTATGGACTTTTTTGTTTTTTATTCTTTTTACTAGTAATGGCAGCTATTAGTGATTTATTTTATTTTTAGGATTTTTGCACAGTGTGACCACCTTGTAGAGAGAAATTTTGTAGGGGTTGGTCGGCAAGTGGTTAAAAACAAAAAACAAAAAACATGCTGGCCGGGTCTTGCATTGCTAATACCTCTTACATCACGGGGGGGGGGGGCCCGCCCATCTCTACCTTATTCTTGCAGCCGCCCCCTGAAATGACGGGCCGCGGCGCCATGAGTAGTGTGGCAGCCTGAATCCTCCTGGAAGGCGTAATGTCACCCCAGCAGGCCCGCAGCCTCCTGGGATATGTTGGGTCACGCTCGCCTAGGCAGGAAAGCAGGAAGTGCCGGGACAGATTTTGCAATAAAAGATGGATATTAAAAAAAAAATGTTGCTGTCCCATTTTATGTAATAGGAGGAGAATCATGTAAAGTTACTGGAGAGGGAGAAATTCTGCTTCAAACATCCCCTTGACCCGGCCCTTGTATGAAGGAAGCCTTTCTGCAGGAGTCACATTGGATATTAATGGGTGACGGTATATAGATAGATATATACATTTCTGTATGAAGTCATCCGGTGAGGCGGATTTCCTGGATGTTTGCTCGGTGACTGACACGTTTGGGCTCGTCAGCCCGCCTGAGACTGCAGATCTCAGAACTCTTCACCGTTTAATGGGAAATCTGCTTCTTAGCTGGAGATTGGGGGGGGCGGGGGGGGGGGGGGGGGATTAAAGAAACACCAGATCCAAGCTGATTGATGGGAAAGGCGATTTTAATTTAATTGCATTTTTCAGTAACTATGAGATCATCCAATGTGCTGAGCGATTTTTTTTTTTTTTTTTTTCCTGCACACAGGTGACTGCCCATCCAGGGACCTCCACAGAGGAATGTAGCCAAAGCTGCCTTCAGTCTAAAATGGCAACTAACCTAAAATGATTGGCCAACCAGGGATAGATCGCGTTGGCCTGGAAAGGATTGGAACATTTTTGCATTTTATAAACCTGTCCTGGTGA
Organism: Lithobates septentrionalis; assembly: GCA_037952835.1. Taxonomy (NCBI): domain Eukaryota; kingdom Metazoa; phylum Chordata; class Amphibia; order Anura; family Ranidae; genus Lithobates; species Lithobates septentrionalis. Next base: position 38,278 of record JBBDGP010003111.1, on the reverse strand, counting down.
TCCTGCCAATGGCACACTTCCAGTTGTAAGGTGGCAATGCTCATTATACTGTATCTATGGAGTGGTGGCCACTAGACTGCGGCCTGGGGGCCGGAGGCGGCCCTTTGCTTGCGTTTATCTGGCCCTTGTGGCACTTTTCCTGCCACTGATGCAATACACTAATTCTTCCCACCGACATCAACCAAGGGGCATAATTCCTGTTACTAACATCAACATTCCTCCCGTTGACCCCAGCAACAGGGGGGGGCGCCATTGCTCTCGCTGACGCCAGCGACGGGGGGGAGCGCCATTCCTCCCGCTGACGCCAGCGACGGGGGGGGCCCATTCCTCCCGCTGACGCCAGCGACGGGGGGGTTCGCCATTCCTCCCGCTGACGCCAGCGACGGGGGGGTTCGCCATTCCTCTCGCTGACGCCAGCGACGGGGATGTCGCCATTCCTCCCGCTGACGCCAGCGACGGGGAGGGGGGGCACGCCATTCCTCCCGCTGACGCCAGCGACGGGGGGGGGGCACGCCATTCCTCCCGCTGACGCCAGCGAGGGGGGGGGGGCACGCCATTCCTCCCGCTGACGCCAGCGAGGGGGGGGGGCACGCCATTCCTCCCGCTGACGCCAGCGAGGGGGGGGGGGCACGCCATTCCTCCCGCTGACGCCAGCGACGGGGGGGGGCACGCCATTCCTCCCGCTGACACCAGCGACGGGGGGGGGCACGCCATTCCTCCCGCTGACGGCAGCGACGGGGGGGGGGCACGCCATTCCTCCCGCTGACGCCAGCGACGGGGGGGCACGCCATTCCTCCCGCTGACGCCAGCGACGGGGGGGGGGGACGCCATTCCTCCCGCTGACGCCAGCGACGGGGGGGGCGCCATTCCTCCCGCTGACGCCAGCGACGGGGGGGGCTTCACGCCATTCCTCCCGCTGATGCCAGCGACGGGGGGCACGCCATACCTCTCGCTGACGCCAGCGACGGGGGGGTGCCATTCCTCCCGCTGACGCCAGCGACGGGGGGGCATTCCTCTCGCTGACGCCAGCGATGGGGGGGGTCGCCATTCCTCTCGCTGACGCCAGCGATGGGGGGGGGTCGCCATTCCTCTCGCTGACGCCAGCGACGGGGGGGTTCGCCATTCCTCTCGCTGACGCCAGCGACGGGGGGGTTCGCCATTCCTCTCGCTGACGCCAGCGACGGGGGGTTCGCCATTCCTCCCGCTGACGCTAGCGACGGGGAGGGGGGGCACGCCATTCCTCCCGCTGACGCCAGCGACGGGGAGGGGGGGCACGCCATTCCTCCCGCTGACGCCAGCGACGGGGGGGGGGGCACGCCATTCCTCCCGCTGACGCCAGCGACGGGGGGGGGGGCACGCCATTCCTCCCGCTGACGCCAGCGACGGGGGGGGCACGCCATTCCTCCCGCTGACGCCAGCGACGGGGGGGGGGGCACGCCATTCCTCCCGCTGACGCCAGCGACGGGGGGGGGCTTCACGCCATTCCTCCCGCTGACGCCAGCGACGGGGGGGCACGCCATTCCTCCCGCTGACGCCAGCGACGGGGGGCACGCCATTCCTCCCGCTGACGCCAGCGACGGGGGGGCACGCCATTCCTCCCGCTGACGCCAGCGACGGGGGGGCACGCCATTCCTCCCGCTGACGCCAGCGACGGGGGGGGGGCGCCATTCCTCCCGCTGACGCCAGCGACGGGGGGGGGCGCCATTCCTCCCGCTGACGCCAGCGACGGGGGGGGGGCGCCATTCCTCCCGCTGACGCCAGCGACGGGGGGGGGCTTCACGCCATTCCTCCCGCTGATGCCAGCGACGGGGGGCACGCCATACCTCTCGCTGACGCCAGCGACGGGGGGGTGCCATTCCTCCCGCTGACGCCAGCGACGGGGGGGCATTCCTCTCGCTGACGCCAGCGATGGGGGGTCGCCATTCCTCTCGCGGACGCCAGCGATGGGGGGGGGGTCGCCATTCCTCTCGCTGACGCCAGCGACGGGGGGGTTCGCCATTCCTCTCGCTGACGCCAGCGACGGGGGGGTTCGCCATTCCTCTCGCTGACGCCAGCGACGGGGGGTTCGCCATTCCTCTCGCTGACGCCAGCGACGGGGGGTTCGCCATTCCTCCCGCTGACGCCAGCGACGGGGGGTTCGCCATTCCTCCCGCTGACGCCAGCGACGGGGGGTTCGCCATTCCTCCCGCTGACGCCAGCGACGGGGAGGGGGGGGCACGCCATTCCTCCCGCTGACGCCAGCGACGGGGAGGGGGGGCACGCCATTCCTCCCGCTGACGCCAGCGACGGGGAGGGGGGGCACGCCATTCCTCCCGCTGACGCCAGCGACGGGGGGGGGGGCTTCACGCCATTCCTCCCGCTGACGCCAGCGACGGGGGCACGCCATTCCTCCCGCTGACGGCAGCGACGGAGGGGGGGGCCATACCTCTCGCTGACGCCAGCGACGGGGGGGTGCCATTCCTCCCGCTGACGCCAGCAACGGGGGGGGGGGCATTCCTCTCGCTGACGCCAGCGACGGGGGGGGGGCATTCCTCTCGCTGACGCCAGCGATGGGGGGGGTCGCCATTCCTCTCGCTGACGCCAGCGACAGGGGGTTCGCCATTCCTCTCGCTGACGCCAGCGACAGGGTGTTCGCCATTCCTCTCGCTGACGCCAGCAACAGGGGGTTCGCCATTCCTCTCGCTGACGCCAGCGACGGGGGGGTCGCCATTCCTCTCGCTGACGCCAGCGACGGGGGTCGCCATTCCTCCCGCTGACGCCAGCGACGGGGGGGTCGCCATTCCTCCCGCTGACGCCAGCGACGGGGGGGTCGCCATTCCTCCCGCTGACGCCAGCGTCGGGGGGCACTCCATTCCTCCCGCTGACGCCAGCGTCGGGGGGCACTCCATTCCTCCCGCTGACGCCAGCGTCGGGGGCACTCCATTCCTCCCGCTGATGCCAGCGACGGGGGGGGGCACGCCATTCCTCCCGCTGACGCCAGCGATGGGGGGCGCCATACCTCCCGCCTAAGATGGGGCATATTCCGACCCCCCCCCTAAAATCTAAAATCTGAAGAACAGTAAACTGGCCCCTTGTTTAGAAAGTTTGGAGACCCCTGATGTAGAGCCCGCCTTACCTATAGAAATCAGGCCTTATCTCATCGCAGTCAGCGAGCGGTTGATTTTTAGCGATCCCATCTGTACAAATCCTCACTGGTGAACAATGAGAGCGGAAACCCACAGAGCAAAGCCTCTCCATCCCGGAGAAGCTGGTGACGTCACTGTGGGTATGGTGAGCGGCATGATGTGAGGACACCGATCGTTTTATGACCCTTGTGAAAAGAGAATGAATTTGAACTCTGGCCAGAGGAGATTAAAGAGAAATATCGGAGCGGAGCGTTCGCAGCCTGTGATGTACAGCGATTAATGTGCAGCTCTGGAAATATTACCATTGCTATAAAAAAATGACTGCTGTTGGGTGACGTCCTTGTGATGGAAACCAGTAGAAGACGTGTTCCCCTGTGATGGAAACCAGTAGAAGACGTGTTCCCCTGTGATGGAACCAGTAGAAGACGTGTTCCCCTGTGATGGAAACCAGTAGAAGACGCGTTCCCCTGTGATGGAAACCAGTAGAAGACGCGTTCCCCTGTGATGGAAACCAGTAGAAGACGCGTTCCCCTGTGATGGAAACCAGTAGAAGACGCGTTCCCCTGTGATGGAAACCAGTAGAAGACGCGTTCCCCTGTGATGGAAACCAGTAGAAGACGCGTTCCCCTGTGATGGAAACCATGTAGAAGACGCGTTCCCCTGTGATGGAACCAGTAGAAGACGCGTTCCCCTGTGATGGAAACCAGTAGAAGACGCGTTCCCCTGTGATGGAAACCAGTAGAAGACGCGTTCCCCTGTGATGGAAACCAGTAGAAGACGCGTTCCCCTGTGATGGAAACCAGTAGAAGACGCGTTCCCCTGTGATGGAAACCAGTAGAAGACGCGTTCCCCTGTGATGGAAACCAGTAGAAGACGCGTTCCCCTGTGATGGAAACCAGTAGAAGACGCGTTCCCCTGTGATGGAAACCAGTAGAAGACGCGTTCCCCTGTGATGGAAACCAGTAGAAGACGCGTTCCCCTGTGATGGAAACCAGTAGAAGACGCGTCCCCTGTGATGGAAACCAGTAGAAGACGCGTTCCCCTGTGATGGAAACCAGTAGAAGACGCGTTCCCCTGTGATGGAAACCAGTAGAAGACGCGTTCCCCTGTGATGGAAACCAGTAGAAGGTGGGTTCCCCGAAGAGGGAGAGCCGTGGATGTGGCAGGTTTAAAATAATAAACAGGTTTTTTTTTTTTTTTTTTTTCAAAGCCGGTTAAAAATCCTCCCTTGCTGTGGGGGGGGGGGGGTGTTAAATGATCATTTTTTTAGGTCTAGGGGGCGGGATAGGAAAAGGTCGTTTTACATTTCCAGTTTTCAACTCTTGCAGCCGCCTTTGCTCCAGCAGTGGACTGTTCTCCGGTGTCCTTATGTGCAGGGCAATGGACCCTGCAGTTGACTTGATGATGAAGGATCTGCAATCGCCAGAGCATAGGGGAGAAGAGGCTGTGAGGAGTAGAAGTGAAGAGGTGCCTTGTGTGATAGTGGGTTAGATAGGTACCCTATGTGAGAGGGATGGTGGGGTGGAGTGGTGCCCTGTGTGACGGCGGGATGGACGGGTGCCCTGTGTGACGGCGGGATGGACGGGTGCCCTGTGTGACGGCGGGATGGACGGGTGCCCTGTGTGGACGGCGGGATGGACGGGTGCCCTGTGTGACGGCGGGATGGACGGGTGCCCTGTGTGACGGCGGGATGGACGGGTGCCCTGTGTGACGGCGGGATGGACGGGTGCCCTGTGTGACGGCGGGATGGACGGGTGCCCTGTGTGACGGCGGGATGGACGGGTGCCCTGTGTGACGGCGGGATGGAGGGGTGCCCTGTGGGGTGGCAGGGTGCCCTGTGTGACGGTGTGATGGCGAGGCGGACAGATGCCCGGTGTGACGGCGGGGTGGAGTGGTGCCCTGTGTGATGGGGTGGCGGTGTGACGGCGGGGTGGCGGTGTCCTGTGTGACGGCGGAATGGACGGGTGCCCTGTGTGACGAGGGGTGCCCTGTGGGGTGGCAGGGTGCCCTGTGTGATGGCGAGGTGGACAGATGCCCTGTGTGACGGTGAGGTGGCGGGGTGCCCTGTGTGACGGCGGGCGGGAGTGGTGCCCTGTGTGATGGTTGAGTGGAGTCATGCCCTGTGTGGTGGCAGGATGGACGGGTGCCCTGTTGCATGGCAGTGTGTAGAGGTGTCCTGTGTGATGGTGGCGGGGTGCCCTGTGTGATGGCAGGATGGACGGGTGCCCTGTGTGATGGGGTGGGGTGATGCCATGTGTGAAGATGAGATGGACAAGTGCCCTGTGGGATGGCAGGATGGGGAGGTGCCCTATGTGACGGTGGGGTGGATGGATGCCCTGTGTGACGGTGGGGTGGATGGATGCCCTGTGTGATGGTGGGGTGGAGGGTGCCCTGTGTGACGGTGGGGTGGAGGGTGCCCTGTGACGGTGGGGTGGAGGGTGCCCTGTGTGACGGTGGGTGGAGGGTGCCCTGTGTGACGGTGGGGTGGAGGGTGCCCTGTGTGACGGTGGGGTGGAGAGGTGCCCTGTGTGACGGTGGGGTGGAGAGGTGCCCTGTGTGACGGTGGGATTGACGGGTGCCCTGTGGGATGGCAGGGTGGAGAGGTGCCCTATGTGATGGCGGGGTGGATGGATGCCCTGTGTGACGGTGGGGTGGAGGGTGCCCTGTGTGACGGTGGGGTGGAGGGTGCCCTGTGTGACGGTGGGGTGGAGGGTGCCCTGTGTGACGGTGGGGTGGAGAGGTGCCCTGTGTGACGGTGGGGTGGAGAGGTGCCCTGTGTGACGGTGGGGTGGAGAGGTGCCCTGTGTGACGGTGGGGTGGAGAGGTGCCCTGTGTGACGGTGGGGTGGAGAGGTGCCCTGTGTGACGGTGGGGTGGAGAGGTGCCCTGTGTGACGGTGGGGTGGAGAGGTGCCCTGTGTGACGGTGGGGTGGAGAGGTGCCCTGTGTGACGGTGGGGTGGAGAGGTGCCCTGTGTGACGGTGGGGTGGAGAGGTGCCCTGTGTGACGGTGGGGTGGAGAGGTGCCCTGTGTGACGGTGGGGTGGAGAGGTGCCCTGTGTGACGGTGGGGTGGAGAGGTGCCCTGTGTGACGGTGGGGTGGAGAGGTGCCCTGTGTGACGGTGGGGTGGAGAGGTGCCCTGTGTGACGGTGGGGTGGAGAGGTGCCCTGTGTGACGGTGGGGTGGAGAGGTGCCCTGTGTGACGGTGGGGTGGAGAGGTGCCCTGTGTGACGGTGGGGTGGAGAGGTGCCCTGTGTGACGGTGGGGTGGAGAGGTGCCCTGTGTGACGGTGGGGTGGAGAGGTGCCCTGTGTGACGGTGGGTGGAGAGGTGCCCTGTGTGACGGTGGGGTGGAGAGGTGCCCTGTGTGACGGTGGGGTGGAGAGGTGCCCTGTGTGACGGTGGGGTGGAGAGGTGCCCTGTGTGACGGTGGGGTGGAGGGTGCCCTGTGTGACGGTGGGGTGGAGAGGTGCCCTGTGTGACGGTGGGGTGGAGAGGTGCCCTGTGTGACGGTGGGTTAGATGGATGCCCTGTGGGTTTAGTGATCGTGTTTATTAAATGGTTGACGTGTGGCATCCACCTAATTACCTTTAATCCGACTTTTTATTTAATCTGTTGCTGGCTAGTCCAGCAGGCTTTTCTCTGTGCCCCCCTTGTGATGCCCAGGAAACGGTGGGTTAGAGGAAGGTTTGTGTCGGCTGCCAGTTTGCTCATCTAATTATAGCGCCTGAATCTCTCCTCACCTCTGTGGGTTGGTCACCCGGCGGTGCTCTTCGGTGTGATAAAGAGCTTTATGGCTTCTGAGCTTTCTTGTAGGAATTCCAGACATTACTAGTTGCCTTCGGGACACAAAGGATGATTAAAGATCTGGTGAGGCTGATGGAGGTCTGAGGTCACAGATCCTCTTGGTGGAGTCGGCTCATTACTATCCTGTTGCCTCAATCTTGTATGTCATCCGTGAGTCACACTTCCGCCCGTGTCTTGGAAGCCCGCCATGCATGCGAACTGCAACCCTTTGGTTCTATTCACAACATTCCAGCTATTCCCATTTTACATCGGGTAGTCATCTGCATGTTGAAGGTCCTCCCTGTCTGGGGCCCATTCACATTTCTCTGAGCTCTTGTGGTGCTTTAGGCCTCGTTCATAGGGGCAATCTACCTATATAAATACGTCCTAAATGGGCGTTCTTCTGCCAGCAGGAATCTATGCGCCCTTCCGAAAAAATGCACATGTCCACATGAAGGAGGCTTCGTTGTCAAATGAGATGAGATTGGGATAAGCGTCTGTGCCCATGCAGCTGCTGCATTCCCATTGACATGAATGGGGCTGTGTGCAACACCTGTGCATCCTCATGCAGGTGAACACTGGCCTTTGCACGGGTGTACGCTGTAGTAGGCCTGTGTGAACGAAGCCTTAAATGTGTGATAAGTTTGCTATGAATGGCAGTGGCATGAAAATGACAGGATGACCTTGTGGCGTGTGTGCCGGTGCGTTGCGCGCAGCCAACAGGCGCTGCCATGATGGATCTGAAATGACAGGTGCTCTTTAAATGTAAGGACTTATTCTTGCTGGTAGTTAGAATATTTATTTTTGCAAACAAAATGAAGGTTTCCTATTTAGAATTATAACCTGTCAGGTTAGTAAAACGGCGATATCAGAACCGATTCAATCATACAGTTTGTAGTGTACATAGATTTGCAAAACAATGGGATAAAGGAATATTCCTGAACTTTTTGTTTTTTTTATCTCATGGTTACTGTGAAATTGTGTGAATGCATCAATGAAGTGCATGTTATCTCAGCTTGCAGAGCTTGGATTTATTGAATGAGTTTACCAAAAATGTAAATATTTCAGAATATACAGCCTCATGCTACATAACTAAGCTCCATTTCATGCTGAATCAACTAAATTATTAATGTATCCTAAATAGAAAACTATCTTTTACTCAAAAAGCATTTTATAAAAATAAATTTGATTAAAAAAAAATAAAAAATGATTTAAATCAAAAATTATTATTTTTTTTTTTTTGTCATTGACTTTTATCCACCCTAGATGTGATTCAAAAATTCCAAGAAACGTATTAAATATAGTCCCTAGAAGATTTTGAAAGATGATAATCAAGATGAAGAGTCCCACGTGCCGTGATAGTAATGGAAAGCAGGATAGAGTGGGTGTCCCCAACCAAAACTTACCAGAAATCATGTGACCCCCCCCCCCCCAGGTAAGCGTGGTCAAACCGCACTTTACAATAACCAGGCCAAACGGTTTGGACATCCTCCCCTGTCTCTAGATGAACTTGGCAGCTCTCCCAGACAGGACTTGTCTGGTCCCCAGGTGTGAGAGCTTCTGTGAGATTTGTGAGAGGGGCTCTCTCACACCTGGGGACCAGACAAGTCCTGTCTGGGAGAGCTGCCAAGTTCATCTAGAGACAGGGGAGGATATCCAAACAGTCTGATGTGGTTATTGTAAATGAAGAGCAGTTTGTCCACTCTCAGCTAGGCGGGGGTCGCACGATTTCTGGTAAGCGCAGCACGCGTTTTGGTTGGCGACACCCTCTCTATCCTGCTTTCCATTACTATCATGGCACGTGGGACGCTTCATCTTGATTATCATCTTGCAAAATTTTCTTGGGACTTTAAACAGGTGTCTGCACTACTTTTGGTGCAACTTTTGATGCAACTTAGATTCATTGAGTGTAAAGCTGGAGCAAAGTCGCGATTTGGAATGGTGCGTCTTTGGAGTACGCAGTTCTCAGTGACCACATTCAGCACTTTACAGCCTGTTCTGCCGAAATGTTTCCCAGCAATTGTCCTATTTGTGCAGCCACAGCTTTGCAGGCTGTCCTGGCACCGGAACAGCATGAAGAAAAGGCTTCTTCAGAGTGGAACGCATACTTGGCACTGCTGTGTGCCTTTTAAATATGATGAGCTCGCCTTCTCACCTTAACCGCAAGGACGTCATATGGCGATTCTCTGCACCGTAGGAACAATTATAGCGGCAGTTCAGCCGCTTGATCGTTCTTACAGGCGGCGGGAGGGGACATTCCTCCGCTGCTTCTCCGGGCTCGCCCGTAGGATCGGCGAAAGAATCGGCCGCCACTGGAAGTTCATAGAGATTTCTGGTGACCAGATGGTCCCCGGTCATCTCTATGACCCTCGGAGGCGCCGGGCGTGACGTTATGACGTCACCTCCGGGCCGGCGGATGTAAACAAAGCTGGGGGCTCGGCAGGAAAGGCCGAGACAGTTCATTTTTTTTTTTTTTTGATCTCAGTCTTTCCAGCCTGGAGGAGAAATGTGGGGTCTTATAGACCCCACATCTCTCCAGAAAGAGGACCTGTCACGCACTATTCCTATTACAAAAGATGTTTACATTCCTTGTAATAGGAATAAAAGTGATCAAAAAAAAACTTAAAATGAGGCCTGCCATATCAAATAAAAATGGAATAAGTACGTGTGTGTGTTTTATATATAAATTAATTGATCTATTATAATCTAAAATAAAACAATAAAGCTTGCGCACAAAAGCGAACGCATGCGTAAATTGCGCCCACATATGTAAACCGCGTTCAAGTGTGATGTATCGCTGCGTGCGTTAGAGCAAGAGCAACAATTCTAGCCCAAGACCTCTAACTCTAAACTGGTAACCTGTAAAAAAAAAAAAAAAAAAAAAAAAAAAAAAAATTTTTAACGTCACCTATAGAGATTTTTAAGTACCAAAGTTGGGCACCATTCCACGAGTGTGCGCAATTTTAAAGCGTGACATGCTAGGTTTCTATTTACATATATATAATGTTTGGGGGGTTCTAAGTAATTTTCTAGCAAAAAAAAAAGATTTTTACATGTAGGAGAGAAGAGTCAGAATTGGGCCGGTATGGAAGTGGTTTAAGTGTATGTCCACCTAAAAATGCAACTTCCGCTTATCTGGCCGCAAGGCTTCACTTCCTGATTCCCTTACTTAAAGGGGTTGTAAACCCTTGTGCATCCTATGCATTAAGGTGAAAAAACACCTGGCAGTCACCGCCCCCCCAGCCCCCCCCGTTTTTTACTTACCTGAGCCCCTTCATCTCCCCGGCGGGGACGTGCTGTCGCTCTCTCCACGGGGTCCAGGCTCTTGATTGGATAGATTGATAGCAGCGCAGCCATTGGCTCCCGCTGCTGTCAATCATATCCAATGACACGGGGGTGGGGCCGAGTCCGGCATTCGTGTCTATGGACGCAAATGCTGGACTCGGGAGGCGCGCCCGCAAGGTAACCCCCTCGGGTAAGCGCTTCTCCTAGGGGGGTTATGTGATGCAGGGAGGAGCCGCCGAGGGACCCTAGAAGAGGAGGTTCGGGGCCACTCTGTGCAAAATAAGTTGCACAGTGGAGGTAAGTATGATATGTTTGTTATTTAAAAACAAAAAACAATCCTTTACAATCACTTTAAGATGCTGGCGCCTCTACCCGTGAGCCGAGGGACGGGTCAGCTTGGGGTGAGGACATCGCGGGCGCCCCGGACAGGTGAGTCTCCTTATTTTAAGTCAGCAGCTGCAGTATTTGTAGCTGCTGACTTTGAATTTTTTTTTTTTTTTTTTTGCCGGCTTTAAAGCAGAAACAGACTAGACTCCTCTTGGTAGGAAGCGGGGCAGCGAGCAGCTGGGGAATGTGTACTGTAATGACCCCGTCTAACTGTAGGGGCCTAGGACTTGGATTTAAGCCGCAACGGCACCACTCCCGTTCCATTCATTCATCAATCGATCCGTTTCTGTGAACTCCTTTCCCTTTTATGTTGTCACTGTGTGTGGCAGTCACACCCCTCCCCCCCCCCCCCCCCAAATCCCTGCACTTCTAGTCCTTGAACCAAAATTCTGACACATTCAGCATAATGCAAACTTGCTTCTCTTAATAGCCTTCAGTCTGGGCAAAGAGCAGGTCATTGCTGCATAGTTATGCAATATTTCATCTTCCCTGGGGGGACGCTTTACACATATGACTCTATCCAGACTTGTTCATCCGTTTTTTTATGCATTCCACACACACACAGTCACTTAATTTTTTTTTTTTTTTTTTTGTGAATTTCAAAGAATTTTCAGAACATTCTATTGTTTCCTTTGCAGCTTGGAACCCCCCCCCCCCACTTCCACCCCACACATGGCCTGTTCCTAAGATGACCCCCAAATAAATCCCATTACTGATACTACAGCCCTGTCTGTAGGTGGAAGATGTAATTTGTGCTCCCGTCTGACAGCATTTCCTAAAACAGGACTTTGTGTGCTCCAAGTGTCTTGCAAACTTAGATATTACCTTGTAAACGTAGCTATGACATCATCAGCATGCTGGACATAGCCTATACAGAGAGCAGAGCTGTGGGAGGGACCCAGCAGGCTCCACCCACTACAAAAAACTACAGGAGGGGCGGAGACGAGACCTGTAACCCTATGCAAGAGGGGAGAGCATGGAGCTGTAGGAGGGGCCCAACAGGCTCCACCCACTACAGAAAACTACAGGAGGGGGCGGAGACAAGACCACTAACCCTGTGCAAGAGGGGAGAGCGTGGAGCTGTGGGAGGGGCCCAACAGGCTCTGTTCACCACAAGCTGCCTGCAGAAAACTACAGGAGGGGGTGGAGACATGACCAGTCACCCTGCACAAGGGGAGAAAGAGAGCAGAGTTGTGGGCAAGGCCCAACAGGCTCCACCCACTACAGGCTGCCTGCAGAAAGCTACAGGAAGGGGCGGAGACAAGACCAGTAACACTGCACAAGAGAGAGAGCAGAGCTGTGGGAGGGGCTCAGCGGAGTCAAAACCAGTCACGCTGGGCGAGCAGAGCTGTGGGAGGAGCCCAACAGGCCCCACCCACTACAGGCTGCCTGCAGAAAACTACAGACAAAACCAGTCCCCTTGCACAAGGGGAGTGAGAGCAGAGCTGTGTGAGGGGCCCAGCAGGCTCCACCCACCACAAGCTGCATGTAGAAGTCTACAGGAGTGGGCGGAGACGAGACCAGTCACCCTGCACAAGTAGAGAGCAGAGCTTTGGAAGGGGCCCAGCAGGCTCCACCTACCACAAGCTGCCTGCAGAAGACTATAGGAGAGGGTGGAGACCAGACCGGTCACCCTGCATAAGGGGGGGGGTGAGAGCAGAGCGGTGGGAGGGGCACAGCAGGCTCCACCCACTACAGGCTGCCTGCAGAAAACTACAGGAGGGGGTGGAGACGAGACCAGCCACCCTGCACAAGGAGAGGGAGCAGCAGTGAGAGGTCTTTTTACTGCCTCCCAACTGCTCCCCCTTCAGCTGCAGAGACGGTGGCTAGGTGTGTAGTACACATGCTGTCGCTGTGATGCCTCGCGGCCGGCGCAGGAATTCTACCCCCCTGTTGCTTTTGTTCGGTTTTGCGCCCTCCGAGACCGACTCATTTAAGTGAATGTGAAAGGCTCACAACCGCGTGCAATGCACAGGGATGTGGCACTCTAGTGCAGAGTTCAAGGGATTAAAGCGGGGGGGTTGGGTGGTGCCTTCCCACCACTTAGAAATGAACTCTGAAGAGCGATCTGAATGTGGGTTGCTCTTCAGAGAGCAAAGCGTGAGCGAACAAGCCCTGTTAGATGTTATGTCCAGCATTGGCTGATGCACGGAGTTTGATTTGTCAGGTCTAGGTCTTCCATACTGTATACTCAGCAGTACATAGCTGGCCCCACTACTTTTATTTATTTTGGCTGTCCCTACAGCACAGAACTGCCGGAGGACACATCTGGGTTGAACCTGTCGGGTCTGGTTGTGGGTGATCTGGGCAGCGGGCGTATCTGGCTTGACTTTTCAGGTCTGGATGTGATGTCACTTGCAAGCGTCTGTGGAAACATCTGGATTCACTTGTCTGGATGAAAGGAAGGCGAGCGGAGCCAGAACTTCAGAGGACATGTGGTCTTCATCTTCCCGCCACATCGCCGGAGCAGAAGTGCTGGAAAAGCTGTTTATGTGCCTCACCTGTATTCACCATTGAAGCATTGCAGTGACCCGGCACAGAGACCGATCGGACACGTCGCCGGACGCCGAGATTCACCGCTAGGAAACGAGAACGATGAAAATGTTTTGTGTCCGTCATAAAAATGTCCGGAATGTGAAGTCATTCTGAACGGGGAAAACTGAAAACCCGGGATGTTCCGGTTCCCGGAACAAATGAAATGATCCCCCAAATTGAGACTTAAAGCAGAACTCCAGGCAGACCACTAAATACATATGAAGGAGCTCTTTTATCCAGTCCTGGGATCTACACAGCTCTGTCACACACCACAGCTGGCAGGTCATAGTGTGGGATTTATCTCTGCTCTGGTTCAGTAACAGTTCCAGGGCTACATGAAACGCTGTACCCAAACCAAATACATACAAGGCCATCCCCAACATCGCCCCCCCCCCCCCCCCCCCCCCAGCTACATCACCATCCTCCTCTGCAGATATCGCCCAAATCTTCCTCTCCATAAGATCTCCTGTTCTCTAGCTCCCTTGTTACCTCTTCTCATGCTCCCCTCCAGGACTTCTCCAGAGCCTCTCCCATCCTCTGGAACTCCCTTCCCCAGTATGTCCGGTCAGCTCCTTCCCTGTCCACCTTTTTCTAGGCGATTCCTGAAAACTCACTTATTCAAGGAAGCCTACCCCTCCTCCACCTAAAGAACTGTACCCAAGTCCCCTCCATCGGATCTCCCCCCCCCCCCCTCAGCTATTGCCTCTTGTACCAACTCCCTCCTCCCTTTTTAGATTGTGAGCTCCATGAGCAAGGCCTTCCTATTCCCTCTGTATTGTAATTGTACTGTCCTCCCCCTCTACATTGTAAAGCGCTGCGCTAACTGTTGACGCTATAGAAGACCCCTTTCACACTGAGGTGCATTTTCGGGCATTTTGGCGCTAAAAATAGCACCTGTAAAGCGCGTGAAAAGCGCCTCTCGTGCCTCCTCAGTGTGACCGCCCGAGGGCTTTCATAGTGGGGGCGGTGCGCTTGCAGGACGAGAAAAATAAAAAGTACTGCAGGCAGCATCTTTGGGTTATATACCGCTCTCTAAAACTAGCAGCGTTTTACCGCTAACGCCGCCACCGCCCCAGTGTGAAAGAAGCCGAAATCCTGTATAATAATATGAATATGGCGGCACAGTGGTGTAGTGGTTAGCACTCTCACCTAGCAGTAAGAAGGGCCGCTGGTTCAAATCCCAACCACGACACTACCTGCCTGGAGTTTGCATGCTCTCCTCGTGCCTGTGTGGGTTTCCTCCGGGTACTCCGGTTTCCTCCCACACTCCAAAGACATGCTGGTAGGTTAATTGGCTTCGGTCTAAATTGGCCCTAGTATATGAATGTGAGTTAGGGACCTTGGATTGTGGGCTCCTTGAGGGTAGGGACTGATGTGAATGTACAATGTATATGTAAAGCGCTGTGTAAATTGACAGCGCTATATAAGTACCTGAAATAAATAAATAAAATATAATATAAATAAAATAGTTAATTATTTTTTCCTTTCTGCTATAAAACATATCCAAAAAAAAAAAAAAAAAAACTATACATTTTGGTCAAAATATAATTGCTGCATGTCTTTTTGGTGAAAAAAAAAATCCTATACTGTATTATTGTTTGTTTTTTTTTTTTTTTACTAGTGATGGTGGCGATCAGTGACTTATAGCGGAAATTAAAAAAAATATATATATATTTTCTACTTTCTGTTTTAAAAGAAATCCAACAAAATCTAATTTTGTCATAAATTTAAGCCAAAATGTATTCTGCTACATGTCTTTGAATAAAAAAGAAAATCTCTAAATGTATAATAATAATAATTGGTTTGTGTGATCACAGACATATGTACGCAGATGATCATTGGGAACATGTGATTTTACTGTTGCATACGTGGGGGGCAGGTGTTTTTATTGTGTGGGGACACTATTTTGGGGACATTGTGTGGGGACACTATTTTGGGGACATGTGTGGGGACACTATTTTGGGGACATGTGTGGGGACACTATTTTGGGGACATGTGTGGGGACATTGTGTGAGGACACTATTTTGGGGACATTGTGTCGGGTCACTATTTTGGGGACATGTGTGGGGACATTGTGTGAGGACACTATTTTGGGGACATGTGTGGGGACACTATTTTGGGGACATGTGTGGGGACACTATTTTGGGGACATGTGTGGGGACACTATTTTGGGGACATTGTGTGGGGACACTATTTTGGGGACATGTGTGGGGACACTATTTTGGGGACATTGTGTGAGGACACTATTTTGGGGACATTGTGTCGGGTCACTATTTTGGGGACATTGTGTGGGGACACTGGGCCGGTGATCAATGTGTAAAAAGGTGTAAAAAAACAGCTCCTACTCACTGATCACGGGATGGCTTCAGCGATCCGCTCTCCTCTCCGACCACTTCTGTGAGAGGAGAGCTGATCGCCTAGCAACCAGCTCTTTATTTACATCACATGACAGCTGTGATTGGACACAGTCGTCATGTGATCAGGAGGGCCAATCACAGAGCCCTCCTGCCGATCAGAGATGTGCTGTGTCCGGGTGACACGAGCGGCATCGGGATCGCACCGCGGCACGTGCGCGATCCCCCCTCCTTCTGAGGGACGTTCCTGAACGTCCACTCAGGAGGAAGCACCCACCTGGCTGTATATGTGCGGTGGGAGATGGTTAAAGTGATAAAGTCCTGTTTTTTTTTTTGTGTTTTTTGTTTTTCCGTAAAAAAAAAAAAAAAAATGTTATGTCTATACTACTTGTTGCAGTTGGTTTTGCACAGAGCAGCCCTGATCCTCCTCTTCTCGGGTCCCTCTTCGCTGCTCCTGGCCCCTCCCTCCTGACGAGTGCCCCCACAGTAAGCAGCTCGCTATGGGGGCACCCGAGCCGAATCACAGCTCCCTGGTCCACAGAGCCCTGGTCCAGGCCCCCCCTTCTCTCTCTCTCTCTCTCTCTCTCTTGTGGGGGGAGGGGGGTTATCTTAAAGCGGAGTTCTGCCAGAAAAAAAAATTAAAAGTCAGCAGCTACAAAAAGTGTACCTGCTGACTTTTAATAATTGGTCACTCACCTGTCCAGCCATGCAGGGGATCAAAGCCCCGCTCCCCCCCCTGAGGTGCCGGCATTCTTACTGTGGGCGCCCAGCTGTGGCTACACAGCCGGGCATGCACTGTGAATGGCTGGGCGATCGTCTGGGACCTGTGACGTGTCCCAGAAGATTGCACAGAGCGAGGGGGGAGAGATGAACTTCCTTCTGGTGCCGCGGAGCCCCGAGAGTAAGTGGGAGCTGGGTGCCTCTAAAAAAGAGGGTATCCGCCCTCCCCAAATGTGGCATGTCGGGGGGGGGGTCACCATCACGTAAAGTTCCATTTTTGGGTGGAACTCTCCTTTTAATGCATAGAATGCATCTTCTGCCTTTTACAATCATTTTAAATTGACAGAGCTCTGTCCTGTTTTCCTCCTCGGCGGACAGCGGGTGTCTGCGGACATCCATTGGCCGGCACCTGCTGATCAGCGTGTGCTGGGGGGGGGGGGTGTAGCGTCCGTGGCCCCCTACCCGAAAAGTTCCAGGTCATATATCTAGTATGTGATACAGCAAAGTCACTTTTTGCCCCTGTACTCCTACATGAAGGGGTTGGCAAGCAGCTAAAATGCTTTGACTGGTGATTGGATAATAGAATAAATACTGTACTGCTATTGGTGAGTTCCTTAGACGCTCCCTGGAGGCGTGACCTAATGGCCTGTGTGTGTGTACGGTGTCCTGGAGGTGCAGCTACCATCCACAGATCTCTGCACACTTTGCAGTCTGCTTGTTATTCAGGTGAGTGTAAAACCAGCAGAAAGTGTTGCTGTGCCGCCTCCTGGGATCGTCCCGGATCTGCAGCATACATAGAAACTGCCGCAAGGAATGTCTTATGTAAATGTGCCGTGTCATCGCTTTCTGTACGGCGGCGTTCAGCAAAGAAAAACATTCCCTCCAGCCTGAACCGATGCGGGTGCCATGACTTCCTGCAGGCGGCTGATAAACCCACGCAGGTCGGTGACATGACCGGACTTGTAGGAGATCAGAGTTCTGAGGAAGATCTGATAAAACGGATGACGTGGCTCCTCTACATTCACTTTCCAATCTTCATATAAAGGACACATATATGGGGTGTGTGCAGATCTGTATTCATTGTACATCATTAACCACTTCAGTACCGGACACCTTCACCCCCTTCCTGACCAGGACAAATTATTCAACTTTCAGCGCTGTCACGCTTTGACAATTGCGCGGTCATGTGACACTGTACTCAGATGAAATAGAGATTTATTTTGATGTTTTTTTTAATCATCGCTGGGGTTTTATTTTTTGCTAAACATACAAAAAAAGACCGAAATAAAAACTTTTTCTTTGTTTATAAAATTTTGCAAAGTAATTTTTCTTCACTGATGTATGCTGATGAGGTGGCACTAATAGGTGACAGCACTGATGAGGTGGCGCTGATGGGTGACAGCACTGATGAGGTGGCACTGATGGGTGACAGCACTGATGAGGTGGCACTGATGGGTGACGGCACTGATGGGTGACAGCACTGATGAGGTGGCACTGATGGGTGACGGCACTGATGGGTGTCAGCACTGATGAGGTGGCACTGATGGGTGACGGCACTGATGGGTGTCAGCACTGATGGGCACTGATGGGTGACGGCACTGATGGGCGCTGATGGGTGATGGCGCTGATGGGGGACGGCGCTGATGGGTGATGGCGCTGATGGGGGACGGCGCTGATGGGTGTTGATGGGTGCTGATGGGGGACAGCTCTGTTGGGCACTGATGGGTGACAGCACTAATGGGCACTGATGGGCGACAGCACTAATGGGCACTGATGGGCGACAGCACTGATGAGGTGGCGCTGATGGGGGACGGCACTGATTGGTGACAGCACTGATGAGGTGGCGCTGATGGGTGACGGCACTGATGGGTGACAGCACTGATGAGGTGGCGCTGATGGGTGACGGCACTGATGGGTGTCAGCACTAATGGGCACTGATGGGCGACAGCACTGATGGGCACTGATTGGCGACGGCACTGATGGGCGACAGCACTGATGAGGTGGCGCTGATGGGTGACGGCACTGATTGGTGACAGCACTGATGAGGTGGCGCTGATGGGTGACGGCACTGATGGGTGACAGCACTGATGAGGTGGCGCTGATGGGTGACGGCACTGATGGGTGTCAGCACTAATGGGCACTGATGGGCGACAGCACTGATGGGCACTGATTGGCGACGGCACTGATGAGGTGGCGCTGATGGGTGACGGCACTGATGAGGTGGCGCTGATGGGTGACGGCACTGATGGGTGCTGATGGGGGATAGCACTGATGGGTGACGGCACTGATGGGCGCTGATGGGTGACGGCACTGATGGGCGCTGATGGGTGACGGCACTGATGGGCGCTGATGGGTGACGGCACTGATGGGCGCTGATGGGTGACGGCGCTGATGGGTGACGGCACTGATGGGCGCTGATGGGTGACGGCGCTGATGGGTGACAGCACTGATGGGCACTGATGGGCGACAGCACTGATGGGCACTGATGGGCGACAGCACTGATGGGCACTGATGGGCGACAGCACTGATGGGCACTGATGGGCGACGGCACTGATTGGCGACGGCACTGATGACAATAACCGGCATTTGTTTACATGTGATGAGCTGTGATTGGACGCTGCTGATCGCATGGTAAAGGATCACTGTGATTGGTCCTTTACCCCGAATTGTGATTAGTGAACGTAACGAATACGAATTTATCCCAAGTTATGAATTATCTGAAATAACGAATGCCGTATCTAATTGAATGGAACTTAACGAAATAATAATAATAAAATAATTATTCGATTAATTCCATTTGTTTGGATGCGGCATTCGTTATTTCGGATAATTCACATAAATTCGTATTCGTTACGTTCACTAACAGCCAAATTTGAAAGGAAATTTCTATACCTATAATTTAATAGTTATTTAGAATTTTCGGATTTTTCTTTCGAATTTTCTAATTGCAATCATAACGAATGACCCGAAAAACAAACAAAAAAAACCGAATGAAACGAAAACAAACACATTTTTCGGCGGTGCACATCTCTACTCTGAGGCATATATCTATTTTCTATATATTATCTATTACTTCTGTGTTTTTTTGTTGTTTGTGTTTTTATTATCTAGTGGGTGGGGGCTGCAAGGTAAGTGGACCGTCGTGTTTTTCACGCAAGGCCGGCTTTTACAAATACAGTTGCTGGTGACTCTGTAGTCGGTCCCGGTCGGTTTCAAAGGTGCGTCAGTCTGAACGCGGCTGTCATGGAAGACGTGTGTTGTCTGTGCTGACTAATCAGATTAGTTGTTCATTATCTGGGGCAGTCCTGAGTCTTCGCATGCCCCTTGCTCCAGATGTTATGAGGGGCTTTTTTCCCCCTGTTCAAGCTGAAAATGGGCCAATTTTTTGTAATTTATACTTTTTGCCAACATTTTAACAATAAAATGAGACATTTATGAAAGGAAAGTTGGGTGACTTGGCAACGTATAATCATTGCAATTAGTATAATGGAGCCATCCAGTAGTGAGGAAATGAGGTTGGTCATTAAATAGAAGGCGATGCTGAACAACCCCAGTATTGGGATCATATGATATTGTGAATATCCGGTCCAATTCTAAACTATTCAAATCAACGCGGCAGAATCAGAATCTTTTACATTTTGAACTTTATTCTGTTTAGGAAACTTGCGGGATATGGGGGTTCCTCCAAAGGTTGCTGGGGGTACCTTGAGCAATGGACAATTTCTGACCCCCGACAAGTGACCATTGGCCTGTTCTCCCACTGATCACCAGTGTCTTACATGGGGGGACTTTCTCCTGCTGACCACTAATCTAAGGAGGTTGTGATCCAACTGACCACTAATCTAAGGAGGTTGTGACCCAACTGACCACTTAATCTAAGGAGGTTGTGATCCAACTGACCACTAATCTAAGGAGGTTGTGACCCAACTGACCACTTAATCTAAGGAGGTTGTGATCCAACTGACCACTAATCTAAGGAGGTTGTGACCCAACTGACCACTTAATCTAAGGAGGTTGTGATCCAACTAACCACTTAATCTAAGGAGGTTGTGATCCAACTGACCACTTAATCTAAGGAGGTTGTGATCCAACTGACCACTAATCTAAGGAGGTTGTGACCCAACTGACCACTTAATCTAAGGAGGTTGTGATCCAACTGACCACTAATCTAAGGAGGTTGTGACCCAACTGACCACTTAATCTAAGGAGGTTGTGATCCAACTGACCACTAATCTAAGGAGGTTGTGACCCAACTGACCACTTAATCTAAGGAGGTTGTGATCCAACTGACCACTTAATCTAAGGAGGTTGTGATCCAACTAACCACTAAGCTAAGGAGGTTGTGATCCAACTGACCACCAGTCTTTTTTTTTTTTTGTGCCGCTGACCACCAGCTATATTCACCTGCTTTTTAAAAGGCCTCCTTTAAAAAAAAAAAAAAAAAAAGATTAAAAGGCAGACCCCTTGAAAAAAGGGGCTAGCATAGTGGGGGTCCATGCTTGGCTAGCATAGTTGGGGGTCCATGCTTGGCTAGCATAGTTGGGGGTCTATGCTTGGCTAGCATAGTTGGGGGTCTATGCTTGGCTAGCATAGTGGGGGTCCATGCTTGGCTAGCATAGGTGGGGGTCCATGCTTGACTAGCATAGTGGGGGTCCATGCTTGGCTAGCATAGTTGGGGGTCCATGCTTGGCTAGCATAGGTCGGGGTCCATGCTTGGCTAGCCTAGTGGGGGTCCATGCTTGGCTAGCCTAGTGGGGGTCCATGCTTGGCTAGCCTAGTGGGGGTCCATGCTTGGCTAGCCTAGTGGGGGTCCATGCTTGGCTAGCCTAGTGGGGGTCCATGCTTGGCTAGCCTAGTGGGGGTCCAGGCTTGGCTAGCCTAGTGGGGGTCCATGCTTGGCTAGCCTAGTGGGGGTCCAGGCTTGGCTAGCCTAGTGGGGGTCCAGGCTTGGCTAGCCTAGTGGGGGTCCAGGCTTGGCTAGCCTAGTGGGGGTCCAGGCTTGGCTAGCCTAGTGGGGGTCCAGGCTTGGCTAGCCTAGTGGGGGTCCAGGCTTGGCTAGCCTAGTGGGGGTCCAGGCTTGGCTAACCTAGTGGGGGTCCAGGCTTGGCTAGCCTAGTGGGGGTCCAGGCTTGGCTAGCCTAGTGGGGGTCCAGGCTTGGCTAGCCTAGTGGGGGTCCAGGCTTGGCTAGCCTAGTGGGGGTCCAGCGTATTTAGCAATGTGTACCGGTCATGTACACAGCCACTGTGAAATTGGGAGCTGCAGCTGTTGCATCTCAATTGAGCTGAATTGTACTGACTACACAGGAATGCACAGAACACCTGCGCGTCCCCATGCAAGAAAACAGCACCCTTGCATAAGTATACAGTGCCGTATGCCAGTGTGAACCAGGCCATAAAGATAGTCAAGTCTGGATGAGGAAGGACAACCATGGAGGATGAACATTTAAAAACAAGTTGGCTGAATCAACTCCCATATTTCTATCTTGTTCCATCCTTGTCGGCCATTGTTAGGCTGAAGTAGACTTGTCACCCTTGGAGTAAATCTCTGTGAGTTCCTTTGTGTTTGTTCTGTAGGACCCTCTGGGGTTCCAGCCTTACCTCCTGCCTCGGTGTTCCCAGGCCGGCATCACTTTGTTCTCTGGGTTCAGCTGCTCTTCTCTCATCTCTGCCTTCTCCGACACCCAATAAAATGACATTTTGGCCACTGCGGAGAACATAGGCCAGGGAACAAAGAGCTCTTTGTAAGCGTCTTTAGTAAAGTCGCTGATTGCTCAACACAAGGAAACTGAACGTTGCCAAGACTTTATTCTACTGTCACAATTCCACATAAACAGCGACCGTTCTGCACAATGGAGCCGCCAATTTGTTTTTTAGTTACTGACAGGAGCCCCTCAATCAGGAGTAATGTGTGCTGAGCCCTGGGCCAGATCTGCTGGAGAGCAGTGGTCTTCTCTGGCCACCAATGACTTTTCAGCAGTGTCCCCCTCGGGCCTTTAATGACTTTTCAGCAGTGTCCCTCCCCCCCCTCTGGCCTCAGGCGACCTTTCGGCAGTGTCCCCCCCCCCCCTCTGGCCTCAGGCGACCTTTCGGCAGTGTTCCCCCCCCCCCCTCTGGCCTCCGGCGACCTTTCGGCAGTGTTCCTCCCCCCCTCTGGCCTCAGGCGACCTTTCGGCAGTGTCCCTGTCCCCCCCCCCCTGGCCTCCGGCGACCTTTCGGCAGTCTCCCCCCCCCCCTCTGGCCTCTGGCGACCTTTCGGCAGTGTGTGTCCCCCCACTGGCCTCCGACCTTTTGGCAATGTGTCCCCCCTCTCTCTGGTCTCCGGCGCCTTTTCGGCAGTGTGTCCCCCCTCTCTCTGGCCTCCGACCTTTCGGCAGTGTCCCCCCCCTCTCTGATCTCCAGCGACTTTTCTGCAGTGTGTCCCCCCCCCGGCATCTAATGACTTTTCAGCAGTATCCCCCTCTGGCCTCCGGCGACCCTTTCGGCAGTGTCCCCCCTCTCTCTGGCCTCCGGCGACCTTTCGCCAGTGTGTCCCCCCCCTCTCTGGCCTCCGGCGACCTTTCGCCAGTATGTCCCCCCCCTCTCTGGCCTCGGGCGACCTTTCGGCAGTGTGTTCCCTCCCCCTCTCTGGCCTCCGGCGACCCTTTCGGCAGTGTTCCCCCCCGGCCTCCGGCGACCATTTCGGCAGTGTCCCCCCCCCCCCGGCCTCCCGCGACCTTTCGGCAGTGATCCCCCTCTCTCTGGCCTCCGTTGACCTTTCGGCAGTGTGTCCCCCCCCCCCCTCTCTGATCTTCAGCGACCTTTCTGCAGTGTGTCTCCCCCCCCCCCTCTGGCATTTAATGACTTTTCAGCAGTGTCCCCCCCCCCCCTGGCCTCCGGCGACCTTTCGGCAGTGTGTCCCCCCTCTCTGGCATCTAATGACTTTTCAGCAGTGTCCCCCTCTGGCCTCCGGCGACCATTCGCCAGTGTGTCCCCCCCCCCCCCCCCCGGCCTCTGGCGACCTTTCGGCAGTGTCCCCCCTCCCTCTCTGGCCTCCCAGTCACTGTCAGCCAGGCAGATAGCATTTTCTAAATGGGGAACTTCATTGTCTGCCTCAGTATTTCTTGCAGTACAAGTTGCCTGTAACACACGTCCCTAGAAGGGGGGAAGGGGGACGTCTCTGCCATGACGCACCTTCATGTACAGTTTGCATAACTTTTATCTGTGACAAATCAAGATAGCGCTCAATGACTGCTAATGATGA
The DNA here is from genome assembly GCA_037952835.1 of Lithobates septentrionalis. Classification (NCBI taxonomy): domain Eukaryota; kingdom Metazoa; phylum Chordata; class Amphibia; order Anura; family Ranidae; genus Lithobates; species Lithobates septentrionalis. The sequence continues at coordinate 14,849 of JBBDGP010003111.1, read as the reverse complement.
CAACCCGAGAGAGTCTACATTCCCTGCCAATGTGCATACCCTGAACCCATCACCCACCAAAAGAAGCCATACGCCAGAATGAGGTCTGAGCTTTGCAGTCTCCTAGGAAACATCCGTACAGATCTGCGCTCAAGGGCAAAGCCATTGTAATGGATTGTTCTGCTACCCCGGTGGTGGTGGTGGTGGGGGGGGGGGATCTGTTCTGCAGCAACAACTTTTGTATTGAAGCTCCGGTACTTGAGGACACGGTGGATCTGTGCCGGGCTCTGTCATGCATTTGTACGTGTTAGTCCCGGAGTCTGGAGCAGCCTTGGGGAGACGTCCCGGGATTTGTACCAACCTGACGATTTTTTTAATCTGACCTCCGACCTTCCCCTCAGTCTTGTACAGTTGTACCGGCTCCTCTCCTGGAATGAAAGGGCTTCCTCTGATTTCACCGCACACTGTGAGCTTCTCACCATGTGCATTAGAAGCTGTAAAGAGAGATTGAGCCCCGCCTCATTTCCTGGCTGGAGGGGGAGGAGCCTGACTCTCCCTGGGCGGCTTCTTTCCTTCCATGGATTTCAGTTCTTTTAATCGTAGAGGCTCAATATCACATGTGGGCGTTACTGAGGGGGCGGTCTTCATGCAAATACAGCCTGCCTAGGAACGCCCACTTCTCCAGACTGACACCCATCAAGGCATTTTGATCGTTGCATAACTCCTCCCAAGAGCCCGCCCACTGCTTGCATCAGGACCGGGGACTCCTGAGATTGGAGGAGTAGGTGTCCCGCGCCACTTGTCTCATGTGGACCTCCCTGTACATCCCTCTGGTTTAAGTGGTTTTACTGCAGCTGCAGTCATGACCCTGACACTATATTTTTTTTTTTCTTTTCAGCCAGTAATGCTGATTTAATGTAAAAGCGTTCCAAGCAGCTAAATGGCCACTGGATCGCTTTAACATGAGACGGAAGGTGGTTATGCCCCAGCCCCTCCCCCTTTTGCCGCCTTTTCCCGCTTTCCTGGACTCTCCCGTTCCGCTGCCTGACCATAGAGATGAGGGAACAACGTGCGTTCCCTTATCTCCTATGGTCTATAAAAAAAGTGACTAAATCCTCATCGCTTGCAGTTTTATAGACCATAGAGATGGGGGAAGAACGTGTATTCCCTTATCTCTATGGTCTATAAAACTGCAAGCGATGAGGATTTGGTCACTTTTTTTTTTTTTTCCCGGTTTGTTGTTAACATTCTGTTTCCAGCTTGTGAAAGCATCCGATCGATGACTTTTACCGATCTCAGCTTAAGAAGATGCTTTTTAGGGCAGAGGAGAGACCTAGGGTCTAATCGGACCCCAGATCTCTCAATAAAGAGGACCTGTCGGTGATCCAGCTATCACAAGGGATGTTGTTCATCCTTTGTGATAGCAATAAAGTTGCTTAAAGAAAAAAAGAATTTAAAGAGTCATTCTAAAAAATTTTTTTTTTAAAATAAAATAAAACAAAATGAGAGCACGCCCCCCCCCCCCCCCCCATTGCTCACACCTAAAAAAAAAAAAAAAAAGTTCCGCAAATACCGTGTGACATAAAAAAGAAAAATTGCAACAATCGCCATTTTATTCCTTAGGGCCTCTGCTGAAAAATATACAATTGGGTATTATATGTGTGTTTGGAGTGGGACAGCATCACCTGTCCGTAATGGTTTATTCCTTGTGACTTTAAAGACCGAGCCCCCCCCCCCACTGCTTGTTTTGTTCTGCATTTATTTTTACTGTTTACCGGTCATGGAAAAAAATTAAAGGACCTGCCATTGCTGTTGAAAATGCCAAAAACCTGGCTGTTATTTTGATCCTTTGGCTTCATCACTTTAAATCACCCGACCCCCTAATGAAGAATGTGGATTATGTACATAACCTGTTAGTGACTTAAAGGATCAACCCAACAAGCAGGTGTTTCCTGTGGTCAGGAGGTCACTTAGTCTGCAGATCAGCCTGTGCCCCCCCCCAGACGTTGGTGCATTCTGTATTCAGTGGGTGTGGCTCGGACGGTTGCCCAGGTTCGGATTGGCTTGCTGCAGTGCCGTTTTTTTTTTTTTTTTTTTTTTTTCTTTAGAGGGGATGCTGTGACATCGTGCTGCAGCATTCACATCGCTGTCTCATGCAAGGCCTGACCGCAGGAGTCCTGTAATGCAGATTATTGCAGATTCAGCAAGCCTGCGCTGTCAGGTAAAGCACTTTGCATTAAGTGAAAAACGATCGTTTTCCTGGCTGCACGCCGTACTCGTTCCTGCCCTTCATCAATATGACAAAGCAGTGTGGAGCTGCGCTAATGTTTCTTTTTTTTTTTTTTTCTCTTTTTTTTTTAACGTCAAAGCCCCCCCCCCCCCCCGATCTGACTGCACAGACAGCGACTGCATGTTACTAGACTGCATCTACAGCAGCACTGGGACAGTCTGTACGTTTGCAGCCATTGGAATACTACAATTCCCAGCATGCCTTCAGTCTTGCACAGTTGTACCGGCTACTCTCCTGGACTGAAATGGGTTACTCTGATTTCACTGCACACTGTGAGCATCTCACAATGTGCGTTAGAATCTGCAGCAAGTCAGAGCCCACCTCATTTTCTGGCTGGAGGATCTCCAGCATCATCTAGCCCAGTGGACTCCAAACTGGGGCCCTGGGGCCAGATGTGGCCCTTTACTTGTCTTTATCCAACCCTTCAGATATTATTCCTGCCACTAACACAAACAACGGGGCATAATTCCTTCCGCTGACGCCCGCGGTGGGTGGCTATTCCTTCCGCTGACGCCCGCGGTGGGTGGCTATTCCTTCCGCTGACGCCCGCGGTGGGTGGCTATTCCTTCCGCTGACGCCCGCGGTGGGTGGCTATTCCTTCCGCTGACGCCCGCGGTGGGTGGCTATTTCTTTCGCTGACGCCCGCAGTGGGTGGCTATTCCTTCCGCTGACGCCCGCGGTGGGTGGCTATTCCTTCCGCTGACGCCCGCGGTGGGTGGCTATTCCTTCCGCTGACGCCCGCGGTGGGTGGCTATTCCTTCCACTGACGCCCGCGGTGGGTGGCTATTCCTTCCGCTGACGCCCGCGGTGGGTGGCTATTCCTTCCGCTGACGCCCACCATTTCTCCCCCTAACACCAAAGATCGGCATTGTTTACTCCCACTAGGCACAGTCTGGCCCTCTCTAAAGTAAACTGGCCCTTTCTTTATAAAGTTTGGAGATCCCTGTGGGCCATGGGTGCTCAACCTGTGACCCTCCAGCTGTTGTGGAACTACAAGTCCCATGAGGCATTGCGAGCGTCTTGACAGTTACAAGCATGACTCCCCAAAGCCAGAGGCATGATGGGACTTGTAGTTCTACAACAGCTGAAGGGTCACAGGCTGAGCACCCATTAGCCCTTTCCTGTCCAGCCTGACTAATCCCTGGCCCCGCCCCTTTCTTTAATTGGATTTCTTTCAATCATGGATGCTCAGCATCGCAACCTAAAGCATGCATTCTGCAGCCTGCATAGCAACCTCTAGAATTCGGTCAGTTATGAAGTTGAAACTGGGCGAGATCAGCTTTCCCCTAATAAAGACTTGTTTTGAAAACGTAATTTAAAGTGTCACTAAACCCACATCGTAAAAACGATCAATCAATGGTGTATTCCATGCCGTTCATACTTAGTCACTTAGAGAGCAGCAGAATACAGAAAAGGAATCTCAATCTCCCCCTCCTATCCATGTCCCCACTGCAGCTAGGGATTTGGCAAAGCTGTGTTGGCAGCTCTGCACATGCTCAGTTATTAGAGCGTTTTATAGGCTGAACATTTCCTCCCCTATTACATCTGAGCAGCCATGTGACTATAGAGCCAGGGGGGTCTCCAAACTACTTCTAAACCAAGGGGCCAGTTTACTATCCTTCAGAGTTTAGGGGGGCCTGGACTGTGTGGCCAAGGGAGTAGAAATTGTCCTGGCATTTGTGGAAGTAAGCGGTGCCCCATCTTTGATATTAGGGGGAGGAATAGTGCCCCATTGTTTGTATGAACCTATCGGATATGTTACAGAAGCGGGCATCCTGCCTATAAAATGCCCGGCGTCCGTTCCCTTATCAGGATGTGTCGTCTTGGTTGTCTGCTTTTTTTTTTTTTTATATAAAGCTATCTTTGATTTGAGGTCTTGTTTTGGAGTCTGATCCTGTGCACCGGCGATGGTAGCTTGGCGCTCTGCGGCTGGCCTCTAGAATAGGGACTCTTTTGTACGCGTCTTGCTCGCGGGTCACCAGTAATGTGGCCGCCTGCCATCATTGTGGAGGGAAGCGCTGTGTGACTTTGGAAAGCTTGGCTCGGTTTCAGGTGAGACAGCAAAGCGAATGTTTGATCAGCCTACACAAGCACATTCCGATCACACAGGATCCGCACGTGAAGACTGTGTAGGTGCCAAGCAGTAAGACGTTCTTTGTTTTTTTTGTTCACTCGCTTACTTGTTTAGACAAATCTTCAGCCGTTTTCTTCCCGGGTTGCTTCATTCTGCAGAAGATTTATGTTACAGTCTTTCTTCCAATGGGGTGGCTACATTGCCTTGCAGGGTCTCCCTGGAGCCACCTATACGTGCGCCCCCCCCCCCCCCCCCCGACCAGAACCACAGCCACACAGTCTGCAGAGCTAAAGGGGTGCAAGGGGGGCTTTATCTCATCATTGCTTTAGCTCCAGCTCATGTCTTTGTCCGCACAGCTACAGGGGTGCCAGGGGGGCTTCATCTCATCATTGCTTTAGCTCCAGCTCATGTCTTTTTGTCCGCACAGCTACAGGGGTGCCAGGGGGGCTTCGTCTCACAGCTCATTGCTTTAGCTCCAGCTCATGTCTTTGTCCGCACAGCCAAAGGGGTGCAAGGCATGTTTAATCTCGCTGCTGGTTGACTAGACCCAGCCCATAGCCCATGTATTTACCTGCACAACTAAAAGAATGCTGGGGGTGCTTAATCTCTCAGCTCGTGGATATTTAATACCATAGCTTTTAGTCTACTTCCCCCAACCCATCCCCTGGGCTGTACATTACAAAGCATTAAGAGAGTTTGAGTTCCAGCCAGTGCACATGTGGCTGCTTCCAGCTGTTAACAAGCACAGGAAGTGCACCTTTTTCCTCCGAGGTACGCGGCACCAAAGCAAAAAAAAAATTCTAAATCATTTTAAAGGTTTTTTTTTTTTTTTTCCTTTAAAGCCCCTATCCGGGGATAACAAAAATGCTCCCTTGCAGTGAGACTGTCTGTGCTCTGCAAGGGCTAAATACTCGTTGAGGAATAGGGACGTGAAAAGCACTTTTCCTTACCCAATCTTCTGAGGTGCCGTCCTCTACTTCAGTGGTCCCCAACCTTTTCTGCATCAGGGAGCGGTTTTGTGGCGGCCAATGTTTCCGGGGGGGGGTTTGGTTGGTGACGGAATATTCAGTATTCAGTCAGTCCTCCACCCTCTTTTGCAGCAAAGTCCCCTTTTTATATCGGTGTTCAGAGTCCTCTTTACAATCATAGTTCAGCATTTAAAGTGGTCCCGCCGTGTCCTCAGTTCCCCTTCACATCACAGTGCCCCTTTGCATTGCAGTCCTCCTCACATTAATATAACGCGGACTGAACTGTGAAGGGGGAGCTGTGATGGCAAAGGTACTGATGACAGTGCCCCTTGCAGTCATGCTCCCCCCTTTTCTCTCTAATTGCAGTGCCCCTTGCAGTTCTGCTCCCCCTCCTTTTTTTCTTTAATCACAGTGCCCTTTGCAGTCATGCCCCCCCCCCCCCCCCCTTTTCTCTGTAATCACAGTGCCCTTTGCAGTCATGCTCCCCCCATTTCTCTCTTATTGCAGTGCCCCTTGCAGTCATGCTCCCCCCCCTTTTCTCTCTAATTGTAGTGCCCCTTGCAGTTCTGCTCCCCCTCCTTTTTTCTTTAACCACAGTGTCCTTTGCAGTCATGCCCCCCCCCCCCCCTTCTCTCTAATCAGTGTCCTTTGCAGTCATGTCCAACCCCTTTTCTCTCTAACCACAGTGTCCTTTGAAGTCATGCCCCCCCCCTTTTCTCTCTAATCACAGTGTCCTTTGCAGTCATGCCCCCCCTTTTTCTCTCTAATCACAGTGTCCTTTGCAGTCATGCCCCCCCCCCCCCCTTTTCTCTCTAATCACAGTGTCCTTTGCAGTCATGCTCCTCCTTTTCTCTCTAATCCGTGTCCTTTGCAGTCATGCCCCCTTCTCTCTAATCACAGTGCCCTTTGCAGTCATGCCCCCCCTTTTCTCTCTAATCACAGTGTCTTTTGCAGTCATGCCCTTTCTCTCTAATCACAGTGCCCCTTCCAGTCCTGCTCCCCTCTCCTTTTTTCTCTAATCACAGTGTCCTTTGCAGTCATGCTCCCCCCTTTTCTCTCTAATTGTAGTGCCCCTTGCAGTTCCACACCCCCTCCTTTTTTCTTTAATTACAGTGTCCTTTGCAGTCATGCCCCCCCCCCCTTTTCTCTCTAATCAGTGTCCTTTGAAGTCATGCCCCCCTTTTCTCTCTAATCAGTGTCCTTTGCAGTCATGCCCCCCCTTTTCTCTCTAATCAGTGTCCTTTGCAGTCATGCCCCCCCTTTTCTCTCTAATCAGTGTCCTTTGCAGTCATGCTCCCCCTCCCTTTTCTCTCTAATCACAGTGTCCTTTGCGGTCATGCCCCCCCCCCTTCTCTCTAATCAGTGTCCTTTGCAGTCATGCCCCCTCTTTTCTCTCTAATCACAGTGTCCTTTGCAGTCATGCCCCCCCCCCTTTCTTTCTAATCAGTGTCCTTTGCAGTCATGCCCCCCCTCTGTTTCGCTCTAATCACGGTGCCCCTTAGTCATGCCCCCTCTGTTTCCCTCTAATCACGGTGCCCCTTAGTCATGCCCCCTCTGTTTCCCTCTAATCACGGTGCCCCTTAGTCATGCCCCCCCTCTGTTTCTCTCTAATCAGTGCCCCTTGCAGTTCTGTTTTCCCCTTCTTTTTTTCTCTTATCACAGTGCCCCTTGCAGTCATGCTCCCCCCCCCCTTTTCTCTCTAATTGCAGTGCCCCTTGCAGTCATGCAGTAGTGAAGCCATTGAATCAGCGGGACTGCCAGGTGGGCAGCATTTCCAGGAGGAGATGTCAGCCATGGCAGCTTACATGTTCTCTCACTAGAAGCTGCAGAGACGTAGGAATATTTTTATCCCCCCCCCCCATATTTGGGTGGCAGACTTCGATCTGACGTCTGGTGTTCCTCGGACGTGCTGTTGGTGACATTCGGGAGGCATTGTGGCGTGTGTGTGATTTGTTGTTTCCTGTTGATGTGTTCTGGGTCTGTACATTGCTATAAATACCGATGGCACAGCTGTACAGGGCACAGGGTCACGGCAGGA
>JBBDGP010003110.1:0-141362 GCA_037952835.1 Lithobates septentrionalis | reverse complement strand
CTCTTAACTAAGGCCTCGTTCACACAGGACAATTCCATGTATGTTTTGTTGACGCAGGTGTTACGTGCATCCCCGTTACAGTGTCCCATTATTGTTTATTGGAACATGCTGCTGCACTGCCCGAACAGGAGATGCAGGTGTGGCCCCCCCGAACTCACCCTGTGTGGCATTCAGGGACCTGCAAGTCATGTTGGGACACTGCACCTGTCTCCATGCAACCACGTGTCCCAATAGATAACAATGGGATGCCAGCACAGAAATGCACTCAGTACCTGTGTGTCCCCATGTTGGTAAAAGACACCCTGCATGGGGCACGCAGCTGATCACCCCATTTGAACAGGGCCTAAATGTTGCAGGATTCACAAAGTGTAAATGGATGGTAAAAATTGATGGTAAAAATTAAGGAGACTCCAGTAGCCTTGCAATGCATGAGTGCAATACTAGTGTAGGATGGAGTTAATAGTTTGGAACTTCTGGTCACCTGAGCTGCTGGCCTCTGCCTCCGACTTCCCAGACCATTGGTTGACAGAAACACAAAGCACGCCTACATTTGTATGACGCACGCAAACACCACCCAAAGAGAGGACATCCACCCAAGGGTACCCCACACTGTGGGGTGTTAAATTTTTTTTAATAAAAACACCCCAAGGCTGGCTTCAAACTGAGGTGGTTTTCAGGCATTTTAGCGCTAGAAATAGCCTCTAAACAACACCTGAAAACCGCCTCCTATTCATTTCAGTGTGACTTTTCACACTGGGGTGGTGTGCTTGCGGGACATTCTGAAAAGTCCTGCAAGCAGCATCTTTGGGGCGGTTTGGGAGCGCTGCATACACCATTCGCAAAGCGCCCTGCCCATTGAAATGAATGTGCTTCCAAAGCACCGAAACATGGGTGCTTTTAACCCCTTCTGCCACTAGGTTAAAAAGCGCCCCGCTAGCGGCCGAAAAAACAAGCGTTGCTTCAGCACTAACGCTCGGCGGCCCCAGTGTTAAAGTAGCCTAACTTGGAACAGTCTGCCAGATTCGTATCAGCTATCTTGGTGGAAACAGACTGCATGGTGTAGCATTGCTGACAGGGTGAAATCTGCTGTAGGCTTCATGTACACTGCTGCTGGTAAACGGACGTTTAGGAGCAGTTGGGCGTTTGAGCTGCCCCTGAACTCTCCTCTGTACAGTACATGTACACAGGGTCGTTTATAGTCGTTTCTAGGCAGTTGAGTTTAGAAGCATTTTTTTTGGAAAGCAAAAAAATAAATGTTCAGGACGAACGTTTAGTGGCATTTCAAAACGCCTGTTAGGCCCTATGTACAAGGGACATTGCTAAACGGACGTTCAGAGGCAGTTGGACACTTTTTAAATTGCCCCTGAACTCATTCAATGTTATCCTATGTGTCCATGTACACAGTCTCGTTTATTGCCGTTTTTTAGGCAGTTGCGTTTAACAGCGTTTCTTTGAAAGCAAAAAAATGGGTTCAGATGCAGAAGATTTCCACGTTTCAGACGCCAATCGCAGTAAGGGCGTTCAGCTGCATTTTCATTTATAAGTGTTTTTAAAAAGTGCCCTATTTTTTTTACATTAAAAAAAAAAAAAAAAAAAAGGCAAATGATGAAGAACCATCAAATAAAAAAAAAATTTTAAAAAAATTGTAATTGCTTGCAATGATTCATAGACCATTTATATACCCTAATGAGCCCTTGATCCAATCTAATACACCACTAGCATTGCTGTTATCCGAAGTATAATTGGAATTTGACCCATACGTTGTTAGATTTGAACAAGCAACTTATGGCAGGTGACGTGGCAAGTGGACAATCCACAACTTGTGGCAGGTGACGTGGCAAGAGGAAAACGTGAGTAGAAACCGTGGTTTACTTCTTGCTGTGGCACTGGAGTAAGAACCCGCAGGTCTACCAAGTCACCAATTTGTGACAACAAAGCCATAGTCTTCTGAGGATCCCTGGGAGGCGTGGTTACAAACGTCCTTACGGGCGGAGTGCCTTTGAACTGGATTTGATAGCCTTCCCCGATTATCCTCAGTATAAATGTGTTTGGGGTAGTCTTTTCCCACCGTGGGAGGAACTGCCCCAACCTCCCTCCCACAGGAACCAAGTCACTGGGATTTGGTGTTTTCTTTTTAGGAGAGGAGAAAAAAAGGACACCTGTTTTCCCCTTTCCCGCGTTTTTTTAGGGGTTGACCACTTAGAGGTTCGTCCCTGTGAGGGCCCTTGTCTTTGGGGACAAAAAAAAAAAAAAAAACAAAAAAAAAAAAAAAGCATTTCCCTGTGGCTTTCTTACTTTTGATGGGGAAAGCCTTTTTATTGTCTGCAGTGCGGTCCAGAACTTTTTGTCTCCTTCAAAAAGGGATGCCACACAGCCTAACTTTTGAGGCTGGGTCCCCCGATCAAGATTTTAATCATAACGCCCTGCAGGAGGAATTTATAAGGGCAGCGGTCTTCGCCGATAGCTTGCCCGACTCAGCAGATGCATCTGCCATATACCCTGCTGCTTTGTGCAGCAGGGGAAGGGAATCCAAAAATGTCCTTCCTGGAGGTCCCACTTTCCAAATGTCCTTGTAATTGGTCCAGCCAGACCTCCAAATTATGAGCCACTATTGTTGTAGCCATTGCAGGTTTTAAAAATTGTCACGGCTACTTCCCATGACCTTTTTAGCAGTACCTCCATCCTCTTGTCCATGGGCTCCCCAAGTAGCTCTCAAAGGCGAGGTCTGTTGATTTGGTACACAGGGAAAAGGCTGCGTCCACTTTGGGCACTTTGTTCCAAACACAGGCGGAATCCTCACTGAAAGGAAATCTCCTCTTCAGATTTTTGTGAAAAAAAAAATTCTCTGGTTCCACCCACTCTTTTTTCATAGAGTCCACCAGTGCGCTGTGTACTGGAAATTAGGGGTGCAACGGATCAAAAATCTCACGGATCGGATCGATCCTCGGATCAGAGTCACAGATCGGATCATTTTCGGATCAGCAAAAAAAAAAAAAAAAAAACAAAAAAAAAACACACAAATCTTGTTACACCCACCGGAGTTTTAGATTTAAAAGCTATTTTCAACACAAAACCGAGCTTATATGCATAAATACAGTATTTGTGCATATAAGATCAGTTTTGTGTTGAAAATGGCTTTTAAATCTAAACTCCGGTGGGTGTAACAAGATGTCCGCTTGCCCCCTTCTCACTCTATCATTATTGTACTGTGCAGGAGTGTGGGGTGTAGCAAGATGGCGGCGACGAAATGTCACTTCCTGTCGAGACAGCAGCCACTTCCGGGTGTACCAAGATGGCCGCCGCTCCGGAGCTAGGCCGAAGCCACGGCCTTTCCTATGGCTGAGGCCGAAAAGTGCTCCGCGGATCGCGGGTGTGCCGATCCGCGGAGGGTGATCCGTACGGATCACGGATCGGCAACGATCCGTTGCACCCCTACTGGAAATACCCCGTTTTGGTCTTCTTTCAGGGTCTGGTACATCTGGTCATGTAGGGACAAGGAGACCTGTTCTTTTATCTCTAGCGTCTTGCAGATCACCCCAATAAGGCATCCACCTCCTCTAGTGAGAGCCTGCATCTGAGTAAACTTGTCCCTTGGTTCGGAATATCTTTGGACGATGCTGTCTCACTTGGCTCATCCAAAGAATCTGATTCCTCTCCCCCTGATTCATCACCCACCTCTGGGGCTGAACTGCGGGGGGGAAACTGCAGCTGGTTGTTTTGGGGTTTTAAGGTTTGCCAGCATGGACTTAATGGCCCTCATTTCCTGCTGAACACCAGAAATCAATTCCTTGCAAGCGCCCGTTGTCTCCTTGTAAACCAATTTATCAATACAGGGTTTCCAGGAGGGGCTTGTTCCACCCTTCCTTAAATTTGTTCGTACATGACGGACACCTCTTCTTCCCCCCCCTTACCTCTCCAGTTCTTTAGGCTGAGCCTGAGATAAGAGAAGGAGAGAAAAGAAGGAGGCAAAGGAAGGGAAGAAACAAAGACAAGCTGCCGTCAGCAAAAACCTTAGCAATCAGTGGGTGTCCTTCACCAATGCCTATGTGCACCCCCACCAGCCGCTGACGGGATTCACGCGACTCTAGTCCGGATCCTGACTCAAAAGAAGGAGGACGAGGATGGACAACCAAAAGGGCTACATAAAAAAAGAGTCCGTCACCCCTCCCCCGGCCCCGTAGGTCCAAGGCACCCCTGTGTCCGCCTACCTGAGCTGGGTCGGCTCCACTGCCACCTGGATCCATGCGGTCTGTTTCTTGGGAGCATCATGCTGTGGATCTGTAGCGCTGTCCCATCTTGTGGCTGGCGTTTTTAAATGAACCGCCATGGCTCCGCCATCCACGCTCGCCGTATGACCTGGAACCGGAAGTGGTGCGCCGGAAGTCCACGCCCTCCTCCTGCATTTCACAGGCCAGAACTCGAGGCATACGCCCGCTCCTCGCCGGACCCACGCCAGGATACCATAGTATCCGGCTGGCCATGCAGGGAACATCAGCCCTCCCGGGCTATCGAAGAGAAGGATGCCGGTACCAGCTCCCTTGCAGCCTGACCGGGGTACCCAGATGCCACCTTTTCAAGCATTGTAGACCTCCTTCCCCCTCTCCCATAGGAGACACAAAAGACTGAGGAAGAGGGACGGAAGCCGCCCTTTAAAAGATCTGAATGCGTTTCCTGCCTCCAGAGGTGGAGCCCATCTCTCCAGTGCTGTCCTGGACAGATGACTAGAGAAAAAAAGCTTCTAAGAATGCAAACGCGGCATGTAAAACACGGCAAAACTGGAGGTATTTAAAAGAGGAAGTAAACCCTGATGGGTGTTACTTCCTCTTTGTTTCCCTGGAAAGGTAAAGCATAATGGGCTAGGCTACTATGTGACACTTACCTGCAGGAGAAGCCCGTTGGCCAAGTTTTATGGCATTTTTATTAATTTTTTTTTACTAGTATTGGCGGCGATCAGCGATTTTTATTGTGACGGACACATCGGACATTTTTGACACATTTTTGGGACCAGTGTCATTTATACAGCAATCAGTGCTATAAAAATGCACTGATTCCTGTGTAAATGACACTGGCAGTGAAGGGGTTAACCACTAGGGGGCGGGGAGGGGTCAAGTGTGTCCTAGGGGAGTGATTCTAACTGTCAGGGGGATGGGCTGTGTGTGACGTCACTGATCTCTGCTCCCGATGACAGGGAGCAGAGATCGAGTGTCACTAGGCAGAACGGGGAGATGCTGTTTATAACGATAGAGTCCGCGGAACCCGCGACCCGACTCACGATGATCGCGGCAGGCGCGGGCGCGCACATGGCGGCACAGTCAAAGTAACGTACGGGCACGTTACTTTGCGCAGCCGTGCCATTCTGCCGTCGTAAATGTACAGGATCCGGTCGGGAACCGGTTAATCTAGGCTTACCTGTAGGTTAAAGTGGTTGTAAAGGGACTCGGGCAGAGCTGCAGCCAAGTGAGGACCAGTGTTAGTCACTGCTGTTTCATCCGATCTAACTGAAGATATATGAAGATATTTAACCACTTCCCACCTGGCCACAAACGGCCGGGTGGGAGCTCCCTCCTGACTGGACGTTCCCGAACGTCCTTCAGAAGGAGCGGGATCACAATGCGCGCGTGTCACCTGGACACGCCGCATCTCGGAACGGCAGGAGGGCAATGTGATTTGCCCTCCTGATCCGCACGATGGCTGTGTCTATTCACAGCCATCGTAATGTAAACATGGGGGAGGGGTGGCATCTGACAGGGGATTGCGCCGCCATGTGCCCACGCAGCGGCGCTATGCCGTTCTGCCTGTGCCCCCCAGAGACTGTGGAGCTGTACAACACAGGAGGGCCCTGTGATTGGCCCTCCTGATCACATGATGACTGTGTCCAATCACAGTCGTCATGTAATGTAAACAGAGTGGTTGTAACCGCTCTCATCTCTTCCTCTCCTCACACAGAGCCTGTCAGTGAGTAGAGGAAGAGAGATCTGTGCTGCAGCCAGGAGATCAGTGTGTTTTATAGCTGTTTGTCTGCTGTTTATCCATCCACTGATCACCCAGCTAGTGTCCCCAAAACACAGTGTCCCCAAAACAGTGAAAACACCTGTCATACAGTGAACATCTGTCCGTCAACAGCTGGCACATCTGCCACCCGCCATCTGCCCACGATAAGGCACCCGCCATCGGTCACATCTGCCCACATTCAGGCACATCTGGCCACCCGCCATCTGCCCACATTCAGGCACATCTGCCACCCGCCATCTGCCCACATTCAGGCACAGCCGCCCACCATCTGGCACATCTGCCGCCCGCCAACATGACGAAAAGATCTTACAGCGCAGAGGAGGCTGTCCAAATACTCCAGAGTATGTCAAACAAGAGTAGCGGGGAATTCTCTCCGTCAGACTCGGATAGCGACTATGAGCCAGTGGAAAGCAGTGGCTCCGAGATGGAAACAGAGGAAGATAGAATCCTAAAAAAGGAGAAATCAGGAGAAATGAGCAGGCGGAGACATCCACCAGCAGCCCAGCACTCCAGGGCATCCACCAGCAGCCCAGCACTCCAGGGCATCCACCAGCAGCCCAGCACTCCAGGATGATATGCAGGCATTGTGGAGCAATGTAATCTATACGCCAGCCAACAAATAGCCAACAATCCAAGTTCTTCATATGCCCGTCCTTTTGTTTGGAAACCCCTCACTGTGGAAGAATTTAAAATTTTCCTTGGCCTAACCCTCAACATGGGGCTGACAAAAAAAAAAAAAAAAAAAATGAACTCCATTCCTACTGGTCTACCCAACCTATCCACCACATGCCGGTCTATTCGTCATTGATGCCCAGAACCCGTTATGAGATGATTATGAGATTTTTACACTTCAAAAACAATGCCCAATGCCTCCCTCCAAATCATTCCAGTTACGATAAATTATTCAAAATTCGGCCCCCAATCAATTTTTTTTGCGCCAGCTTCAAGCAGATTTTTACCCGATATAAATATTTGTGTAGATGAATCCCTAGTACACTTCACCGGAAGACTCGGAATACTGTAAAGCAATACCTCCCCAGTAAAAGAGCCAGACGTGGGGTAAAATTTTATAAGGCGTGTAACAGGGCCACGGGTTACACATATGACTTTAATTTATGAGGGAAAAGTCAGACAGGTAACCCCCCTGGATGCCCTACCTACATGGGAACAAGTGGCAAAATTGTCTGGCAACTGATCCAACCATTGATTGGGAAAGGTTATCACCTATATGTAGACAATTTCTACACTAGTCTCCCACTTTTCCGTCATTTGTACCAAAAGAACACTGTGGCCTGTGGGACAGCATGGACCAACCGCAAAGGCTTCCCACAGAGATTGGTCGCCAAGAAATTGAAGCAGGGTGAAATGGCCAGTATGCTGGCTGAAGAGGTACTAGCGGTGAATTGGAGAGATAAAAAAAAAAAAAAAAAAAAAACGATGTCTACATCCTTTCCACAATACATGCTGACACATTGGTGGAACTTCAGAGAAGAAGAGGCCCCATACAGAAGTCAAAATGTGTGCATGAGTACAACCTATACATGGGGGGGTGGATATTAACGACCAGATGATGCAGCCCTACTTTGCCACCAGATCATCACTGTTTTGGTACAAGAAAGTCGCCATTTATTTGATGCAACTTGCCCTATTCAATTCATATATTATTTTTTCTAAGTGCACCCAAAGTTCCCCAACCTATCTAAAATTTCAAGAAGATGTTGTCACCGCCCTTCTCTATCCCCAAGGCCAAGCCCCTCAAGTAATTTGCTGCAATTCATTAGCCAGACTCCATGAAAGGCACTTCCCCGAAATCCTCCCTCTTACCCAAGCAGGTCGCAAACCCCCCAAAAAAAATGTGTGTGTTCAAGTAGAGGAATTTGCGGTGACACCCGATACTACTGTCCCCAATGTCCCTCCCAGCCAGGCCTCTGTATTGGAACGTGCTATTGGAGCTATTATACTTCACTACACTATTAGTAAAGTGAAGATGATTGTTTTCCAGTTAACCACTATCTGCCATTTCTGTGAATGACCCGGACTGTTAACGACTATGCCACTGCTAAACATGTTTCTGCCTGCAACGTGAATTGACCTCGGCCTGTTAAATGACCATGCTTTTTGCCTGCCTCCTGAACTGATCATTTGCCCTGCCACTGTACAGCACAGGGGTCTCACATGTGAGGGGCTCCAGAAAAGGTTTTCCGAGTGGAGAAAACATTTTTTTCAGAGTTTTTAGTTTTCTCAGATTAGGGTCTGGAGACTCGGAGGCTTCGTAGAGATTTGGGTGGGAAGAAGCCTCTACCCCTGTCCTCAGGTCTTACCTGACCAAGGTCCAATGTACAAAGTGCTGCCGCCTGCCACATGAACTGGCCATGCCTCTGCCTGCCACATGAACTGCCCGCTAAACCTTGGACTGTACTGAACCATGTTCATACTTTTCCATATCTGCCTGCTGCCTGGACAATTCCTTTGGCTGTCTGGACAAATGCTTTGACTGCTATGGAACGGTATTCCTGCCTGCTAAAAACCACAGGTGAGCTTTTTTTTTTTTTTTTTTTTTTTTTTTTTTTTTTTTTACCTTTTGCTCAGCAGAATGTATTTTGGGGTGTAAATGCTATGTGTTAGAAGCCTGGAGGTGCTACCTGCATGTTGGGCCTCTGTATGTGGCCAGGTAGTGGAAAAGTCTCACACATAGGGTATCGCCATACTCAGGATGAGTAGCAGAATGTATTTTGGGGTGTCATTCTGGCTATGTACATGCTATGTGTAAGAAAGATCTTCTAAATTGACAACTTTGTGAGAAAAAAAAAAAAAAAAAAAAAAAAAATTAGGTTTTCATTTTCTTTCCACATTTTCCAAAAACGTGTGGAAAGAAATGTCATGTTCAAATGACATTGGGTGGTTTTCTTTCCAAAATGGGGTCATTTTGTGCGTAATTCCATTGTCCTGGTGCTCCAGGGCCTTCAAAAATGCGATAGGTACTCAGGAAATGAAATGTGTAATTTATGCCTTTAAAACGCCTGATGGTGCTAGATGGATGTTGGGCCTCTATGTGGCCAGGCTGTAGAAAAGTCTCACACATGGGGTATCGCCATACTCAGGACGAATAGCAGAATGTATTCACTATGCCTCTTACTAAATACTTCAGACTGTCTTCTTTCCAAAAAGGGGTCATTTAGGGGGTTATTGTACTGTCCTGACATTTTAGGGCCTCAAGAAATGAGATCAGTGCATTAGGCCATCAGTGCATTAGGATTGATACATTTTCAGTAATGCGTAGCATGGCTTGTAGACTCTAACGTTCACGCAAACCAATGATCATACACTTATCAGGATTATTTTTACCAAAGACATGTGGTAGAATACATTTTTGCCTAAATTTGACAATTTAATTTTTTTGCTTTCTTTTAAAAAAGAAGGTAGAACATTTTGGGTTTTTCTTCAAAACATTGGCTCTTTTTTCGCTTATATCACAAAAAATAAAATGAAGTGGTGAATAAATGCCACCAAAAGAAAGCTGTATTTGTGTGAACAAAATGATAAAAAATTTCATTTGGGTACAGTGTAGCATGACTGGGCAATTGTCATTCAAAGAGAGAGAGCACTGAAAGCTGAAAATTGGTCTGGGAAGGAAGGGGGTGAAAGTGCCCAGTATTGAGGCGGTTAAATAAAAACGGGCGGGGCACACGGGGCCCCCTATTGGGCGGGGTCCATGGGCTTGAGCCCAGTCAAGCACAATGGTAAGTCTGGCCCTGCTTAGAGCATTAGTATGTTACAAAGACTAATGCAGCAACAATGGGGCTATAGATAAAAAGGGAAAGAAATTTTTTTTAAAGCATATATTTTTGCCAGCTGCCAACCTCACTATTTGCATCAGTTACTCCATGTATCTAGGATATTCAAAACCCGACTATACTGCTGCAATTTTACCACGTCACACATACTTACTGAAAAATTCAACACCATGCTGTTAATATCTCCAAGTGCAATAAAACCTCTAAGAGAAGTCAGCTTACTTGTCTGTTTATTGAAACATTTGTTACCAAAAGTCTCTGGAGCCATCCAAACGAGTCTTCTCTAAAAACCTAAGCAAACCTTATTTGTATATGATTCCTAAACTAAAAAAAAAAAAAAAAAAAAAAAAAAAAAAAAAAAAACACCACACACACACACACACACACACACACACACAGCGTTTTGCTGCTGCCTTCTGGGAAACTGCCCTACCTCCTTTAGCTGAGGACATATCGAAGGCAAACATCTGAAGCTCACTGGTTAGGGTGATATCATTTAACCCACTGTTTGTTTCTCGGAAGCACTCCCTCAATAATAACAGGATTTAAATTATGAAGTCACAACATTTTCCACATACTATAATGCACAAGTCACAAAACATACATCACGATAGGCATAATTGTATATACGATTATCAGAAAATGCCTGAAGTCACCAAATTTACTGAGCCAATTAAAGGAAAACTATAAATATGTATTAGTAGACCAGAACCACAATGATGGCGCGAGTGTCCTCTTCCACCCTTCTAAAAGTAAAGATCACTATTCACCCCCAAGATCTGCTAAGCAGGCCATACAAAAGTTATATCTAATAGATGCCTTCATTCACACTATACAGTTCAGAATGGACACATCTACTCCTGTGGCTAATATTTTCTCACAGCCAGCACCAGTGACTGTCACAATGCTTAAAACACTACTGCATCCAATTGGATGCAGCCACTGTTTGGCTGACGATTTTTCAATCGGCTCCCTCAATTAAAGAGGTCAGGTGGGAGGGTTGCAACATGGCCATCCAAGGATTAACATTTACCCAGTACAGCGAGAACGGTCCAAAATTTGCATAGTGTATAGTCCGCTTTACCATCTGCTGTATTCCACACACACATACACACGATCATAATTTGCTTACAGATACTTTTGGCCTCACGCACACTGGATGAATCTAAACGCTTCTGATAGGGGTGCCTGGCATTTTTTTTCCTGCCTCTAAACAACCCTGCATGTTAGCCTGTGTGTCTACACACACACACACACATTGAGGCAGAAAATAAATCCATGGTTAGCATGTCCAGGGTCAGCAATGTTTTGGCAGAAAAAACACCCGACGAGCGTAGACGTGTCTAAACATGCATTAGGCACATCAAGCGCTTGAGTGTTAATTCATTTCAATGGCCAAAATAAGTTTATATTATATGAAAAAGTAATACTGCAAATATTAAAGTGTTACTAAACCCAGGACCCTGCATTCACTACATCTTGTCTCCCACAGTACACAGAACATAGAAATTAAAGCGGGATTCCGGCCTAAAAAAAAAAAAAAAATTAAAAAAAAAAAAAAAAAATTTAAAAGTCAGCAGCTACAAACACTGTAGCTGCTTACTCTAAATAAGTACTTACCTGTCCTGGGTGCCCGCAATGCCGGCCGCCCGAGGCCAACCCATCCCTTGGCTTTCGGGTCCTGGCACCGCCATCCTAGGTAAGGGAAACAGGCAGTGGAGCCTTGCGGCTTCACTGCCAGTTTCCTACTGCGCAAGCAGTGTGGCGCTCTGCGAATGGCTCCGTGGTGTTCTGGGAACACACACAGTTCCCAGAAGACAACGGGGACGCTCACCGAGGAGCAGAAGACGCCGCAGAAAAGGAAGAGGCAGATTAGGAAGACTGCCTAGCAACAAGGGTTTAGGCAAGTTTAACCACTTAACAACCGGCCCATAGCCAAATGACGGCTGCAGGGCGGTTGCTTAACTCTGGGAGGGCGTACTATGATGTTCTCCCAGAATTCCCCTCTGGCACGCACCCGAACACATCCTCTGGACCCGGCACATCACCGATCCTGGTAAATGGCCGCTGATCACGGCCATTTACCATGTGATCGCTCTGTCAAATGACGGAGCGATCACATGTAAACAAACGAGATGACGCCGGTTCCTCTCCTCCCCTCTGTATACCGATCGGTACACTGTGAGAGAGGGATGGATGGATGGCAGTAGCGCTGTGGGCTGCATGTGTAGTGCCCACAGCGCTAACCAGTGACATCCAGCTATCCATCCATCCATCCATGCTCAGCCATCCCTAATGCTCTGCAATGCCCTGCACTAATCTGCAATGCCCTGCAATACTCTGCAATGCCCCCGCAATACTGTGCAATACTCTGCAATGCTCCCACAATACTGTGCAATACCCCGCCATACCCGGCCGCACCCCGCCATGCCAGTCCGTACTCCGCCATGCCCGGCCGTACTCCGCTCCTGTATGTGGCCAGGCTGTGGAAGTCTCACACATGTGGTATCGCCGTACTCAGGAGGAGTAGGAGAATCTATTTCGGGGTGTCATTTTTGGTATATACATGCTATGTGTTAGAAATATTGTATAAAATGGACAACTTTGTGTTAACAAAAAAATGTGTTTTAACCACTTCCCGCCCGCCTTCCGTCATACGACGTCCTTGACTTTGTGCGGGGATATCTGAATGATGGGTGCAGCTACAGGCATTATTCAGATATCAACTTTTTTAGCCGGCGATTCCCTATACCATAAGAACGATCATAGCGGCTTTTCCACTGCTTGATCGTTCTTACGGGAGGCGAGAGTGGATGTCCCCCCTCCCTCCGCCCTCGGGTGCTTCTACCGACTCACCGCTACGATCGAAGCCAGGATTTTTTTTTTTTTTTTTTTTTATTTAATTCAGGCTTCCCACCTCCCCTCACCTAGAGGTGAGATGTGGGGTCTTATTGACCCCATATCTCACTGAAAAGAGGACCTGTCATGCCATATTCCTATTACAAGGGATGTTTATATTCCTTGTAATAGGAATAAAAGTGGTCAAAAAAATTTTTTTTTGGAAAAAAGCGTCAAACTCAAATAAAGTAAAATGAACAATAAAAAAAAAAAAAAAAAAAAAAAAAAAAGTTTTAAAGCGCCCCTGTTCCTGTGTGCTCGCATGCAGAAGCAAACGCATACGTAAGTCCCGTCCACATATGAAAACTGTGTTCAAACCACACATGTGAGGTATCGCAATCGGTAGAGCGAGAGCAATAATTTTGGCCCTAGACCTCCTCTGTAACTCAAAACATGTAACCAGTAAAAAATTCTAAAGCGTCCCTATGGGGATTTTTGAGTAGCGAAGTTTGGCGCCATTCCACAAGCATGTGCAATTTTGAAAGGTGACATGTTGGGTATCTATTTACTCTGCATAACTTCATCTTTCACATTATGCAAAAACATTGGGCTAACTTTACTGTTTTGTTTAAGCACAAAACTTTTTTTTCCAAGAAAAAAAAAAAAAAAAAAAAACGCGTTCAAAAAATTGCTGCGCAAATACTGTGCGAGATAAAAAGTTGCAATGACCAACATTGTATTCTCTAGGGTCTTTGCTAAAAAACATATAATAATGTTTTGGGGTTCTATGTAATTTTTTAGCAAATAAATGATGATTTTTACATGTAGGAGAGAAATGTCAGAATTGGCCTGGGCACTCCAGAACGCCTGAAGGTGCTCCGTGCATGTTGGTCCTCTGTATGTGGCCACGCTGTGTAAAAGTCTCATATGTGGTATCGCCATACTCTGGAGTAATAGCAGAATGTGTTTTGGGGTGTAATTTGTGGTATGCATATGCGGTGTGTGAGAAATAACCTGCTAATATGACAATTTTGTGGGGAAAAAAAAAAAAAAGGGGGGGGGGGGGAGAATTAAGTTTTGGAGTTGAAGATTTGCTTTGATTTTAAGCCCTACTGAACGGAGCGGGACTATATGAATTATTTTGGCTACCACAACACAAATCTGGGCAACAATGCTGTAATTTTTGCTTGCAGGGAGGTATAGCTGTATTGACTGTGTACCGCACACTTTCCTTCCCATTGGGGAGGCCATTATTGAGGGAACAAAATATGCCGGGATGCAATTGGCTTCTTTCAGCGTTCCTCAAACCATCCTGTGGATACGGAGACATGACTCGGGACACCTCTGTCACATGTTTTACACTAGTTAAGGATGACCGCTACTCAGGTGAATGTAAAGATTGTTGGGGGCACAAGCTCTTTAGAATTTATATTTTACTGAATGCCCTACAAAAGCAGTCTGACTCCTAAAAAATTAAATAAAAAATGGTGTGTACGGCTGCTTGAAAGCATGTTATATTTGACTCAATGACCAATTTCAAAACCTGTCCAGAGGAGGTTGTGCAAGAGAACTTTATCTCCAAAGTAAACTTTTTTGGTGGTAATTAAGCCAAAGTGGGAACAGTGCTGAGAGTGTCTCAACAGCGATCACCCACTGATGTTCCAGGAAGGTGATATTTTCATGGTTTTCTGTAAAGCAGGCCATACACGGTCGAATTTCGAACGAATTTTCTTTTCAAAATAAGAAATTTCGTTTTTTTTGTGATCCGATGATGCCACCATTGATTTTCGAAATTCGGCCGACCAAGCCTTCAATTTCACCTCATGTTGCTAAAGAAAAGAATTTTCTTGGCCGGGAATCTTCTTTTCTCTCCGTAAATTTTCTTTTCTTATTACATTTCTCACACGATTCTCCCATCATTGATTAGAAAATCGTTCGTTTTTCGGAAAATTTCCAACATGTCCGATTCCTCAAATTCGATTGCCACACGAAAATCGGCCGTTGTTGCAGCCCACTAATGATGCGAAATTCATACGAAAATTCTTTCATACGATTTTCGAAAGAAAATTCTTACGAAATTCGAACCGTGTATGGCCGGCATTAACCTCTGACCTACTTTCAAATATATGTTAATTCTGGCTTGGCACTGATGATTATCAGTGATGCTTTTTAACCACTTAATGTGGACTTGGCATCAGATATATTTTTCTATGCTAAGTGCAGGCGTGCCATATAAAATTGTAATTGCTACACTTGCAGGTATTTATTACCTCTCACAGATCACAGAAATCCTGACAATGCCTTGGTCTGCTTCCCCCTCCCTCCCCATCAATAGGAAGGTGCCGTGTTTGTTGAAGTATGCGTCAAGAAAAAAAAAACAAAAAAAAAAAAAATTAAAAATGCAGTACCTCTCTTTAATACGTGCACTTTGTGCTTTATCTCTTTAAAGAGATGGTTCATTTTGCCAGGCAAAAAGAATAAAAAAATAAAAAAACAGTAATTAGGTTGCAGTGGAAGAATTGAAGAAGGGACTGCAGAGAGACAAAGATGATCTGGATGATGAAGGTCTGCAATACAAGTACAGAAGAATACCCATTGATTTACACTTGCCAGCCTACATTGGGATTTGGGAGCCAGACAGACAGCATTTTTATGGACTTAGGCTGGGTTCACACTGGTGCAATGCGGGAAACCATGCGAATACTATGCAGGCTCCGGCATCGCACCTATAATCGCCAACAGTTCACACTGACATCTTAGAACCGCTGGGGGTGTCAATGTAAACTCAATGACACCCCCAGATCGGTTCGCAATGCGAACTGTGAAATGGTGCAGGAATCGGATTGCATAGATGTAAACACCTATGCGATCCGATTCCAGTGCAGACAAAAAAAAAAAAAAAAAGGGTCTTGTACCATTTTGGTGCGAATGAGATGCAATTTTAGCCATACAGATTGAATGGCTGAATTTACATCGCAGACATCGCATGTGATCCGCAGAGCAATGCAGTGTGAATCATATGCTATGTCTGTGATAGCCTGGGTTCACACTTGTGCTGAGTGGTGTCAGCCCATCCAGGGTCTTTTGCTGAACTGCTCAACTATCCTATCAGATAAAAATGATTTATTCTGTAGTCCAAGATGAGACCTTGGAAAGTTAGTAGTTTAAAAAAAAAGGTAGAAAGTTAGCTTTTTACCTTAATGCATTCTATGCATTAAGGTGAGAAACCTTTTGGGTGCAGCTACCACCCCCCTACCCCCTTTAGTGGCCCTCTCTCACCACTGGACATGGAGGCAGGAGCCATTGGTTGCTGCTGTCAATCCCAGCCTGTGAGGAGAAAAACAGGAGGTGGGGCTGAGCCATAGCTTGCTATAGGGGCACTTAGCAAGGGGATCCCAGAAGAGGAGTATCTGGGCTGCTCTATGCAAAACCATTAAACAGAGCAGGTTAGTAGAACAGAAAGAATTGCTGAGGTTTACACACTTTAAAAAGGCACTTTTTCCTGCACTGCAGAATCCACTTCTGCATGGAGATGCTGACTCAAAGGTGACCCAGTCATATAAATCCTGAAGCATGTGCAGTTCTTAGTGTTCATGCAAATTGTCTTTCACAGATTTACCCCTTTCTGCGGCTACTCATCCTGTGACTTTCTACAAGAGGACCGTGTTACAGTCCGATAACGCTTTAACTTGATAAATGCTTTGTGCTGGCTGCAGCAGACTGATGGCATCATCACAATCTAGGCAAAGTCACTGTTTAATGGTCAAAAAGATTTTTTAAAAATGATGTAACTATATATAGGGACATGTCATGAATGTATTTTTGCAGACTTGTCAAGTTACCGATTAGTTCAGCTTTAATTACCTTTTCTACAATCGTGGACTGTGCTTTTTGGTTCTATAAAGATCACGCGCCCCTCATATTGGGGCTTGAGGGAGACCTACAATCATAAGGATTGGCTGAAATCTCTGATGTCCGGGCTGCCAGAAAAGCAGCCTTTTCATCTACAATAAGTGCCAGAGTTGTATTGGAAGTAGTTACCAGTCAGACTGTGTAGTGGAAAAGCGGGCAGTAAATGAAGATGCTGTTATGAGCCTTAAAATTCAGATGACCTCAGCATCCTATGGTCACCAGGATTTTTTCAGGCCCTTTTGTGACCCATTACTATGACATGTTGTACAGCACACTTTAAACACCTTATGCTGGCTTATAAACAGGATAGTTTTGTAGGTAGTTTTTGTGACTAGCCCATTAGTACAACATTGCAAACAGTGTCATAACTAATCCTGAATTGTTAAAACAAAATACTCTCTCAGGGCTGGTTCACACCACAAAAACACTCCAGATCCGTTCCAGATGCGTTTCTGCATGCGCGTTTTTAACGCGTTCCCGGATGTACTTCAGATTCTTCCCAACCCCACCCCCGTTTTTTTTTTCTAACTGTACTGGGGTTCAGTATTTTTTATGCGTTCCAGTGCATTTTACCGCGTTCCAGTACAGTCCAGTGCAGGAAAAAAGCAGCATGTTCTACTTTTTCTGGTATGTTCTGGAACTGACTGCACTGGTGTGAACTATGCCATTGGAAACCATATAACTTACTTTCCATGCAGAAAAAAAAAAAAAAAGTGCACGGAACCGCATGTGGCGTGAAATGGCCCTTAATCAACATTAAAGCATAGCAGCAGTAGCCATGGACCTCAGGTAATGGAAGATACATCATCCATGAAACTTGACAAAGTTCACACACCAGCAGACAAAACATGTTGCTTGCTTTTTTGACAGATGAGCTACACATGCCATTTATGTGTCAGCAGGAACCTGCTTCTTGATGTATTCTGCCCTGCCATCCTATTCTTTGGCTAGGAGCAGTCTGTCTCTATTGCACGAGGCACTAAAATAAAATAGTTCCTATATGAACTTGGATTGATGTTCTGCTACTACATAAATTTACCACAATAGTTGGATAGATAAGATAAGATAGATAAGATAGATAAGATAGATAAGATAGATAAGATAGATAAGATAGATAAGATAGATAAGATAGATAAGATAGATAAGATAGATAAGATAGATAAGATAGATAAGATAAGATAAGATAAGATAAGATAGATAAGATAAGATAAGATAAGATAAGATAAGATAAGATAGATAAGATAGATAAGATAGATAAGATAGATAAGATAGATAAGATAGATAAGATAGATAAGATAGATAAGATAGATAAGATAGATAAGATAGAAGTATTTTTTTTTTCTTACATCTTTGAAGATGAATTCTTCCATGGTGCCTACAAAAAGGTCAGGTTTTTCTCGTAGAGCAATTTTATTGCTTGGAAGAATATGTAAGAATTTAATGTTCAGAGCTAAACCATAGTTCTAGGCCCTGTGCACAGTGCGTTTGCCCATCTTTCCTAGATGGTTTTCCTCCTGACATACAAGACATAACAAGCAGGTAAGAGCATGTCCGTTTTCATCAGCTCTCATCTGATCCACCAAGACAGATGGCAGACGTATTGCTGTATGTCCGACTTGAGTGGATCAAATGGCAGACGGGTGTCAGTGGACACATCTCTGCTGACATCCGCCTGCCCATAGGAGTCAATGGATGGCCTGCTCGGATCCGCCTGAAAAACGGATAGGTGAATCCGAGCGGGCTTGTCGTGTGAAAAGGGGTCTTAGACAGTTGTCACAGGAACAAGTATCCACAAATCGTAGATCTCGCTGCTATTCCTGCTCTGGTGTCAACACAAAGGCCTCATGCACACTGGACGTTTTTTCTACAGTCATTAAACTCTCCATCATGTTATCCTATGTGTCCATGCACACATAGGGTGTTATCAGCAGTTTTGGGCAGTGGCGTTTATGAGCAGTAAACAAAAAAAACGCTAACGCAGAAAAACGCTATTGAAAAAAAAAAAAGTTGAAAAACCTCACTACAAAGCTGACGTTTTTATACCGTTATTTTAACATCCAGTGTGCATGAGGCCTAAAGGTTATATTTTACATTCATTTGTCACTGGGGCAAATAAAGTGAACCTTACTAGCAGGGACACAAACGGCAATCAAAACTCAACAGGGGTTCTAACCCTTCCACCAGGTGCTGGAGGCGAATAGGTAATAATGGAAGTCGTAATAACAGCTCCATTCTCTGGGGAAGGTCCCATTATTCCTTACAGGAGTCAGTAAAGCAACACAAAGCAGGATATAAACAGAGCAGTGGCTCCTGGCAATTGATTTATACATCATCTGATAACCACAAGGCTAAAAAATATTATAACTTCTTATAACAATTTAAACTCCAATAAATGCTTTAAATTGTCTTTATTAAACTGGTTGTAAAGGATAACATTTATTTTTACTTTAATGCATTCTCTGCATTAAAGTGAAAAAAACCCTTTAACATGCCATGCCCCCACCCCTGCGATACTTATCTGAGCCCGAGAGCAACAGCACCGCTCTCTTGCTCTCCTTCACTAGACTCAGTGAGAGCAGCGGGAGCCATTGGCTCCTGCTGCCATCAAATCCAGTGACGAGGGAGCAGGGGCAAAGCCACACTGTGTCAACAGACGCACACAGTGGAGCTCAGGCTGGAGTCTGAAAACCACTTGCTATGGGGGCACGCAGCAGCGGGGGACTCCAGAGGGGGATTGGGGCTGCTCTGTGCAAAACTGTTGCACCAAGTAAGCATGTTTGTTAGATTAACAAAAAAAAAAAAAGGAAGGACTTTAGTCACTTTGCGGACCTTGCATGAAAAAGTACACTTACAATGCAACAACAACCTCCCCAAAAAAAAAAAAAAAAAAAAAAAAAAAAAAAAAAAAAAAAAAAAAAAAAAAAAAAATTTACACCCCAGGTTCCAGCAGCTTTCTGAATGCGCCGATGACATTGTTGTTGTTGTTTTCACAGGATCTTTGGAAATCTGAGGACCCCAAATTCTGCAGGGCCCATTTAGATCTACGCATGTGCATCAAGGTGTGTTTTTGGAATGTTAGGCAGGAGCATTGTCATGCGCCAATGTGCGTTTCTGTTGTGTGCCAACATGCAATATTAATCCAGCACTAGCGTCTGTTTCCAATGTGAAAGAGTTTTTGAATTTAGGATTACGCCAGTGACCAAGGCATAGTAAAGTATCTCTAGGCATTTTTTGTGTGCATGCAAAATAACCTAGCAGTGTTTTTACCCTTTTCTATCCAAAAAAAAAAACCCTAAAAAAAGGTTTTAGCTATACATACAACTTTAATGCCTTTGAATTCTATTGGCCTCCAATGCACTAAAA
Source organism: Lithobates septentrionalis (assembly GCA_037952835.1). Classification (NCBI taxonomy): domain Eukaryota; kingdom Metazoa; phylum Chordata; class Amphibia; order Anura; family Ranidae; genus Lithobates; species Lithobates septentrionalis. The sequence continues at coordinate 121,443 of JBBDGP010003110.1, read as the reverse complement.
TGCAGGAAAAAAAACTGGACATTTATCTGTCAAATTGTCAAGCACTGTAGCGTAGAGATGGGATCAGGAGCCATTTTTACTCAGGGCAACCTGGACATGTGTTTGAGCACACTATAATGCGTGTGTTAGGGCCTTGTTCAGATGGGCGCTGGCACCCATACTGCATGCAGGCTGCCTTTGTTTTGTGTTTAGCAGATATTCCACTTCTATAAGCTGCCTGCACACAACCTGGGGTGGATACTGCTGCTGAAACAAAAGACAGCCAGCACACAGTACGGTGCCAGCACCCACCTGAACGAGGTCTATAAACACAACAGTGCAAATGGGCCCACAATAAATTGCTCCATCACTGTGCAGTAGCATGTTGTGGATTTAGGATCCTCAGCTTTCCCAGGATCCCACAGAAGGCCCAGTCCAGTCCAGACAATCATGTCACTTTTGCCCAGTTAAGTGGGCAGAAAAATTAGAAGTGCAAGGCCAGTATATTTTAGATTTTTCTTCTAACATTTTATCTTTATATGGCTTTCAGCCAGCACATTTTATGGACAGGTGGGATGGGGCTCCAACAATAAGGCTGGGTACACTTTTTTTTTTTTTTTTTTCGCTCAACCAGTGGGTTGTAGGAAAGAACTGGCAGATTGCTGCAACAAGTGATGTGTGATGCAGCAATCTCCCCCACTGAAATTATGAGATTGATGTACTAAAAGTGGAGAGTGCTAAATCTGGTGCAGCTGTGCATGGTAGCCAATCAGCTTCTAACTTCCGCTTGTTCAATTAACCACTTGCCGACCACTGCAAGCCGATATATGTCGGCACAATGGCAGCGGTGGGCGGACCTGTACGTCCCCTGTAATTGGTGGGGCTAGAGGCCGCCCGGCGCATACAGCGCGACCGTGCCCGCGGACTCGATGTCCGCCGGTGTCCCACGTTCGTGTCACAGAGCCGCAGAATGGGGAGATGTAAGCAAGGCATTTCTCCGTTCTGCCTAGTGACATGACAGGGATCTACTGCTCCCCTTCATCGGGAGCAGTGATGGCTGTCATGTCAGTGGTAGCCCATCCCCCCCACAGTTAGACTCACTCCCTAGGACACACTTAATCGCCCCCACGTGTTAAACCCCGTTCCCTGCCAGTGTCATTTACACAGTAATCAGTGCATTTTTTATAGCACTGATCGCTGTATAAAAATGACAATGGTCCCAAAAGTGTCCGATGTGACCACCAGGTCACAGTCAAGATTATATATATATATATATATATATATATATATATATATATAAATTTGGTTTTGGTGCAACGTCGCGCAATTGTCAGTTAAAACGACGCAGTGCCGAATCGCAAAAAGTGCTAGTGCTCTGGTTAGGCAGGGGGGTAAAATCTTCTGGGGCTGGAGCGGTTGAACTTTGACAGAAAAGAAAAAACAGAAGCTGATTTGTTTCTATGCAGAGTTGCGCCACATTTTGCACTTTCCAGGTTTAGTAGATCAACCCCCTATGTATTCTGGCAGGAACTGACTGTCATCCACCAGAACACACTAATCAGCTCCATTGGCCGAATGGTCTATGGACACACAGCTGAGTAAAGATCACTAGCGCAGTGATGAGTACAGAGCCATAAAACAAAAAAAGAAAAATGATATGTTTAAAAGGGCCCAATCACACTAGAAACTGCATTGAGGAAAAATTTTTTTAAATGATCGCGCTGCATAAACCTGTGCAAGTCACATGCAATTTTGTGTTTTGAATGGGCTGAAATCACACCGAACCAAAAGTAGTGCATGCATTTCTTTTGAAAATGCACTACAACCAAATCACATTTGTACCATGAGATCCAGTGTGGGCAAACACTACGTTTGTGACCTGCGTTTGGGGTGTTAACTTTGAACTGACAACTGCTGCAGTGGCATTCTAATGTGGTGGGGGAAACCGGCACAGAACACGGGTTTACCACATGGCATTCTAGTGTGAATAGGCCCTTGCCAGTGTGCCCCCTTTTCTTTTATCTCCTTAGTGCAGTAATTTAGGCCCACATTCAGGAGCAGCCCATCCATTAAGAGCGCACGGGCGCCGCCTCCTCTCACCAGCCACCACCTCTGAGTAATGGATAGATTCATGCATAGCATGAATCCATCCATGGCCGCTGCTGCCACCCCCCTATTCAGGCATCCGGCCCCTTTTCAGATGCCGGGCGCCTCAATTCCAGCAGCAGAGGTGTTTTTTGAAGCACCCGATTAGAGCCATAGGCTCTAAAAGGCTTCAAAAAAGGTGGACTTGGAGAGCACAGCATTGCGCTTACAGTCCACCCAGATATTTGCTTTTCTAACACTGAATCGCCCCTCCGCCAATCAGGTAGTGCGAGTCTAATACCCGTCGCCTGATTATCTGAAGGCACAGGCACCCCGATTGGACGCCTAGCAGACCGAAGAAGAGAGGGGGAAGCATGGAGGGCACAGGAGCCCTCCCACAGCTCGCCACTGTCACCCACTGCCTGACCCGCCACTAAGATGGGGCAAGTGTCGGGCAGACAGTGGCTGCGTTTGATGGGGCATGTGAGGCTGCAATTGAGGTTTTATTCTTATCAGTATTTCAGTTTGTTTGCGCCCCCCAAAAAATGATGCGCACCAGCTGCCACTGCCCACATGCATGTTTAGTTGTGTACACCGCAACATTAAAGAAGATTTTTTTTATTTTTTTTTTGCGTGTTTATGCAAAGTCTTTACCAAACTTTTTACTCAGGATCCTTCGGTCAACAAAAATCCTGAGTATAAACATCAGTAAATTACTATATCTGTGTGCAACTGGCCATATACTTTTTTTGGGGGGGGGGTTAATACAGCGCTAATGACTATTTCACACATAACTGGATCTAGGGATCAGAGATAAATCGCACTGACATCTTCAGCACCTGTCAAACAAAGGAAAGAAGTCTACATCTGCCAAGTTTTAAATGGATCCAACAAGTGTGAAACAAAAACATTTATAAGAATTGGCAGGGTCCTGTGGTGTAGCTGCTGGCACAGCCGGAGTGCGACTGGATCCTCCACTGGAATATGGGGGGGGGGGGGGGGGCGACACAGAAGGCACCAGTCACCTCCACATCACAGACACCCATTGACTATTCAGATGAGGCCAGGTAAGGAGGGGGGGGCAGTGAAGGAATGCTCTGCATGGAGAGCCCCCAGGCTGTGTCATTGTACAGAAGGATGGAGTGACAGAACACAATCACTGACATGTGCTGGGAGGATAGCTCCATAGGGAATGAATGAGCCCCCCACCAGCAAGAAAACAAACACTGGTTGCCATCAGGTCAGACAGTGAAGGGGGAGAGAAGGCTGTGCATAGACCCTCCCCCTCCTCTCCTATGAATGGAGGCACAAAACGTGGCAGCTTCTACTCAAACACGCTCTTGTCTCCATCTTCACATGGGGGATGGATCTGGGAGGGCACAGCTCACAGCCCCCACCACAACACCAAACACACCGCTGCTGTGTATTCCCTGTCAGCTGACATCCATGTGATACCCGACACACATGTGCCATCCCCACTGATCACCCCAGCTTTGCCATCTCTTCTCTCACCCCTGATCACCCCAGCTTTGCCATCTCTTCTCTCACCCCTGATCACCCCAGCTTCACCCCTGATCACCCCAGCTTTGCCATCTTCTCTCACCCCTGATCACCCCAGCTTTACCACTGCTCACCCCAGCTTTACCACCTCTTACCACTGCTCACCCCAACTTTACCCTCTCTCACCACTGCTCACTCAAACTACCATCTCTCACCACTGCTCACCCCAGCTTCACCACCTCTTACCACAACTTTACTACCTCTTACTACTAACCACATTCCTTACCCCCGATCACCCCAACTAAAACAATCCTTCTCACCGATCACCCCGCCTGGGATGGCCCACATTTCTAGCCCCCATTACCTGCAGTAGACGAGGCAATCCATATGGTTGATCTCGTTGTCGGACCGGTACCGGCGGTAGTCCTCCCAGAGGTCCTTGATGGCGGTGACGGCCAGGATGAAGAGGACAGGTGCCAGGGCCAGCTCGGGTTTGAATGCGTTGACGGCGGGCACGAAGTTGAGCAGGGCGATGAAGACGAAGTAGACATTGGCCAGGCGATGGAACTGCTCGAAGAGGTTCTTGGGCAGGAAGGAGAGCGCCGTGTACTTGGTGGTCTTGATGGAGTTGGCGGCGTAGTGTCGGTTGGGGTTGTCATGGGCCGCCTTGCCGGAGGAGTCATAGAGCAGGTTGGAGCGGACACTCCTCACCTTATTCTCCTTCGGACCTTTCCTTCTCTTCTTCTTCCTTCTCCTCCTCACCCCCCGCTCCTCCTCGTCTCTGGGGTCTCCCCCGTCCTCCTCCGCCACCGCCATCCCTCTCCCCATCCTAACACACACAGTGTGAGCTCCCGGGCATGTCTCTGTACACTATGAGAGAAGTCAGCCCTCAGGGACCAGGACGAGCACTCCTCTCATCCTCCTCTCCTCTTTTCTTCTCACAGGTACACGGGCTTCCCGCTTCTCAACTTTCCTTTCCAAACTTTATGTGTGATAGAGGAGAGCGCACAAACCCCGCCCCTCAAGCAAGTAATCTCCGCCCCCCTCTGCTGGGTCAGAGCACAAAAGCCCGTCTTCTCTCCTATGTGGGTGCCGACATGCCCCGCCTCCTTTCCCCGGTGAACGCGATCAGCTCCGCCCATCGTTCTGTGTGAGGGGAAGAAGGCGGTCCTCCCTCGCTCTAGTCCGGCCCCTCGTAGTTTCCGCTGCTGAGCTGTAAGGAGGTGGGAGGAGGGAGAGGAGGAGGGAGAGGGGGCGGGTTCCAGTGTGCGAGGATGTTTGAAGAAGCCCCCGGATAGGAGGAGGCTGTCAGCAGTACAAACAAAGCTGCGCCACGCTTTGCCTGGGCACAAGATCTACACTTTCCTTTCAATGTATTGTTATGTAGTGTATTTATGCGCTGCGTCGCAATACTGAATGTACCCTGTTTAAGTATTTGTTTTTTGTATATTTTCTTGCAAAATAAAGTATACATTTTCAATCAAAAAAAAAAACAAGATCTACACTTTCCTGTATTGATCACTGTAATGATGATCACCTAGGACAGAATATAGGCAAACACCTATTACACTTGGTCCATCAGGCAGAGTAGGGCACGGTCACAATGGCATTAGACATGGTACCCGGGTTGCTCAAGTTTTTATACACAGTATATTCGTGAGTCTGGGTATGCCCAATAGGCTGCTTTGTATTATATACTTTGAAAATAAATAAAGATGAAATAAAAAAATAATAATGATCACCTAGGACTGGAGGCTTCCTGCACTATGTATATTCTGTGTACACAGATCTCCATTCTCTTATTATATTGGGCAGGTCAGTCATTGCTGGGATGACATTCACCATGATCATGTAGGAATAACATTCCATAGATGATCATCTTCTTGAGAATGAGGAGGTAGATCATCAGGAAATCAGTCATCATCCTGGCCGTGTGTGCTCTCTGACGTTCCCATAGTGTATACTTCCAGACATCCGTGCTCTGCAAAAACAATCACTTGTGTTCAATAACAACACAATCTGTTCATAATTATTGTGTGTGAGTGCGCTACTCTTATACCATACACCACTCATATTTGTACATTATTTTCCTGTTTACTGTGCAATAAAGAATTAAAAATTGAAAAAATTACAAGTGTTAAATTCCACTTAACAATACGCTAAGCATAAATCACCAATCTATATATCAACATTGCTAACATGCAAAATATATATCACAAAGTCCTTGTGCAAAAAGGTGCAAATTCCTCTCTTAATGTGCTTCTGTGTATCTTCTATTTTCATTTGTGACTTAGTAACACACCACCACCTTCTAGATCGGCCACTCACCAGATATTTCTTTTATGATACGCCTTTGGTTCATTAATGGGATAACCACTCCACCTTATTATTGTTCCCCACCGGCTATGCTTGAGCTTTGATATTCCTCATGTAAAGTATATGGACAACGATCATTGCGCAATGCGTTTAAAACTATTTATTAATCTCCTTGAGGCTGTTGGGAGATTTTGCACCACGTGAGCGGGAATGTCCGTAGCTGGTGTAGATACGAACGAGAACGAGATTTTGCACCACGTGAGCGGGAACGTCCGTAGCTGGTGGAGATACGAACGGGAACGAGATTTTGCACCACGTGAGCGGGAACGTCCGTAGCTGGTGTAGATACGAACGAGAACGAGATTTTGCACCACGTGAGCGGGAACGTCCGTAGCTGGTGGAGATACGAACGGGAACGAGATTTTGCACCACGTGAGCGGGAACGTCCGTAGCTGGTGGAGATACGAACGGGAACGAGATTTTGCACCACGTGAGCGGGAATGTCCGTAGCTGGTGTAGATACGAACGAGAACGAGATTTTGCACCACGTGAGCGGGAACGTCCGTAGCTGGTGGAGATACGAACGGGAACGAGATTTTGCACCACGTGAGCGGGAACGTCCGTAGCTGGTGTAGATACGAACGAGAACGAGATTTTGCACCACGTGAGCGGGAACGTCCGTAGCTGGTGGAGATACGAACGGGAACGAGATTTTGCACCACGTGAGCGGGAACGTCCGTAGCTGGTGGAGATACGAACGGGAACGAGATTTTGCACCACGTGAGCGGGAATGTCCGTAGCTGGTGTAGATACGAACGAGAACGAGATTTTGCACCACGTGAGCGGGAACGTCCGTAGCTGGTGGAGATACGAACGGGAACGAGATTTTGCACCACGTGAGCGGGAACGTCCGTAGCTGGTGGAGATACGAACGGGAACGAGATTTTGCACCACGTGAGCGGGAACGTCCGTAGCTGGTGGAGATACGAACGGGAACGAGGGGTGAAGCGCAAGCCGGATGCGGGGACACTAACATCGCACACAGGCTGACCACGCTACTGAATGACACCCATCCCTAACTGCTGGAATAGCTTAGTGCCGGCTCGAGGGCACTTTTAAATGTGAGTGTACACTTTTGTATTTTATAATAATAAATAGTTTTAAACGCATTGCGCAATGATCGTTGTCCATATACTTTACATGAGGAATATCAAAGCTCAAGCATAGCCGGTGGGGAACGATAATAAGGTGGAGTGGTTATCCCATTAATGAACCAAAGGCGTATCATAAAAGAAATATCTGGTGAGTGGCCGATCTAGAAGGTGGTGGTGTGTCACTAAGTCACAAATGAAAATAGAAGATACACAGAAGCACATTAAGAGAGGAATTTGCACCTTTATGCACAAGGACTTTGTGATATATATTTTACATGTTAGCAATGTTGATATATAGATTGGTGATTTATGCTTAGCGTATTGTTAAGTGGAATTTAACACTTGGAGGGGAGATTTTTTGTAATTTTTTCAATTTTTAATTCTTTATTGCACAGTAAACAGGAAAATAATGTACAAATATGAGTGGTGTATGGTATAAGAGTAGCGCACTCACACACAATAATCATAACTTTTAGTCCATTCCGCTGAATGTTTTTTATTTAAAGCAGCAACTCTAACAGGGGTTAAAAAGGGCAATTAAGCAAAAGTTTTTTGCGCCGGTGACACACACATATTGATTTACAATCTGTTCATACTATTGCAACTTGAGTCGCATTGACTATGGAAATCACATAAAATTCAATGGTGTCAATTCACATCAATGCAACTCAGATTTTGGAAAAACTTCCTGTGCTACTTTCATGCGATTTCAGCAGAATTTTGGCAAATTATTATTACCAAAAGTATTGGGACGCCTTTCTTTACACGCACATGAACTTTAATGGCATCCCAGTCTTAGTCCATAGGGATCAATATTGAGTTGGCCCACCCTTTGCAGCTATAACAGCATGCCTCCCAACTTTTTGAGATGGGAATGAGGGACACCTATCAGCAAAAGTATGCAGACATAGGACACACCCCTTGCCACGCCCCCTAAAGGAGACTTGTACAAAAAAAACAAGATTGGTTAAACCCACAGGTGCTTTTTTTACCACTACTATTCCTTCATATTGGCTTTTAGAGTTTACTAATGCAGCAATTTAGAAATCAGATGAAAGGTTTAGCGCTGGGAAACACTTTTTGATAGATAAAAAGTGCATTTTATATACATCCAGGGCTTTTTTTCAGGGGGAACTTGGTGGAACTCAGTTCCACCACCTCTGGCTCAGACCCTCTGGTGCCTGCTCACCACAATCACTTGTAAACAGAGAAGTCTGGTTTCTGTGTTTACAAGTGACAGCTCTGCACTCTGTATGTAATGCAATCCTGGTATTTAATGCCCCTTTAAGACCCTCCTACTGTTTTCATGAAATATGACTGAACACACCCACTATTTGATGTGTGTAGGGGGAGGGGTTTTGTGGGGCCGTGGTTAAGTTCCAGCACCTATTGTTTGAGAAAAAAAGCCCTGTATACATCTATATAGATCAGACTAAAATAAGGGACAAATGAGGAGTAATGAGGGACAGAGGGACATTGCTCCAAATCAGGGACAGTCCCTCCAAATTAGGGACAGTTGGAAGGTATGATAACAGCTTCAACTCTTCTGGGAAGGCTGTCCACAAGGTTTAGGAGTGTGTCTATGGGAATGTTTGGCCATTCTTCCAGAAGCGTATTTGTGAGGTCAGGCACTGATGTTGGACGAGAAGGCCTGGCTCGCCGTCTCTGCTCTAGTTTATCCCACTGAGTGGGTCTTAACACAGTGGGGTATGAAGACACTGGGGTGAAGTGGAGTAGCATGGAAACACAAGTGGTTACCTGGGGTCACAAAAGTGTAGCAAACAGCCTGTCGATAATGTGTACCTGCTATAGGTGGAGCGGTCTCTAGCAGTGAGGGAGATGTTGTTGGCACTCCTTCTGCTAACGTCTGTCTCTCAGAGCAACGGGAGTGAAAAAACGCTGCAGAGGTTCCCATCCTTTACGGAGGTTCAAGAATTAAATGCAAGTGTGAAGCCCACTCCGCTACAGGGGATTAGTGATGGAATATGCTGGACAGGCAGATGTGGACATTGACTTAGTGGGGAGTATTTACGAAAGGCAAATCCACTTTGCACTGCAAGTGCACTTGGAAGTGCAGTCACTCTAAATCTGAGGGGTAGAACTGCAATGAGGGGAAGCTCTGCTAATTTTATCATCCAATCATGTGCAAGCTAAAAAGCTGTTTTTTATTTTCCTTGCATGTCCCCCTCAGATCTACAGCGACTTTACTTCCAAGTGCACTTTCAGTGCAAAGTGGATTTTCCTTTAGTAAATAACCCCCTGTGTGTCCCTCCTAAATGCAGATTACAGAGTAGGTGTACATTGTCACGGAGAACCAAGAGTTAACTGGAGAACAATTGCGGTGTCAGTGTACATGGTGTACGTTCATCTCTAAGAATAGAGATCCTCCTTAACGTTGTGTATTCCCCCACAGTAGCCTCAGCCTTGTCCCAGGGCATTGATGAAGATGGCACAAAGCAAAGGTACCCCACGTGTAGAAATTTACCCTGTGTAAAGTGCTTAGTGTAGCCCAGAAGAACCCACCCCAGGGTAGGCCTTTTCATGTTACCTTTGCTTGGCACCCAACAAGGAGGACATGGAGAACAAGAAAAAAAAAAAACAACCACCCTATTACCCCCTTGCTTACAAGTGTTTGTATGATACCTGATTCTTAACTTGCAAATTTTAGCTGGCTAATGTTGGGGCTTGTCTTTATGGTGGTGCACTTGTTAGTCTCTTTAGAACTGCATGCAGTGAATGACTATTAGGCTGCTAAGTAATGGGCAGTCTCTACTGTCAGTAAACTGCTGACAGTGAACGGATAAGCACGGTTGATTCCAATCACCAATCCTGGCGCACAGCAAATCTTGTCCCTGTCGCCAATTGGCACACTGCCACTGCTGCCAGGAGGGAGGTGGGACAGGAGAAGGAGCAAGCACACAGAGCCTGCACTGAACAGCAGAAGGGAGAGGAAAGCAGGCAAGAAACTCTGCAGCCCGCTCTGTCCTCTGTACAGCGGCGGTCCCCCTTCCTCCAGCAGCCAGCTGAGCACCCAGCTACATATACAACAGGTCAGGTTCGGCGGGCCACCAAGCATGACCTATTCAAGTGAATGGGACCAAATTGCAACTGCAAGCTAGACAATATTCCCTTTTAAAATCTGTATTCAGCTGCAGAAAAAAAAACAGGCATTCAGGAAATGGCAGTATCACCTACTGAATGTCTGGCAGCCGCTGCTCTGCAACCCTTTGATCATTTTCCAGAGTGTGCCGCTCATGTAAACGAGTCCTAAAAGTGATACGTGACTGCTATTTTTAAAGCTGAATTCCAGGTATGGCAATTGGTAAATAGTTTTGTTGGTTTAGCTTAGACTAATCTAAGTATGTATGTACTATACTTAAGGGATCCCCCTGGAAGCTGGAAATCATTGAAGTAGACATCTCTATAATCTCCACTTGCTTCCAGGTCCCGTGCCAAGCAGCTGACCTGCTGCCTGTGAACACAGAAGGTCGTCCACTCAGTTCGGGGACCATTCAGAAAATGCTTTGTATGTCTATCAATGACTGAAAAGTGTTCTCTCATTGGATGAGATGGAGAGGCGGGCAGTGACAATAAATATTCATACCTGGAATTCAGATTTAATGTCCAAAAGTGTGCACCAAAATAATTAAGCACTTCCTCTAATGTTTTATAGGTGGCCATACATGCATAGATTTATCCTGGAGGAATCTTCCATTCGGGCTACTGTATGGTGACAGCCAGCAACCATGGGTGTTAAAATACCCAAACAGTGCCTGCAACGGATTGGATGCTTTTGCTGTTCAGAAACAGTTTCCTTTGCCTTTTTCTTGCAATTATTCATATTGCTCTAATCAGACAAAAAAATGGAGCCGTCTGTGGCCAACCTAAGCTATCCTACCAAATGGGCAGAGGAGGGCTGAGACAAATTTTATCAATGTAAATAAACTATGAGCCCTTCAGAGAAAAGAAGATAATTGTGTTATCTGGTTATATAGTGCTGTTAGCTGTTTCAGGTTTTTCAAAGTCTTTTTCTTTGGACCAAAGTAGTTAAAGGTATTGGTCTACCAACAAGACCTAACATGGAACAGAGATGTCACCCAGCAACAAATTTACACACTGACTTACACGGAGCGAATTTCTTTCCTGCAACCACAGGGGAAGCCTTCCCTGCTGGGAGAAGACAGTGATTATCGCTAGCGGCTTCCAAGAGGATCCAACAGGCTGGTTGTACCCAAGCTTATCGATCGATCAACTTGGTACATTCAGCCTGCCCATTAACGGTTCGAATCTGGGCCAGTTCCTGCTGATCCAGCCAAGATTCGAACCATGTATGGCCAGCCTTAGATAAATATTTTTACATAAAGAGAACGCACGCTTTGTACTTGCACGCTTCAGTTCTCTCCCACAGAGGGGAAGCATTACTAAAGCTAGGTTCACACTTATGCGAATTGGATGCGTAGTTTCTCCGCATCCAATTCGCATGTCAGTAGAATGTGACCGGCTCTCTATGGAGCTGGTTCACACATCTCCAGAGCGGATCTGGTGCAAATTGCCCTGTGCCTCTTTTGGTCCGTTTCAGGTCTGAATTCAGCCAAAAATTCAGACTGAAATCAGATCTGAAATGGTGAACAGGGACGCACCGGACCCCCTGCAGTGAGCCGCTCCGTGCCGCAGTGTGAACCCAACCTAAAGCTGGAGAACAGAATCTGGTGCAGCTGTGCATAGTAACCAATCAGCTTCTAATGCCTCGTACACACAATGAGATTATTGGATGAACGATCGTCTGTTTTTTGTTGCCTGCTAGTCTCATTTAGAAAATGAAGAGGTTACTAAAGTTGCGAAAATTCTTGTACCATAGAATAAAAATTCAGAAGTGATGTCATGTATTGGTATTGTATTGTACAGTAAAACCTTGGTTTGAGAGTAACTTGGTTTGAGAGCGTTTTTGCAAGACAAGCAAAATTTTAAAATAAATTTTGACTTGATAAACAAGCGATGTCTTGATATACAAGTAGCATCATGTCACAACTAAGTATAAAAGGGAAGAGAGGAACCTCTTAAATGGTTACATTTATTGAGGGTATAACATTTAGCAACTCACATTGGCTGAGGATTAAAAGAGGCACATCTAAGTATGCAGGCATCTGGGGTAAATCTGTCCATATAGACCAGGGGTAGGCAACCTCGGCACTCCAGCTGTGGTGAAACTACAAATCCCATCAGGCCTCTGCCTCTAGAAGTCATGCCTGTGGCTGTCAGGGTCTTGCAATGTCTCCTTGAAGTTTCATCACAGCTGGAGGGCCGAGGTTGCCTACCCCTGACATAGACCATCCCCCGCACCCCCATCAAAGTTATCCTTTCCACAAGCGCTTCAAGCCTCACTTTCAGATTGCTCTACTGCAGGGTAGTCTTCCCGGTCACGATTGCAGACTGACAGCGGTGAGAGCGGGCAGTGTGGAGGATAGTCTTGTGGACAGCTTTACCCCGGATGCCTGCATACTAAGATGTGCCTGTTTTAATCATCAACCATGTGAGTTGCTAAATGTTGTACCTTCATTAACCACTTGCCGACCGCCTAACGCAGATATACTGCGGCAGAATGGCACGGGCAGGCAAAATCACGTACCCATACGTGATCTGCCTCCCGCGGGTGGGGGGTCCGATCGGACCCCCCCCGGTGCCATAGACGGTCGGCTCTCGTTCGCGGGCGATGGGAGGTGAGGGGGAGGCCATCCATTGATGGCCACCCCCTCCCGATCGCTCCCGGCGAATGAAAACGCTTCCTTTCCCTCTGTAATGTAAACAGAGGGAAAGGAAGTGATGTCATCTCTCCTCGAGGCGGTCTTTTCGTCCGGCGCAGAGGAGAGAAGACATCCAAGTAAGTGCACCAACACTACACTAACAGTAGAACACGCAGGCACACTTTTCACCCCCCTGTCACCCCCCGATCACCCCCCGATCACCCCCCTGTACCCCCTGTCACTCTGACACCAATAGCAGTGTTTTTTTTTTTTTTGCATTGGTGTCAGTTTGTCAGTTATAAGTGTTAGGGCTGTTAGGTTAGCCCCCTTTAGGTCTAGGGTACCCCCCCTTAGGTCCAGGGTACCCCCTAACCCCCCCCTAATAAAAGTTAACCCCTTGATTACCCCCCGTCACCAGTGTTGCTAAGCGATCGTTTTTCTGATCGCTGTATTAGTGACACAGGTGACGCTAGTTAGGGAGGTGAGTATATAGGTTTGCTGTCAGTGTTTTATAGCGACAGGGACCCCCATATACTACCTGCTAAAGGTTTTAACCCCCTGATTGCCCCCTAGTTAACCCTTTCACCAGCGATCGCCGTATAAGTGTTACGGGTGACGCTGGTTAGATAGTTTGTTTTTTGTAGTTTATTATAGTTTATTACAGTTTATTATAGTTTATTATAGTTTTAGGGCACCCGCCGTTTATTACCTTATAAAGGTTTAACCCCCTAATTGCCCGGCGGTGATAGAAGTTAAGTTTTTAGGATCTGATAAGGTCTGCGTCGCCCCAGGCAGCGTCAGGTTAGCGCTAGTACCGCTAAAACCCACGCACGCAGCATACACCTCCCTTAGTGCTATAGTATCTGAACGGATCGATATCTGATCCGATCAGATCTATACTCCCCAGCAGTTTAGGGTTCCCTGAAACACAGTGTTAGTGGGATCAGCCCAGATACCTGCTAGCACCTGCGTTTTGCCCCTGCGCCCAGCCCAGCCCAGCCCACCCAAGTGCAGTATCGATCGATAACTGACACTTACAAAACACTAAGCACACATAACTGCAGCGGTCGCAGAGTCAGGCCTGATCCCTGCGATCGCTAACAGTTTTTTGGTAGCGTTTTGATAGTCGCTAACAGTCAGGAGCTTTTTTGCCTGTGAGTCTCACTAGTGTACCCCTAAATTTAGAGGCCAAAATGGCAAATCCAAGGTACACTAGTGAAGAGGCCTACAGGATTCTGAGTATGACAGATAGTGAAGAGGAAGTCACTCATCTGTCAAGTTCAGGCTCAGAATACGAACCTGTAGAGGACAGCGGCTCCATGACAGATAGCTCTGACGACGGAGTTGTGGTCCCTGCTAGGGTCAGGCGTACCAGACCCCGAACTTCTTCTGTCCTTGAAGTGCAAGAACCGCAGGGCTCTCGTATGGAGCAGAGAAGTACTAGTGCCGCTACTCCTTCTGGTGAACTGGCAAGCACCAGCGGCCTAGTACACCCTGGTCGTACATCCAGCACTGCAGTATCACGTGGTGACGTGGCGAGTCCCATAAGTGCAGTTCAAGCTGGCGAGGTGGCAAGCAGTAGTAGTGTCCCGCTGCCACCAAGAAGAAGACGAACACAGGCCCGTCGTGCCCATAGTGCCCTTCCTGCTGCATTCGCCAATCCGAATTGGGAACCTTCCACTTCTGCAGCACCCGTACTTCCCCCTTTCACTGGCCAACCCGGAATTCAGGTGGAAACAGTTGACTTTACGCCACTGGATTTTTATTCGCTGTTTTTCACCGAAGATCTCTATAGATCTATTGTGGACCAAAGCAATTTGTACGCTGGTCAACACATCGCCACTATTCCCCAGTCCACCCTTGCCAGAGATTGGAGACCAATTACGGTCTCCGAATTTAAGACCTTTCTGGGCCTTTCCCTCCTCATGGGCATAACCAAAAAGAGTGAGTTGCGGTCATATTGGTCCACTGACCCAATTCACCATATGCCCGTGTTCTCTGCCTCCATGACCAGGGCACGATACGAGCAGATTTTGCGGTTTATGCACTTCAACGACAATGAACTCTGTCGTCCTCGTGGAGACCCTGCATACGATCGGCTCTACAAAATTCGGCCCCTCGTAAACCACTTCAACCAACGTTTTGCAGACTTGTTTACCCCCCATCAAGTTGTCTGCGTTGATGAGTCCCTGATTAAGTTTTCTGGCCGCTTGTCATTCAAACAGTACCTTCCCAGCAAGCGTGCCAGATACGGGGTCAAGATGTATAAGCTCTGTGACAGGGCCACAGGCTATACATGTAGATTTATGGTTTACGAGGGAAAAGATAGTCACGTAGAGCCGATAAACTGCCCTGACTACATAGGAAGCGCTGGCAAGATAGTGTGGGACTTGGTGTCACCCTTATTCGGAAAGGGGTACCACTTGTACGTGGACAATTATTATACGAGCGTGCCACTTTTTAGTCACTTGTTTGATCATCAGATTGGAGCATGTGGCACCGTGCGACCTAATCGCCGGGGCTTTCCCCAGCGGCTTGTAGAGTCCCGTCTTAGGCTGGGGGAGAGAGCCTGCTTGCAGTATAATAATTTGCTCGCTATGAAGTGGAGGGACAATAAGAATGTTTTCGTTCTTACCTCCCTTCATGCAGACACGACGACCCAAATTACTACGGCGACTGGTGTTGTGGAGAAACCCCTCTGTGTCCACGAATACAACCTTAATATGGGAGGGGTGGACCTCAACGACCAGTTGTTGGCGCCGTACTTAGTTGCCCGTAAGGCCAGACGCTGGTACAAAAAAGTGTCTGTTTACTTATTTCAATTGGCTTTGCTGAATGCTCATGTGCTATACAGAGCTTCAGGACGGACTGGATCCTTCCTTAAATTCCAGGAAGAGATCGTCAGAGCCCTTCTGTTTCCAGATGGTGCTCCACCTCACCTTCCCAATCCAAATGCAGTAAGCCGGCTGCATGGGAGGCATTTTCCTTATGTCCTCCAGAGTACCCCTACCCAACGAGCCCCCCAAAAAAGATGTCGTGTCTGCAGCAAGCGCGGATTTAGGCGTGACACCCGGTATTGTTGTCCCTCCTGTCCTGACAATCCTGGTCTATGCATTGGTGAATGTTTTGAACGCTACCATACACTAGTGGAGTATTAGCGTAGGGTTCAGCACGGCACAGACTAGGCACACTAACACAGGGTCTCCCAAGATGCCATCGCATTTTGAGAGACCCAAACCTGGTACAGTTACAGTTAAAAGTTAAAGTTACTAAAAAAAGTGTTTAAAAAAAAAAAAAAAAATACAAAAAAAATAAAAAAATAAAAATACAAAAAAAATATAAAATAAAAAAACCAAAAATAGTTGTCGTTTTATTGTTCTCTCTCTCTATTCTCTCTCTATTGTTCTGCTCTTTTTTTATTGTATTCTATACTGCAATATTTTATTGTTATGTTTTTATCATGTTTGCTTTATAGGTATGCAATTTTTTTATACTTTTTTATTGTTAACCACTTTTTTGTTTTCAGGTACGCTATTCAGCTGCAGAGCGGATTTATTTATCTTGACAGCAACAGCGTTTGCTCCCACGATATATAAAGCCGTGACTCCAGCGCTGTCGGAGGTGATTTCACCACCACAGTTCCATACTTCAGCATATATGCCGAAGCGTGGGGGCAGTAGTGGGTGGAGGAGCAATTTGCTCCTGCCTTTTGCGGGAGGATGCCCCCATGCTTCGGCATATATATATTTTAGGTAGGCACAGGTTGCGTTAAATGTTTTATTTTTTACTATGTTTTTTTTGTATTTGCTTTGCAGGTATGGTAAGGTATACTGTTATACTGTAATGTTACTTTGTTTTTTTGTTAACCATCATTTGCTTAGCAGGTACGCCATTCAGTTGCAGCGCGGATTTATTTATCTTGACAGCAACAGCGTTTGCTCCCACGATATATAAAGCCGTGACTCCAGCGCTGTCGGAGGTGATTTCACCACCACAGTTCCATACTTCAGCATATATGCCGAAGCGTGGGGGCAGTAGTGGGTGGAGGAGCAATTTGCTCCTGCCTTTTGCGGGAGGATGCCCCCATGCTTCGGCATATATATATTTTAGGTAGGCACAGGTTGCGTTAAATGTTTTATTTTTTACTATGTTTTTTTTGTATTTGCTTTGCAGGTATGGTAAGGTATACTGTTATACTGTAATGTTACTTTGTTTTTTTGTTAACCATCATTTGCTTAGCAGGTACGCCATTCAGTTGCAGCGCGGATTTATTTATCTTGACAGCAACAGCGTTTGCTCCCACGATATATAAAGCCGTGACTCCAGCGCTGTCGGAGGTGATTTCACCACCACAGTTACATACTTCAGCATATATGCCGAAGCGTGGGGGCAGTAGTGGGTGGAGGAGCGATTTGCTCCTGCCTTTTGCGGGAGGATGCCCCCATGCTTCGGCATATATATATTTTAGGTAGGCACAGGTTGCGTTAAATGTTTTATTTTTTACTATGTTTTTTTTGTATTTGCTTTGCAGGTATGGTAAGTATTACTGTTATACTGTAATGTTACTTTGTTTTTTTGCTTAGCAGGTACGCCATTCAGTTGCAGCGCGGATTTATTTATCTTGACAGCAACAGCGTTTGCTCCCACGATATATAAAGCCGTGACTCCAGCGCTGTCGGAGGTGATTTCACCACCACAGTTCCATACTTCAGCATATATGCCGAAGCGTGGGGGCAGTAGTGGGTGGAGGAGCAATTTGCTCCTGCCTTTTGCGGGAGGATGCCCCCATGCTTCGGCATATATAAATGGTGCATGTATGCCCATCATTAGAAGTGGGCGGATGAAGGGAGGTATTCTAATGGTGGGCATACCCACCGATCAATATCTTTTTTTCGTTCAGCCCACAGGCTGCATGAAAAAAAAGTTTACAATACAAGGACCAGCAACGTACTGGTATGTTGCTGGACTTTGAGTGGTTATACCAGAATGATGCCTGCAGGTTTAGGTATCATCTTGGTATCATTCTTTTCAGCCAGCGGTCGGCTTTCATGTAAAAGCAATCCTAGCGGCTAATTAGCCTCTAGACTGCTTTTACAAGCAGTGGGAGGGATTTCCCCCCCCCCCCCACCGTCTTCCATGTTTTTCTCTGGCTCTCCGGTCCCAACAGGGAACCTGAGAATGCAGCCGGTGATTCGGCCAGCTGACCATAGAGCTGATCAGAGACCAGAATGGCTCCAATCATCTCTATCGCCTAAGAAACCGGAAGCTACGAGCATTTCATGACTTAGATTTCGCCGGATGTAAACGGCGCCATTGGGAAATTGGGAAAGCATTTTATCACACCGATCTTGGTGTGGTCAGATACTTTGAGGGCAGAGGAGAGATCTAGGGTCTAATAGACCCCAATTTTTTCAAAAAAGAGTACCTGTCACTACCTATTGCTATCATAGGGGATATTTACATTCCCTGAGATAACAATAAAAAAGATAAAAAAAAAATAAAAATGAAAGGAACAGTTTAAAAATAAGATAAAAAATCAAAAAATTAATAAAAAAAAAAAAAAAAAAAAAAAAAAGCACCCCTGTCCCCCCCTGCTCTCGCGCAAAGGCGAACGCAAGCGTCGGTCTGGCGTCAAATGTAAACAGCAATTGCCCCATGCATGTGAGGTATCGCCGCGAAGGTCAGATCGAGGGCAGTAATTTTAGCAGTAGACCTCCTCTGTAAATCTAAAGTGGTAACCTGTAAAGGCTTTTAAAGGCTTTTTAAAATGTATTTAGTTTTTCGCCACTGCACGTTTGTGCGCAATTTAAAAGCCTGTCATGTTTGGTATCCATGTACTCGGCCTAAGATCATCTTTTTTATTTCATCAAACATTTGGGCAATATAGTGTGTTTTAGTGCATTTAAATTTTAAAAAGTGTGTTTTTTCCCCAAAAAATGCGTTTGAAAAATCGCTGCGCAAATACTGTGTGAAAAAAAAAAATGAAACACCCACCATTTTAATCTGTAGGGCATTTGCTTTAAAAAAATATATAATGTTTGGGGGTTCAAAGTAATTTTCTTGCAAAAAAAATTATTTTTTTATGTAAACAACAAGTGTCAGAAAGGGCTTTGTCTTCAAGTGCTTAGAAGAGTGGGTAATGTGTGACATAAGCTTCTAAATGTTGTGCATAAAATGCCAGGACAGTTCAAAACCCCCCCAAATGACCCCATTTTGGAAAGTAGACACCCCAAGCTATTTGCTGAGAGGCATGTCGAGTCCATGGAATATTTTATATTGTGACACAAGTTGCGGGAAAAAGACAATTTTTTTTTTTTTTGCACAAAGTTGTCACTAAATGATATATTGCTCAAACATGCCATGGGAATATGTGAAATTACACCCCAAAATACATTCTGCTGCTTCTCCTGAGTACAGGGATACCACATGTGTGAGACTTTTTGGGAGCCTAGCCGCGCACGGGACCCCGAAAACCAAGCACCGCCTTCAGGCTTTCTAAGGGCGTAAATTTTTGATTTCACTCTTCACTGCCTATCACAGTTTCGGAGGCCATAGAATGCCCAGGTGGCACAAAACCCCCCCAAATGACCCCATTTTGGAAAGTAGACACCCCAAGCTATTTGCTGAGAGGTATAGTGAGTATTTTGCAGACCTCACTTTTTGTCACAAAGTTTTGAAAATTGAAAAAAGAAAAAAAAAATATGTTTTTATTGTCTTTCTTCATTTTCAAAAACAAATGAGAGCTGCAAAATACTCACCATGCCTCTCAGCAAATAGCTTGGGGTGTCTACTTTCCAAAATGGGGTCATTTTGGGGGGTTTTGTGCTATCTTGGCATTTTATGGCCTTCAAAACTGTGATGGGTAGTGAGGAGTAAAATCAAAAATTAACGCTCTTAGAAATCCTGAAGGCGGTGATTGGATTTTGGGGCCCGTATGAAGCTAGGCTCCCAAAAAGTGCCACTCATGTGGTATCCCCATACTCAGGAGAAGTAGCAGAATGTATTTTGGGGTGTAACTCCACATATGCCCATGGCATGTTTGAGCAATATATCATTTAGTGACAACTTTGTGCAAAAAAAAAAAAAAAAAAAAAAAATTGTCACTTTCCCGCAACTTGTGTCAAAATATAAAATATTCCATGGACTCAACATGCCTCTCAGCAAATAGCTTGGGGTGTCTACTTTCCAAAATGGGGTCATTTGGGGGGGTTTTGTGCCATCTTGGGATTTTATGGCCTTCAAAACTGTGATAGGTAGTAAGGAGTGAAATCAAGAATTTATGCCCTTAGAAATCCTGAAGGCGGTGCTTGGTTTTCGGGGCCCCGTACGCGGCTAGGCTCCCAAAAAGTCCCACACATGTGGTATCCCCGTACTCAGGAGAAGCAGCTAAATGTATTTTGGGGTGCAATTCCACATATGCCCATGGCCTGTGTGAGCAATATATCATTTAGTGACAATTTTGTGCAAAAAAAAAAAAAATTGTCACATTCCCGCAACTTGTGTTAAAAAATAAAATATTCCATGGACTCAACATGCCTCTCAGCAAATAGCTTGGGGTGTCTACTTTCCAAAATGGGGTCATTTGGGGGGGTTTTGTGCCATCTTGGCATTTTATGGCCTTCAAAACCGTGATAGGTAGTGAGGAGTGAAATCAAAAATTTATGCCCTTAGAAATCCTGAAGGCGGTGCTTGGTTTTCAGGGCCTCATACGCGGTTAGGCTCCCAAAAAGTCCCACACATGTGGTATCCCCGTACTCAGGAGAAGCAGCAGAATGTATTTTGGGGTGTAATTCTACATTTGCCCATGGCATGTTTGAGCAATATATCATTTAGTGACAACTTTGTGCAAAAAAAAAAAAAAAAAAAAAAAAATGGTCACTTTCCCGCAACTTGTGTCAAAATATAAAATATTCCATGGACTCAACATGCCTCTCAGCAAATAGCTTGGGGTGTCTACTTTCCAAAATGGGGTCATTTGGGGGGGTTTTGTGCCATCTTGGCATTTTATGGCCTTCAAAACTGTGATAGGTAGTGAGGTGTGAAATCAAAAATTTATGCCCTTTGAAATCCTGAAGGTGGTGCTTGGTTTTCGGGGCCCCGTACGCGGCTAGGCTCCCAAAAAGTCCCACACATGTGGTATCCCCGTACTCAGGAGAAGCAGCTAAATGTATTTTGGGGTGCAATTCCACATATGCCCATGGCCTGTGTGAGCAATATATCATTTAGTGACAACTTTGTGCAAAAAAAAAAAAAATTGTCACATTCCCGCAACTTGTGTCAAAAAATAAAATATTCCATGGACTCGACATGCCTCTCAGCAAATAGCTTGGGGTGTCTACTTTCCAAAATGGGGTCATTTGGGGGGGTTTTGTGCCATCTTGGCATTTTATGGCCTTCAAAACTGTGATAGGTAGTGAGGTGTGAAATCAAAAATTTATGCCCTTTGAAATCCTGAAGGCGGTGCTTGGTTTTCGGGGCCCCGTACGCGGCTAGGTTCCCAAAAAGTCCCACACATGTGGTATCCCCGTACTCAGGAGAAGCAGCTAAATGTATTTTGGGGTGCAATTCCACATATGCGCATGGCCTGTGTGAGAAATATATCATTTAGTGACAACTTTTTGTAATTTTTTTTTTTTTTTTTTTTTTTGTCATTATTCAATCACTTGGGACAAAAAAAAAAAATATTCAATGGGTTCAACATGCCTCTCAGCAATTTCCTTGGGGTGTCTACTTTCCAAAATGGGGTCATTTGTGGGGGTTTTGTACTGCCCTGCCATTTTAGCACCTCATGAAATGACATAGGCAGTCATAAAATAAAAGCTGTGTAAATTCCAGAAAATGTACCCTAGTTTGTAGACGCTATAACTTTTGCGCAAACCAATAAATATACGCTTATTGACATTTTTTTTACCAAAGACATGTGGCCGAATACATTTTGGCCTAAATGTATGACTAAAATTGAATTTATTGGATTTTTTTTTATAACAAAAAGTAGAAAATATCATTTTTTTTCAAAATTTTCGGTCTTTTTCCGTTTATAGCGCAAAAAATAAAAACGGCAGAGGTGATCAAATACCATCAAAAGAAAGCTCTATTTGTGGGAAGAAAAGGACGCAAATTTCGTTTGGGTACACCATTGCATGACCGCGCAATTAGCAGTTAAAGCGACGCAGTGCCGAATTGTAAAAAGTGCTCTGGTCAGGAAGGGGGTAAAACCTTCCGGGGCTGAAGTGGTTAAATGTAACCATATTACTACACTTAGAGGCGCCTCTCTTCTCTTTTATGCTCTGTAGCTCCTGCTGGATTATGCTTCTAATAACCTTGTGGTGGCTGCCATTTGTGACAGCAAGCAGAGGCGTATCTAGGGAAAAGGGGGCTTATGGCAAGCACTGAAACTGCTCCCCTGTCAAAACATTTGAAACCCATCTTTCAGATAACCTTAACAAAAAAAAACAGCTAACAAAACTGCAAGTCAAACTCTTTAATCTTTCAATTAACAAATTATGGATTCGCACTAATGAGCTGCACTAATGGACACTAATAGGTAGCACTGATGAGTTGCGCTGATAGGCAGCACTGATGAGCTGCACTGATAGGCAGCACTGATGGGCACTGATAGGCTGCACTGATGGGCACTGACTTGCGGCATTTATGGGCACTGATATGGCAGCACTGATGAGGCAGCACTAACACTGATAGGCGACACTGATGAGCTGCACTGATGGGCACTAATAGGTGACACTGGCACTGACAGGTGGCACTGATGAGCTGCACTGATAAGTGTCACTGATAGGTGACACTGGCACTGACAGGTGGCACTGATGAGCTGCACTGATAGGTGACACTGACACTGATAGGTGGCACTGGCACTGATAGGTGACACTGGCACTGACAGGTGGCACTGATGAGCTGCACTGATAGGTGACACTGGCACTGATAGGTGGCACTGGCACTGATAGGTGACACTGGCACTGACAGGTGGCACTGATGAGCTGCACTGATAGGTGTCACTGATAGGTGACACTGGCACTGATAGGTACCACTGATAGGTGACACTGGCACTGACTGGTGGCACTGATGAGCTGCACTGATAGGTGGCACTGATAGGTGACACTGGCACTGATGAGCTGCACTGATAGGTGACACTGGCACTGAGAGGTGACACTGATGAGCTGCACTGATAGGTGACACTGGTACTGTTAGGTAACGCTGCACTGATAGGTGGCACTGATAGGTTACACTGGTGCTGATAGCTGGCACTGACGAGTTGCACTGGCACTGAAGAGTGATAGGCCTATCAGGCACTGACAGTCCCCCCACCTGCCCTCCCTCCCAAACAGTTAACCCACTTCAGCCAGAGCCAGTGCACTGAGCTGCACTTATCTGCCTGACTTCCCCAGCCACATGCAGAGGCAGAGCTTACTTATTTCATGTACTTGTATGGCGCTTCCTCCCCCTTGCTTGCAGCGGCGTCGGCGCCGCCCACACTCCTTTCCCACCAGCCTCTCGGGCCAGCCTCTGGATGACGTCATGCCGCCCGGGACGTCAAGGGGAGGAGCGCGCTCAGCCTCAACGCACTAGTACAGAGGCTATGCAGTGCAGCGTTCTCTGCAAGGCAATGTATGCAGCAGCCACGGGCCAACTCACTGTCTTGCACCTATAATTCAGTTGTCTGGCAAGACTACAAGGCAATGTAGTGGCTGGCGGCCGGCCGGTAATTGTGTATAGAATCTATAATCTGGTCCTGGGAAGAAGAGCCACTCACGAGCGCCCCTTTATATGGTGCCCATGGGACTTGCCATACCCTGGATACGCCACTGGCAGCAAGACTCCGGAGCACGACCGCACGGGTGCCCCCATGGTAAGCAGCTCTCTGTGGGGGCACCCGATGACGGGGAGGGGCCAGGAGCAGGACCTCAAGAAAAGGAGGACTGGGGCCGCTCTGTGCAAAACCCTTGCACAGAGCAGGTAAGTATACCATGTTTGTTATTTAAAAAAAAAAAAAAAGACAAACCTTTACAATCACTTTAATATCAACTTGTTCAGGTAAGCTTTGACAATCAGCCCTGGTTCACACTGATGTGAATCTGATGCATTCAGATACATTCCTGAATGCATAGATTCACATGTCAAGTGAAATAATACACTGCATGAAAATCGCTCTCCAGATTCTAAGTGCACCAGCTTTAGTAAATCTGCCCCAGTATGTCCTAGGCCCCTTTTAGGAATGCCTGTCAGTTTTTCAGATGGACCTGATCGGACCCTCCATTCTCTTCTATGGAGCGGTGGATGTCAGCGCACACATGTTTGCTTACACCCCTCGCCATCCGATCCTGTCTACCAAAAACAGATGGATCCTGGGCCTATTCCCCATCAGTCTGGTGGATTGGATGGAAACAGACAGGCGGTCCGTTTCCCTCTGATTGACCCATAGAGGAGAGCAGGACTGTGTCTGTGTCCACTCTGCATAGCGGAGCAGACACTGACCTGTCATCCGCCTGCTCAGTGGGGATCCACGGAGAGATCTCCTGCTGAGCAAGCGGATTCCGCTTCACAGAGGCGCCTGTGTGAAAGGGGCCTTAGGAAAGATATGGATGATGAGTATGCACAGCAAAAAATTGGTCATATTTGTTTAAAGTGATAATAAACACTGCATACCGTACTGATTCTTGTATGTGGAGGAGGAATATTTAACTGATTGTAAGATTGATGAGGAGGGATGGTGGAAACCTCCAGATATAAAACAATTGCATATATAAACACATTGAGCACTTTGTTTAATATTGCACATGTTGTTTATTTGTTATTTTGTTTACTGTATCGTTTAAAGCACACTGCACTTTATTTTTACAGAAAGGGTGAATATATATATATATATATATATATATATATATATATATATATATATATATATATATATATATATATATAGCGCTGTATTTGTATTAGCTCATTAGTGGGTCATTTATTGACTAGCTACAGCTGTTTGATAGGGTGTACATGTAGATATTTATCTAAATATGTAACTTTGTTAAAAAATGTATTTGTTAAAGAATAGACTTACATACTCACCTGAATGCTGCAGCTGTCCACTACCAAGCCCAAGAACCGTGCGATCACATAACCGCTCACTCACTTACTGTATCTATGAAGAGCAGTGGTGTCACCCTAGACGGCTTGCTTCCGATTTGGACTACAAAGCACAGCCCCCTCTACACATTTTCATACCATAAGGAGAGGTGAACTGGACAGAGCTAATAACATTAAAGAGGAACTGCAGTCTGCTCACCTAATTTGTAATAAAAACATCTTTGCCATTCTGAAGCTTCCCTCCAACCACTTTCCATATTATATACAGTGGGGACGGAAAGTATTCAGACCCCCTTCATTTTTTCACTCTTTGTTATATTGCAGCCATTTGCTAAAATCATTTAAGTTCATTTTTTTCCTCATTAATGTACACACAGCACCCCATATTGACAGACAAACACAGAATTGTTGACATTTTTGCAGATTTATTAAAAAAGAAAAACTGAAATATCACATGGTCCTAAGTACCACCCCCCAGCGTTCGCTCGATCAATCACCACCCCCCACCCCTGTTGCTCGATTGATTGCCCATCGCCCGCCACGCCCCCCCCCCCCCCAGCCCCTGCACTTACCCCATCCATGTCATGGCTTTCCCCCTGCATCTCCTCCCGAGTCCTGGTGGTCGCTTCTCCTTGCTGGACTTAGGACTCCCGGCCAATCGGGTCTTAGGACTCCCGGCCAATCAGGTCTCAGGACCTGCTTCCTGATTGGTCAGGAAGAGAAGCAGGAAGACAATATCGAATATTAATTCACTATTGTCCCACAAGTGGGTGGGCTCGGGGCGCAGTGTTCTGGAGTATAGCTGTTCATAACAACTACACTCCTGTTTCTTGTTATGCCGAATTAACCTTCTTGTAGTGTTATTTCATACCCCATAGTGCAATTACAGACCCAGGTTCTTTGGAATACTCTAGAACCATCATAAACCCTTTTTAAAAACTTCAGACCAGACTCATAACAGGTAAGATAGATTTACAACATGAATAACATCCTTTCCCTGATCCAAACTAACATGATGTAGTGGCCCAGGCTTGTTTCCATAAGGTGAGAGTACATACAGGCATTGTCCATGATTTGGATGCTGTTCGTGGCTCCTGTTGTTTTCACGTCTACTTCTGCCTCAAAAAGCCTGGGAACTAGGCCGAAAGTGCTTAACCCTTTCCCCAGCCTGGGCCGGCTGCTAACTAAATGCATTACAACCTGCCTACATCCACCCCTTCACGTGCTATCCCAGCTGCAACTAATTAAAACCACAATACACTAAGTTACACATAAATTGGAGCAAAAGTGTAAACAGACAGTGCAACCGACAGTACAAAAACATTTTAAACAATAGAACAAGTTTGCAGAAATAAACATAGAAATTACCCTGTTTCCCCGAAAATAAGACCTAGCGTGATTGTCGGTGATGGCTGCAATATAAGCCCTACCCCCCAAATAAGCCCTACCCTGTTTCCCCGAAAATAAGCCCTACCCTGAAAATAAGACCTACTAGGACTTTAACTAGGGCTTATTTGGAGGGTAGGGCTTATATTGCAGCCATCACCGACAATCACACTAGGTCTTATTTTGGGGGAAACAGGGGTAGGATCTGGGAGCCAGACTCTCTCTCCCATAACCGGGTGTCTCTTAGGCTATGTCTCCACTATTGCGTCGCCAAAGTCGCGTGATTTTGCTGCGATTTTTTTACCGCGATTTTTGACCGCGACTTGAAGAAATGTCTGTGTATTCTTGAGGTCCATAGACCTCAAGTCGCATCAAAGTGGGACCAAAGTAGTGCAGGGACTACTTTGAAGTCGCAGCGACTTGAAGTCGCACAGATATGAACAGTACTCATTGGAAATCATGGGGTACGACTTGTCATGTGACTTTTCAGTCCCAAATCGCATGAAAAGTCACACTAGTGGAAACATAGCCTTAGAGACCTGATGCACAACAAGGTAGGCATAGTCCAGGTTGATTAGTTCCACCCTGTCCATGTAGCTATGCCTCCCCAGGTTCCATTCTTTGTATATTTGATGGAATCAAGCCTCTATGACGGAGCTTCTCTCAAACATCTCTGCTCTAGATCTTGGGCTGTTCCTCTTCCAGCTGTTGGAAGAGATCTCTGGGCCCATACTTGTCAAACACATAGGCGCCAAAATACCTTTGAAGCCAAGACAGTCAGGCTAGCTTTTGGCCCATGGAGACTGTCCCTCATGGGAGGTATGTGTCATCAAGTACTTGCGGGCACTTGCGGTACACCAACGTCAGATTGTACCAGGCAAATTTTCCTGCCCCAGCTGCTGCACCCCTGAAAGAAGTTCCCTCCCAGCCATCCACATGCCCATTGGTTGAATGCTAGCTTGGCTAAATTGCTAGCACTTCAACTGCTGTATTTTCAGTTGGTAGACTCTGCCCCTTCCATGAGTTTGTGAAATGTGCAGTTCCTCAGTGGCAGGTTCCAAAATACCACTTTTTCTCATTGAAGGTGATTCCGGCTCTCTACCGGCATGTGGAGGGCAATGTCTTGGCCTTGCTGGACAGGACGGTCAGTGGTAAGGTGCATATTACCGCTGACTCATGGTCCAGCAGGCATGGACAGGGACGTTACCTATCTTTCATCGCGCACTGGGTGACTCTTCTGGCAGCTGGGAAGGATGCAGGACACAGTGCAGTAGTGTTGGAGGTTGTTCAGTCACCACGCCTCCAAAATTCTACTAGTGGTAATTCTGCCACACCTCTCTCCTCTACCCCCTCCTCTTCTTCTTCCTCCATTGGCCTCTTCCTGTGCTGACTTGTCTTCGGAACCAGCGGTGCTCCGTAGGCGTTCAAGGGGCTATGCAAGCACGCAGTCAAAAAGATGCCATGCGGTGCTTGAGCTGGTGTGCTTGGGGCAGGTTTAGAGGTGGTTGACGCCACGCCAGCTTAAGCCAGGTATGGTGGTTTGCGACAATGGCACCAACCTCCTCTCTGCCCTCCGACAGGGACAATTGACCCTTGTGCCCTGTTTGGCTCACGTCCGTAACTTGGTGGTGCAGCGGTTCTTTGGCAGGTAACCGGGGTTACAGGATGTCCTGAGGAAGGCCAGGAAAGTCTCTGGTCATTTCTGCAGGTCATATAATGCCAGTGCTCGGCTGGCTGACCTCCAAAAGGAATTTAACCTGCCCAAGAACCACCTAATCTGTGACATGCCCACCAGGTGGAACTCAACGTTGGCCATGCTGCAGTGGCTGCACACGCAGCAGAGGGCCATAAATGAGTACCTATGCGACTATGGCACCAGGAAAGGGTCAGGGGACTTTGTTTTTTTTTCCCACGCCAGTGGGCTATGATCAGGGATGCATGCACTGTCCTGTCACTATTTGAGGAGGCCACGAGGATGGTGAGCAGTGACAGTGCATGCATCAGTGACACTGTCCCTCTTGTCCACCTGTTGGAGCACACGCTGCATGGAATAATGGACAGGGCACTTGAGGCAGAACAGAGGGAGGAAGAGGAGGACTTCCTTACCTTCAAGGCCCCCTTTATCCAAACAGTGTTCCTGCGTGCCCGTCGATCACACAGGAAGAGGAGGAGGATTGTGTCCGCATGGAGGTGGAGCCTGGCACTCAGCATCAGCAGCAGTCTTCAAGGGATCATTTACAGTCCGAAGAAACCCATGGACTTGTACGTGGCTGGGAGGAGGTGGCTGCGGATCATGTCATCCTTAGTGACCCAGAGGACTCTGGACCGAATGCCTCAGCAAACCTACGCTGCATGGCCTCCCTGATCCTGCAAAGCCTGCGGAAGGATCCTAGTATTCGTGGTATCAAGGGGAGGGATGATTACTGGCTAGCAACCCTCCTTGATCCACGTTACAAGGGTAAGGTTGCGGACCTTATCTTGCCTGTCGCAGAGGGAGCAGAGGATGAAACATCTTCGGGAGGCCTTGCAGAAAGGTTTGTGCAACGCGTTTCCAGAGCCTGGGAGGTTACAATTTCCTTGTCCTCCTGGACAACGCGTTGCTGAGCCTTCGGTCAGTCACAGAAGGAGCGGTGGAGAAGGTGGCCGTCTGACCAATGCGTTCAGACAATTTTTTTGTCCGCAGCCCCAAGGTCTGATCAGTTCCAGCAACCATCGCCGACAGCTTTACCATCGAAAATCCTCTGGGTTACTGGGTCTTGCGGATGGATCACTGGCCAGAGCTTGCACAGTATGCAATTGAGCTACTGGCCTATCCTGCATCCAGCGTTCTTTCAGAACACACATTCAGTGCTGCTGGAGGCTTTGTAACCGATCACAGGGTGCCCCTGTCCACTGAATCGGTCGATCGGCTGACCTTCAAAAAAATGAAACGGTCTTGGATCACCAGCTACCAAGCACCTGATGCTGATTTAATGTGAGATCCCTTCAAGACTGCCTATGCTGATGCTGAGTGATTATCCTGTTATGCTGAGTGACAATCTTCTTCCTCCTCAATTTTTATGCTGATAGCTTGTAAGAACATTTTTGGTTCTGGGCACCGCCACTAGTGGCCAAGGCCTAATTTTTCAGCCCCTGTTTAACAGGGGCGTGTAATTACAATTTTTGATGCAATACTTTGCAGCAGGACTCATTCCTGCGCTCCAACTATAGTATCTGTGAGGGGTTGCAGTGTTGTGGCACCAGCACCAGTGCCCAAGGCCCAATTTTTTAGCCCCTGTTTAACAGAGGCGTATAATTACAATTTTTGATGCAATACTTTGCAGCAGGGCTCATTCCAGTGCTCCAAATCTAGCATCTGTGAAGGGTTGCAGTGTTGTGGCACCAGTGCCTAAGACCCAATTCTTCTGCCCCTGTTCAACAGGGACATGTAATTACAATTCTTGATCTAATATTTCACAGCAGGGCCCATTCCTGCGCCCACCAAGAGTAACTGTGAGGGCTTACAGTTTTATGGCAACACCACCACCACCACCACTAAAGGCCTAATTTTTCTGCCCCTGTTCAACAGGTGCATGTAATTACAATTCTTGATATAATATTTCACAGCACGGCCCGTTCCAGCGCCCACCAAGAGTAACTGTTAGGACTTACAGTGTTGTGGCACCAGCACCACCACCACCACCAAAGGCCCAATTTTTCTACCAATGTTCAACAATGGCATGTAATTACAATTATTGATCTAATATTTCACAACAGGGCCGTTCCTGCGCCCACCAAGAGTAACTGTGAGGACTTACAGTGTTGTGGCACCAGCACAATCACCACCAAAGGCCCAATTTTTCTACCACTGTTCAACAATGGCATGTAATTACAATTATTGATCTAATATTTCACAGCAGGGCCCGTTCCAGTGCCCACCAAGAGTAACTGTGAGGACTTACAGTGTTGTGGCACCAGCACCACCACCACCAAAGGCCCAATTTTTCTACCACTGTTCAACAATGGCATGTAATTACAATTCTTGATACAATATTTCACAGCAGGGCCCGTTCCTGCGCCCACCAAGAGTAACTGTGAGGACTTACAGTGTTGTGGCACCAGCACCACCACCACCAAAGGCCCAATTATTCTACCACTGTTCAACAGTGGCATGTAATTACAATTATTGATCTAATATTTCACAGCAGGGCCCGTTCCTGCGCCCACCAAGAGTAACTGTGAGGACTTACAGTGTTGTGGCACCAGCACCACCACCACCAAAGGCCCAATTATTCTACCACTGTTCAACAGTGGCATGTAATTACAATTATTGATCTAATATTTCACAGCAGGGCCCGTTCCTGCGCCCACCAAGAGTAACTGTGAGGACTTACAGTGTTGTGGCACCAGCACCACCACCACCAAAGGCCCAATTATTCTACCACTGTTCAACAGTGGCATGTAATTACAATTATTGATCTAATATTTCACAGCAGGGCCCGTTCCAGCGCCCTGAAATCTACCCCTAGGAAGGGAAATTCTCTCCAGTAAGAGTTAATATGGGAAAAAACATGTCTCCTCTTCACTGATGTTTTATCACGAATTCTTGTTTCACTAAAAACCCCAAATTTTCAAAAAACATTTGTCGTTGGGACAGAAAGTGAGGTGAAATCTTCTGAAGTGGTGCACAGACAGCAAAACAAATGTTACAGGGGTAATAACCCTTCCCTATGTTTTCCAAAAAGCTTAAAAAAAAGATTTTTTGGCTGGAGCTACACTTTGTCATTTTGTGCAGGGACTTTTCTAAGCACAGGAAACAAGCGCCACTTTACAGGAATACTATAGACACCCCCCAGGTATGATATTTAAAGGAATATTTCACTTTTTTTTCACTTTAAGCATCATTAAAATCATTGCTCCTAAAAAACGCCCGTTTTTAAAACTTTTTTTGCATTGATACATGTCCCCTGGGGCAGGACCCGGGTCCCCAAACCCTTTTTAGGACAATAACTTGAATACTAGCCTTTAAAATTAGCACTTTTGATTTTGAATGTTCGAGTCCCATAGACTTTTTTTTTCACAAGAAAGAGTCCCATAGACTTTAATGGGGTTCTAAAGTTCGCGCAAACTTTCGGTCTGTTCGCAGGTTCTGGTGAGAACCGAATCTGGGGGTGTTCGGCTCATCGCTAGGTGGAACTTGGAACTGGTGGTGGAACATGGTAGAAGGAAAGACACATTTTTTTTATCTATGGCTTGTCTTAAGTTTGGTACACACCACTAGCACTTTTTCCTTCAACCCAGCGGGCTGTTTTTTTATTGAACTGGCCGATGTCACCTAACATTCGGCCCGTGTGTACTAGGCTTAAAGTGGATGTTAACTCGATTCATAAAATTTGAGCTAGGCACATATATCTGCAGTGTTTTCTTATCTCTCTTCAAAGCACTAAGTCCTGTGGCTTTCTCATGCTCTGTTCTTCTGTTATCAGCATGATAACTTCTGACAAGTTCTCTGTCAACTGAGAGAAAAGCAGGCTGAAATTTGTGTCGGGGAGGTTGCTATAAGTAGATTAGCAGACAGATAAACTATTCACACAATGTCTCTGCCTATGAGGAGAGGGGGTGTGAGCCTTTTCTCCAATCAGCTGTCTTGGCTGTGTGCCCAGACTTCACACTCAGTGCTGAACAGGAAGAAAAAATCTCCTAACACGATGTGAATTTTCTAAAGAGTATATAAAGATGAAGACAGCAGATATACTGTACATGTAAAATGTATGTAGGGAGATTTGTTTCATCTCTGTGTATGATCTGAGGCTGTTCACTTCACTGGGTATATGTGAGGGTTTACATCCACTTTCAGTTTCAGTGTTGAAACTTGTGAAAATCAAACATACAATAAAGATCTGAATAGCTTCTAACCTTTCCCTAATCCTGTTATGTCACCCACCCAAACCCTGACATTTTACCTAGCTCATAAATCTTTCTTAAAGTGGACTTTTCAGTAACTTTAAAAGTTTGCATAAATGCATTTCAGAAATGTCACAATATACAGTGGGGACAGAAAGTATTCAGACCCCCTTAAATGTTTCACTCTTTGTTATATTGCGGCCATTTGCTAAAATCATTTAAAGCGGGGGTCCACCTATCTATCGTTTTTTTTTTTTGGAGTTCATTCACAAACTTTTCTTCTCATGATTATCTACTCACATGTTCTGTGTAATAAGTCCGCCTGTGTCCGATTTTGTTGTAAAGAATAACTTATAAAATTCACTGAAGGCAGTTTCCATCTTCATTGTGGGCATTTGAAGCCCACAAGCATGTATTTCCTGGATGCGGTGAATGCTGTGCTCCCAGCATTCACCGAGATGTTGTGATGACGCTGTTGCACAATGCATGCTGGTAAGCCTGAGACTAGCTCCCAGGGGACTGTGGGAGGTCTGGGAGAGGCAAGAAACACGCCTACTCCCATGGGAGGAAAACCAGGAAGTGCTAAGAAGATTAGAAAAAAAAAGGTAATTACGGCGATTTAAATTTTTTTACACAGCATGTAAGTATCTAGGCAAGGAAGAGAATGCATAGAGATAATGTTCAAAATTTGGGTGGAACCCCGCTTTAAGTTCATTTTTTTCCTCATTAATGTACACACAGCACCCCATATTGACAGGAAAACACAGAATTGTTGACATTTTTTGCAGATTTATTAAAAACAAAAAACTGAAATATCACATGGTCCTAAGTATTCAGATCCTTTGCTCGGTATTTAGTAGAAGCACCCTTTTGATCTAATACAGCCATGAATCTTTTTGGGAAAGATGCAACAAGTTTTTCATACCTGGATTTGGGGATCCTCTGCCATTCCTTCTTGCATATCCTCTCCAGTTCTGTCAGGTTGGATGGTAAACGTTGGTGGACAGCCATTTTCAGGTCTCTGCGGAGATGCTCAATTGGGTTTAAGTCAGGGTTCTGGCTGGGCCATTCAAGAACAGTCACAGAGTTGTTCTTAAACCACTCCTTCGTTATTTTAGCTGTGTGCTTAGGGTCATTGTCTTGTTGAAAGGTAAACCTTCGGCCCAGTCTGAGGTCCTGAACACTCTGGAAAAGATTTTCGTCCAGGATATCCCTGTACTTGGCCGCATTCATCTTTCCCTCGATTGCAACCAGTCGTCCTATCCCTGCAGCTGAAAAACACCCCCACAGCATGATGCTGCCACCACCCTACTTCACTGTTGGGACTGTATTGGACAGGTGATGAGCAGTGCCTGGTTTTCTCCACACATACCGCTTAGAATTAAGGCCAAAAAGTTCTATCTTGGTCTCATCAGACCAGAGAATCTTATTTCTCACCATCTTGGAGTCCTTCAGGTGTTTTTTAGCAAACTCCATGCAGGCTTTCATGTGTCTCCAGAGTGCTCAGGACCTCAGACTGGGCCAAAGGTTTACCTTCCAACAAGACAATGACCCTAAGCACACAGCTAAAATAACGAAGGAGTGGCTTCACAACAACTCCGTGACTGTTCTTGAATGGCCCAGCCAGAGCCCTGACTTAAACCCAATTGAGCATCTCTGGAGAGACCTAAAAATGTGTGCCCAATGTTTACCATCCAATCTGACAGAACTGGAGAGGATCTGCAAGGAGGAATGGCAGAGGATCCCCAAATCCAGGTGTGAAAAACTTATTGCATCTTTCCCAAAAAGACCCATGGCTGTATTAGATCAAAATTGTGCCTCTACTAAATACTTAGCAAAGGGTCTGAATACTTAGGACCATGTGATATTTCAGTTTTTCTTTTTTAATAAATCTGCAAACATGTCAACAATTCTGTGTTTTTCTGTCAATATGGGGTGCTGTGTGTACATTAATGAGGAAAAAAAATGAACTTAAATGATTTTAGCAAATGGCTGCAATATAACAAAGAGTGACAAATTTAAGGGGGTCTGAATACTTTCCGTCCCCACTGTATATTTTCAGAAGAGCTCTACCTTTTATTTTTAAAAAGCTGACCTTGTGCTCCAGTCAAGTGATTGGCTGCCTTTTCTATTTTTTAAACTTTGTCATAGGCGCCAGAGATGCAGTAAAGTAAGAGGCTGATGCAAAATGTATGTACACTTTACCTTTTACCTCCATTCTTTACTCTGTGGCTCTGGTAGTGAGTACAACAAAGTGTTGGTCTACAAAATTACAATGTTGTGATTTGATCATCGGAGGATACGAAGGGTTCTTTTACGCGGGTGGTCCGATTGGCCGACTTCGCTTTGCTCAACGGAGGATCGCTCTGCTGATCCCTGCTGAACAGGTGGATGAGAGGTCCCTCTCCCCTCACTGTGCAGTGCGGATGCCAACAGAGTCCTGCTCTCCCCTATTGGGAAATCTTTGCCTAGACTGAGATACTATCAGTTTATTTTCCGATAGGGGAGAGCAGGGCTCTGTTGGCCTTCGCTCTGCACAGTGAGCGGTGACAGACCTGTCATCCGCCGGCTCAGTGGGGATCAGCAGAGCAATCCTCCACTGAGCAAAGTGGAGTCCGCCGAGCGGAACTCCGTGAAAGGACCCTTAGTATCCTCCAATGATCAAATCACAACATTGTAACTTTGTAGACAGACACTTGTACTCACTACCAGAGCCACAGAGTAAAGAATGGAGGTAAAAGGTAAAGTGTACATACATTTTGTTTACATGTTGTTTTGCATGGCCAAAGGAATCTATTGATTTCTCTCTTTCAAACCATAGGGTGGAAAAAGAGAAATCTAAACTTGTATGGCAAGCCTTATTGTGAGTTGATTTTTCTTGAAGGAGCCCTACATTTTCAGAAAAAAACAGCCTCCGCATCCAATCAGATGCAGGCACTGTTTAGGTATTCTGACTGCTGCAGGTGTCGGAATACAATAGCTGTCAGGGAAGATTTATTGATCCATGCTGTTCAGTGTGGATGGAAGAATTTTTTTTGTGTATGGCCAGCTTTAAGGTCCTTTCACACGGGCTGTTCGATCAGGTCCGCCTGTCAGTTTTTCAGACGGACCTGATTGGAGCCTCCATTCACCCCTATGGAGCGGCGGATTTCAGCGGTGACATGTCCGCTGACACCCGCCGCTAGCCGATCTGATCCTGTCTGCCAAATCCAGACGGATGGTGTCCCTATTTTCCAGCCATCTTGAGGATAGGATAAAATCGGGTGAAAACGGACAAGCGGTCCGTTTTCACCCAATTTCCCGATAGGGGAGAGCAGGGCTCTGTTGGCCTTCGCTCTGTACAGTGAGCGGAGACAGACCTGTCATCCGCAGGCTCAGTGGGGATCAGCAGGGAAATTCTCCACTGAGCAAAGTGGAGTCCGCCGAGCGGAACTCCGTGGAAGGACCCTTAGTATCCTCCAATGATCAAATCACAACATTGTAACTTTGTAGACAGGCACTTCGTTGTACTCACTACCAGAGCCACAGAGTAAAGAATGGAGGTAAAAGGTAAAGTGTACATACATTTTGTATCACCCACTTTACTGCATCTCTGGTGCCTATGACAAAGTTTAAAAAATAAAAACGGCAGCCAATTAGATCTGTTTATAACTAGCAAAAGGAGATGCACATGGATGGAGTAATGCAATAAACCATACAAAAAAAGTGCTTAGTTCAGCTAATGAGCACAATTGACCAAATTATTTGGATTAAAAAAGGGTTGTTACATTAAACTCAGAATAGACATGTCTGGTCTGTAGACTTAAATTGACTATTGCTGTATTCAGGCAATTTCTATGACAATTGATGGCATTTGCATGTCTATAGGCATTAGCTGTCTCTGCAGACAGCCCTAGGCTGTACATATTCAGGAGAAGAAACAATGAGCCAGGTTGCATTTTCACAGATGACAACCATTGTTCTAAGATAATGCAATTGATAGGGGTGTCTGCACATTAACATGTGCTCTGAGCTAATGCAAGCATGCATGTTTATACAACAATCATTCTGCAATAGATCTTCTCATCTGTCATCTAATGACTCTGAGCATCTTTACAAGTAACTATACTATTTAAGGAGTATTGGTGAACATTTCAAGATGGGAACGAATAAGATGGCTTCCAGACGTAATCCAGTAATAATGATTGGAAACCTTTCTGGTTGAACACACTTTCTTTGTATGCTGTATTTTAAACCTTCTTGCTTTCATTCCTGGTTTTCCTTCAGGGCCCTTTCACACTTAAACAATTTTGCTCCGTTTTTACCTTGCTAAAAAAACACAGGAAAACATGTTTCTCTTTAAATCCTATGCAGTGCGTCTTGAAAATTCCTTCTTACAGCATCTTTGGAGCTGTATTGAAAACCACACCAAAGATACAGGTCCCCAGTGAAATGAATAGAAAATGCACCAAAGATGCAGCAAAATCACACCTGCATTGCATTTTTGGAGCATTTTTTGAGTGACATATCCAATTTTTACAGGTGCTGGGCAAAAGGCACTCAGAAAAGGCAGGAGACACATCTCAAAAACGCAGCATAAACACATATGCGTTTTTGATGCATTTATTCAATGGTCTAGTGTGAAAAGCCCTTAAGCCTGGCACACACTGTTTTTTTTTTCCGTTCAACCCAGCAGCCCAAATGGAAAAAATCTGAGGAGCTCCGGAGAAGCTGGCTGTACTAAGCAATGTTAGTACAGCGATATCCCCACTAAGCTATTATTTTCTGACAGGGGGACTCATCCTCCCCCATCCCCCCCCCCCCCCCCCGCCAGCACACACTGATCAGCGCTCGCAGCCATGGGCTTGCAGTGCTGATTGGATGCTGATCGACTGCTTGTTTTCCAGGATGCCTGTTCAACAGAAGCCGGGCATTAGGTCAGCTTCTCTTGGACAGGCTGCTGTACACACTGGTTAAATGTCAGCTGGTTTCTGTTGAACTAGCTGATACCGGCCACACTGTGTGTAACAGCCGCCTAGTACACACTAGTAGTCTTTTTTCATTCAACCCAGCAGGGCTGAAAGAAAAAAAAACTGACAGCTCAGTAGGAGCCGTTGTACTAACTGTAGCGGTACCCCCGTAGGGACTGCTGAGTGATGTCGCCCGTCTGTCACCCTGCCCAACCAGGCACACGATTTCAAGCATCCAGAGACATGAAGCAGTCCTTGTTTTTGTATTTTTATTGAGGGGTATTAAACTTGGATGGAGTAAGGGAGTATGGAATGCCCACTTAATTGAAACGTAATTTACACAGGACTCAATGTATATACACCTCAGTATATACACCTCCTCTCTTCTCTCCAGCACATCACTTGCTTGCACTTCTCAGACCAACTAGCACTGATTTGTAGGCCTGGCACTGACTCCACCAGGCCTAAGGTGAATGCTCTTTGCAGGCAAGGACCGTGGGCCCCTTTGGTGCACCAAAAAAATGGTAGATAGTCCCAGCACTAGCTGTCTATGTGATTACTGATCCCAGTACCACCTCTTCAGACCCTGCCAGCCCTCCTGGCTGCAGCTGCCTCTTTCCACAGTTCACTGCACTGGCTATGCACCCACTCTAGACTGCACTCTTCCAGTCCTCTCAGGCATGCCTCCTCAGTCCTCTTCTGACTGTGTGTCACTCACCAGGCCTCCTGGATGCGACCTGTTGTTTCTCCCTGGAGACTTGCCCAGCAGTGCTCTCTCCCTCTGTCTTCTCTCCTTGCCCCCATGCCTCCTGTCCAGGACACCTCCACGTGTTTTAAAAGGTCACATGCGCACCCGTGCCCAGGCCCAAAGTCACCCCCCAAATGGGGAGTTCCCATAAAGGCCACGGCAGCCTAGCACTCCATCTCCAGCTTCCACTCAAACAACTCCTCCCCAGCTGGGCTGACCCCAGGTATTTAAGGAGGCCTGCCCCCTGCCAGTCCAAGTTGGGGATTGGTCAGGGCTCTTCAGAACACCCCAAACAGCTCCACCTCCCCTCTCCAGCCCTCCTTCCAGAAAGCACCAGAATATTCTGGAAAGAAGTAGGAGGTCTTGATGATGCTGCTTGTGAGTCTCCAGCTCTACACTGAGTCACTCCCAACCCAGATCAAAATAAACAGGCCTACCAGCTAGGCCTGCCTAAATTTACCTACTCTGCCAAAAAAAACTATTTACATACCTACCTAGAGGGTGCTACATAACTATGCATTGTTAGTACAGCGATCTCTCCTGCTGTTCTATTGTGGTCTGAGAGGAAGACAGTCCCCCAGAACACACTTGTCAGCTCTCTCAGCAATTGAGCGCTAAAAGCGCTGGTCGGGAGCCAATTGGCAGACATTTTTTTTTTGTCGGGCCGACCACAGTACACATGGGCTGAATGTCGGGCGACAACGGCCGGTTCAATAGAAACCGGCCGATGTCGACCGACATTCGGCCCGTGTGTGCTAGGCTTCAAAGGAGCTTCACCTCAGGTGTTTTTATTTATCTTTTTATCCCTTT
The DNA here is from genome assembly GCA_037952835.1 of Lithobates septentrionalis. Classification (NCBI taxonomy): domain Eukaryota; kingdom Metazoa; phylum Chordata; class Amphibia; order Anura; family Ranidae; genus Lithobates; species Lithobates septentrionalis. The sequence goes on along the minus strand of JBBDGP010003110.1, from coordinate 82,802 downwards.
TTACCTTCTATGATGGGTTGTCCTCAAGTAACATACACACACTCAAAGAATCTAGTGTCGCCGTGATCCTCCACCACATGCTTGGTCCTGCACTGTAATCTTCCTCTCTGACATACTGTAGTCGAGTGCTGGCTGCCTTTTCCTGTCTCTTGCAACCAGCTTCCTGATGAGGAGCACAGGATAAGTCATTCTCAGGTAGGTGAAAATGGAGGCAGGCTGCAGCATGGAATGCAAAACATTTTAAAAGGAAAGTTACATACTATAAATATAAAGAAAAATTGTCTGCATTTTGCAGAAGGGAAATGATTACAATAGTGCAAACTTTTTTTTGGAGTAAAGGTCCATTTTAATTATAGAGATGCATTCCCAAAGAGGTGTAGCCTTGTCACAGAGGTAACCAAGTATCATGTGTGTGTTAGTGGGGAACAGCATTAAGCCTAGTACACACACGTGTCGAATGTTAGATGGCATAGGCGGTTCATTAAAAAATTGCTAACATTTGGCCAGTGTGTAAGGCAGTCGGTCTCACAGAAGCCAGCTGTTTGGCTGGCTTCTGTCAGATGAGCATGCTGGAAAACCAGCAGCTGACCAGCTGCTGATCAGCGCTCTCAGCCAATTGCTGAGAGAGCTGACTGGAGTGTTCTGGTGGGGGGCGCCCCACCTGTCAGAACACAAAAGAACAGCGGGGAAGATTGCTATACTAATGTCGGATCGTTAGTACAGTGGCTCTGACTGGAGCTATGTACAAAGCCTTAGGCACTTTTGTTTGAGGAACGGGTCACAACTGCTCCCAATCACAGGAACTTATGTTCTTCTCAGCTGATGCTTGTGATAAAGGAACAAACAATGGAAGGGGGGTTTTGATAAACACTGGTTATTATAAGGAATTGTAATATCAACACCCTCTTGAGTCTTCCATCATGTATGGAAAATGTTTCCACATCCACCCTATAGACAGTTGTTATCCTCAGCTGATGATAATGGTTTTCTAAAAATATATAAATATACATTTTACTCCTACATTATTACAAATATTCTAAAGAAGATTTACGCAACCCTGCCAAGAAGTGATGAACACATATATAATACAAAGATGATTGGATATTAAGGATTTTGTAAACCAACTTTTCCTAATCCAAAAAAAAACCATAGTCAATGTTTATTTTATTACAACTGTATCATATATGTTGAACTAATAGACCATATGTGGATAAAAAATTCTTGAGGTGAGTGCATCGTTTGTTCATAACAATCCTAAATGCTGGCTGACTTTAAGTCATAGGGAAAAATTACTAATGCCTTCTATGGACAATACTTGAAACAATGCTGTCTAAATCTGGCCATACATTAATAGGTTCTTTTGTTCAGCATGATGGCTGAACGAAAAAAGAAGCAGACAGATTCCTCCATCCACGCTATACATCACAGATAGATACATTTTCCACAGAGGCTATCAGAAAACAGTGGGCGCTGCCAAACAGTGATTGCTTAGACAAGAACTATCCGCATGGCTCCTTTGATTTTCAGATTGAACAATGTCAGGCAGTAGTGTGCCTACAGCTCCACTAAGTACTTGAATTTGGCTGATTCATCAGAAATGGGACAAAATGTGATCAGTGTATGGACAGTTTAAGTCTCTGTATTGTGTCTTTTCATTGCTGCCCCGTACCTCTGGGGTAGTGTTCACACCAGTGGCGGCTGTTAGTATATTTTTTTTGGGGAGGGGTTCGGCAATCCATCTGCTGCCGCCCCCACACCCCCTGTCGGTCACCAGCCCCGCACTTACATCATTAAGGTCATGGGCAGCACTTCCTCTGGGCAGCGGGCAGCGGCTGAATCCTGCGTCTCCCTCCCTACTCCTCCTCAGCGTCCAATAGGATCACTTCTCTCCTTGACCAATTGGGTGACGGTCTCAAGACCCGCTTCCTGATTGGCCGGGAGGAATCAGGAGGACAAAAGCGAATATTGATTCGCTATTGTCACATACCTGGTTGGGCTCAGGGCGCAGTGCTCTGTATCCTGAGCCCACCCTTTTTTAAAGCCAATTAGAGCCTCAGGCTCTATTCATGTGCTTCTAAAAAAAAAAAAACCCCATTGGAACTGATGCGTCCGGTGCCCTGCATGTAGATTAGGAGCCGGGCGCATGGATAAGGGGGGCTGCTCCCTGTATGGACGGCCGCCACTGGTTCACACCTCAAGTTGATCCTCCAAAATATCCATCGTCTATTGAAGACATTACTATGGAAGGGACCAAGTACTTGGGGTACATTGTGGGTAGGGGTTTGGTGAAACCTCAGATGATTAAGGTAGAGGATATTCAGGCTTGGCCCCAGTCTGTCACAAAGAAACAGGTCTTTTCTGGGGATCGTGGAGCACTACTGTAGGTTTGTTACCAATTTTGCCACAATTGCTGCACCTCCCACTGACCTGAAAAGGGTAAAAACTCAGTTATGATCATGTGGAAGGACAAAGCTGAAGAGCCTTTCCAAAAGTTTAAAACAACCTTATGCCAGCTGGTTGCTCTGAACTTTTTATCCCATAGACTTTCTTAGTAGAAAGATTGACATCCACTAAAAGAAATTACACCATAGTGGAGCAGGAGTGCCTGGCAAATAAGTGGGCTTTGGATTTACTACTCTGTTTTCACCAGTGTAACCAGATTGTTCCTGATATGGTTGAATTCCGCTATCATATTTCCAGATTATACAAAACAAGAGCTCTTGCTCAATAGCCAGATCAATATCCTGACCAAATCCTTTACTAGGTAAAAATACGAAAAGAGGTTCCTCTTTTCAGGTGCAAAATGAAAACAACAGTAACAACTTTTTTTATATTACATATCTGAGGTGGAATGTTTATTTTTTCTTGAAAGAATTATGTGTGGTATACCACACACTGAATGTAATAAATCAAGTATGCAAGGTCAACCTTCTGGAAGAGGATTGTCTGTTTGGACTTGGCAGAACTAAGCACATTTTTGCTGTATGAAGATTATTTCAAGAATAAACTTACTACTACAACTTGACCTTATGTGCAAAACTGCACCTTACCCTGCTTCTAAAACAGTCCATCCCTTACTGGCAATCCATAACATTTGAAATTTCCATCTACACCCTTTACAAAGTTGTGATAACAATGGTTGTTATTAGAGGCAAGGACAGTTTAAACATGTTTATATCTTTACATTAGCATTTCTAACTTTTCCAAGAAATATACAAAAGGTGAAATCAAGTTAAAAACCAACAAAAAAATTAAAAATCCTACATACTAACAAATAGTGGAAATTTAAAAAGCCTACTAAATGAAGAGGAAGTGTTGAAGCATCTACAAAGCAAAAGCTGAGACTCCCTGTTTTTCTAAAAAAAAGTTCCCTACAAACATGTCTAATATTCTGACATTTGAAACTTTACAAAAGTGAGGCTCGATGTTCTAGCCTGATGCTAAGGTTTCTTCACCCTGGCCCTGACATCACCCGATGAACTCCCGTTCAGTTTGCTGAGGGCTCATCAAATCCTACTTGAAATCCACAAACCCTAAACTTAACAGTGAACCCCATTGAAGTCTATGGGTGAATTTTCAGGGTGAATTTTCAGGGTGAATTTTGATACAAAATTCTGGTCATGTTCAAGACCATTTGCTAAGCTATTGTCAAAAAAGGGCATAGGTATCTGGGCACTGCCATGGGGGACATTAAAAATAGTGATAATAAAAAAAAAAATACTGAAAAGTGAGCAGGGGGATTCTTTTAATGCACCTTTCGGGTTGACATGAAAAACACCAATCTCTTAAATGACATGCTTGTGAGATGCCTTTAGGTTGTATGTGGTGTTGTGGAACACTACGATTTTTAAGAACCTCACATATTTTAGGTGTGTAATTGATTTTTTTTTATTTTTTTTTTCAATTTAAAGATAACACATCTTTATATATATATAATATATATTTAAAGATAACACACGGTAAATACAGAAACCACAACATTGATGTGTAGGAAATTAAACATTTTAAAAATAAGTCTTCACAACAAAAGCCATTGTGTATATAAAAGGTGAGCATGTAAATGAAGACAATACTCCAAGCATCAGGATCTAGGAAGTCTCTATATCTCGCATGGCATTTTGCAGGGTTGACACCGTTTAGCTACAAAAAAGCAGCAAGAGAAGAACAGGAAGAAAAGAAAAGAGAAGAAGAGAAGAAAGGGAAAAAAAAGGGGGGGGGGGGTGATCAAGGGGCCATTCAGCCAGCCAAGCACTCCTTCCAGGCCTGGGGATCCAGCCTCATAGTCTTCAATACAAGGGATTTAAGTCACCAGCTCTGTGTACTCTTTGGAATAGACAAATGCCAGTAAAACCAATTTTTGAGAAATTTCTCACGAAGGCCTTTCCCTGTGGCCACCAAGTGTAAATGATTTTATTTAACGTTTACATTTACCCTGCCTTAAATACAACAGCGGTACCCCAATCTGATTCATGTCAACTTGCTAAAGAGGTTGTTTTGGTAGTTGTGTGTGTGGCACCTGATTTTTCTTTTTTTATCCAGTAGGCCTAAATTGAATTGTGTAAGTAGAAGCCACAACAGACCTAAAAGCTAGCCACAAACTGACCAGTGGCTAAACAGTTTTATAATATAGTTTGTGAGCTTTTTATCGCAGTACCATATTCAATTGCCCTAAATGTTTAATGAAATGCCAAAATAGAGCGCACAAAAACATTTCAAAACCACGAACCCACATTCCCTGAACATTTTGCTAGTGTCTTTTTTTTCAGGATCACAGCTTACACTTGTTGCTGTCACAGCCAATTCTGCCCTTTGTTTGCAGCACATCACTGCATACTTGTGCAGTAGTGTGCAACAAAGCGCTCCACGTATATTACCCATATTGTCATAGCTTTCATTAAACCTAGGTAATCCACTTCATTAAAAAAGGAAGTCAGGCAGTCCTGAAGAGAGAGATAGAGGTTCTGCACACAGAGATAGTAGGGGCAAGCAGGTTCTACCTTTTTTTTATCTCAGAGTGAGTAGCAGAGAGTCAGGCATGTAGCTCTCCTTTATCACTATTAGATGCCTCCATCTGTCTTTAGTTCTTTAATTGAAATTGCTTTGCAAGAGAAGCACTTCCCTTCTGTCTTTTAGGGGAATATCAAGCATGGCACCATAGTGTCTTTTGCCATGAACTCCGGGTGCCATTTTCGGGGAGCAAGTCTGATTAGACACTCCTGAGATTTGGACAGCCATCTCAGCCAATGCTGGGTCAGTTTGAGAACCCTACAGTGAGGAAGTAGGTAGGGAGAGGAACATGTCTTGTCAAGGACAGTTAGGTTCAGTGTAGGGAAAGGCTCTTGCTGTGTAGGGTGTTATATCTTTGGGTTTTGGCTCAAGTGTTGTGCATCCCAGTAAGTCAACACCAGGAATGCTGTTTCAGGACTTGGTGGCCCACTTTTATTTAAAACGAAACTAAAGCCACCTTCCCAGGGGTTTTAACTTTCACTTCAAAACATGAAAATAAATGATTTTAGCCACCACCACTGCTCAAACCTCAAGCCTAGGCCTTTGGTCTGCGTCCACAGAGTGTTACACAGCATCACTGTGTTCACGTACCTCTCTTACCTCTCTCACAGCACATTCTGCACTGGCAATGCACAGACTCCTGGGGAAAGGTGGAGCCTTGAACTGCTGCTATGCCCTAGCTTATAATGGATGTTTGCACCTGCAAACACAGCCTGTTGATCTCTGGCAAGTCCTGGACACTGGGTTGAAGGCTTATTCCCTTCAAAAGCTCTTCTAAGACTCTGGACTCCAGGCCCTGATCTTGGAACAACAAAACCCGGTGAAAAATTAAAAATCAACGTTCTCTGCTCAGAACTGACATTTTGGAGCTCCTCATTCTGCATCTATGAGAACCCTGTGTAATCTTTGCCTATTCGTATCCAGTGGCAAGGCCTTGCACTGTCACAAGCAGTAGTATATTTAGGTTTTGTGCTGCCCTAGGTCTGACTAAACTCGTGCACCCCCTAATTTAAATATGGCCACACCCCTTCCCATTTAAGACCCACCCTGAAATTTTCCAGTGGGGACACTAGTTCTGAGGGCCTTGGGGGGGGGGGTGGATTCCCTTAATTTGCAGAGATTTCCTCTTACTTTCTGTTTGGCTATGAGGCAGGAAATGAAGGGAAATCTCTGCAATTGGACAGGGATGGCAAAAAAATAAATTGATAGGAGCTATAACCCTTTCTTACTCCATCTAAAATGAAAAAAAAGTGTTGACTATAGTTCTACTTTAAGCACAAACTTTTGCTAAATTTATGGAATGGTCTAAGAGGATATAACCATGCCAGTGGTGCAGCATAAAACATATAGCACAGTGATGAAGGTATGTGGTCCAGGCATTGAGCAAAGGAAGGATTGGGGTCAGTAACAAATATATCCATCTGTTTATTTTTCTAATCAGCAATCAACATAAATACAATTAAGATTCCTTAATACTGTATGTACAACTACCTACCTTCCAGGTTTAGGTGACCATGTCAGTATCCCTTGTGTCTGCACCATCCCCAGATTAAAAGCCCTTTGGCAGCTAGGTAAGTGCCATGAAAGTTTCACTCAAATAGTGTAGCTCTCCTTCTACCCTGGGTACCCCATGCTACAGTATATACAATATATATATTAGATTGTGATCACCCAAAGGTTTGCAGGAAAGTCTTACTACCTACCTACTAAGTGTAGCTGACCATCCCAGTCTCCCTTGCATCTGCACCATCCCTACCACCCAGATTAGAAGCCTCGTGGCAGCTAGGTAGTTGTCCTGCCATTGCCACTCAACTCCTGTGGCTTTCCATTCAGCCTGGGTACTTACAGCCTGCCTGGCTCCCTTCACGTGTCTCCACTGCATCTCTCCTGACATGGGGTCTCCTCACACAGTGAAGAGCTCCTCCCCCTTCACTCTACTGGCCCGTGCCCATCAGCTGACTTTCATCTTCAGACAGTTTCAGCCTCCCGACATGGCATCTGACTCTCTGTATCGAAGTACTCAGGTGAAAGGTCCGCTGTGTTGATAGGACAGTCAAAACTAGAAGTAGTGTGCTTGTTACCTGCCCTCTAGGGGAGAATGCTGGCTCGCAGCCAGTAAATGAAGGATTACTATATTCGGGAGGTTCTTCCGTCAGAGGGGAAGAAAGTATCCCTTTTGATGGTATATGGTCTCTGGAACTGGGGAGACTTTTCTCCCTTGATTCCAGCATTCCCTTCTCCTGGCTTGCTGCGATATATCTTTCCTTTTGTTTCAATGCTTCACAGGAAGAGTTTTTCTTTGATTCAATTGGGGTTTTAAATGAGATGTCAAACGTGGCAGCAAGTTGTGGCTTCCCCTTTTTGTCATCTGCTGATAGATGACAATTCCTATCAGCTTCTGAGTATTTTGCCAACCAGGACCGGGCGATTGCATAAGGCCCCAATCCTGACAATTCCTCGTCGTCCCCCTGTTCATCACTGTCACTAATTTGGGGATGTGGGTCTAGTGGCTGTCCCTGCTTGTCTCTACTCCTCAGCATCGTCTGGTGTGTTTTTTTCTTAACTCTCACCGTAAAAATATTCACATCATCAGTTCTATTCATGGATTCTACCATCCATGCACTCCCAGCATCTCTTTTATTCGTTCGTATCATCTTCCCATGGTGACTGTACCACAGGGCTTCCCAAGCTTTTGGCTTAAAAGTACCTCTTTTAGAATACTTCTTTCCAGTCCAGCGATCCCAATATTGAATATATTTTACAACCCAAGGCCCATATTTATCTATCATCTCTTCCTTCGGGGTCAAGTGGTAGGGTTCCCCATGGTTAGATGCCCTCTTTGAAATGATTTTATTACTCATCCTTTATGGACAATGGACCTTGAACTGATTCCCTAATCTTTTTATAGGTTGCCTTTTTTCCAGAGGTAGCAACTCTCTGGCCAATAATTGGGTTGACAGGTAGCGCTTCTGTCACTGTTGCTGCTTTTTTTTTACCACTTGTCAGAACAATTCCCTGTCCTGATTATAGTCCTTCAAAAAATTAGCCTGGAGATTTCCCAAACTCAATAATAGTTCAATCCCCCCCCGTGGACTTTTCTGAAGTATTCTAAAAGAAATGCTTAAAGAAGAGCTATTACTTTTGTTATCTCAAGAATGATTAGCACAAACTTGGATAATCAGAACCCTATGAGTGCTTGTAGTACAGGAGGCAGTCAACTGAGGCACACTTAATTCCAATATGATTTGTAGCAGTTACAATATAGCCAGTGTTTACAGGTCTAATTACAAAGCTTACAATCCCCAGTTAGTAGTTTACAAAGAAAGACAGATTCATACACATCAAGATCTTTCAGTGTGACCTAGGCCCACAGGTGCGTTTTAATTTCAAAGATTGGGAAGCGTCTTGACCTAGTCTCATGCAAGGGTCAACTGCAAGCGCTTGTTGGCAGAAAGGCCCAGATCCTGAATTCTTTTCACTGCCTTCAAGAGTCCAATCAGAACCCATATCATTCATGCTGACACCCTCCTGCAATTTAGGCGTACCCAAGCAGGATGTCTTCTCATACACTCTCAGTACAATTTCATTTCACTTTTACTGTTCATATCAGTCTCATCAAAGTTTTAGTACAGACAAAAGGGTATATATATATATATATATATATATATATATATATATATATATATATATATATATATATATATAAACTATGTTCGAAGAAGCTTGCTAGTTTGGGTGGTCAGACAGGGAAGACAGACATACAAACAAGGAAATAAAAATGCTTACCGTTTTTGGAGTCAGACTTGTCTGATTCAGCTCCCACACACGAAATCACAATCACCCAAGCGTTAAACTTCCTCACACGGGATAAAATCTGTTATGGCGATTTTTACCTACCACACTTCATGATACATAACATAAGTGATTAAATCTATATGTGAATCAACCAATGCGGTTGCAGCTATAACCCACAAAATCAATAAGGATTGATAATGGTGCTAAAATACAAAGATCTAATTTATTTATACAGAAAAGAAACGTTAGAATAATCGGATATTACCAAAAATAACATAGTGATGTTACAAATACAGTGTTGCCAGTCTACAAAGATAATTAATGCAAAAAGGAGATATGGTTACAATTGACATACACATGCTATCAAGGTATTAAGGAAAATCCTAGGATAGAAAAGGTTAGAGAAAAGAAAAGAGAAATAAGATAATACAGATACAGTCAGGTCCATAAATATTGGGACATCAACACAATACTAATCTTTTTGGCTCTATACACCACCACAATGGATTTGAAATGAAACAAACAAGATGTGCTTTAACTGCAGACTTTCAGCTTTAATTTGAGGGTATGTACATCCAAATCAGGTAAATTGTGTAGGAATTACAACAGTTTGTATATGTGCCTCCCACTTTTTAAGGGACCAAAAGTAATGGGACAGATTAACAATCATCCATCAAACTTTCACTTTTTAATACTTGGTTGCAAATCCTTTGCAGTCAATTACAGCCTGAAGTCTGGAATGCATAGACATCACCAGACGCTGGGTTTCATCCCTGGTAATGCTCTGCCAAGCCTCTACTGCAACTGTCTTCAGTTCCTGCTTGTTCTTGGCACATTTTCCCTTCAGTTTTGTCTTCAGCAAGTGAAATGCATGCTCAATCGGATTCAGGTCAGGTGATTGACGTAGCCATTGCATAACATTGCACTTCTTTCCCTTAAAAAACTCTTTGGTTGCTTTCGCAATATGCTTCGGGTCATTGTCCATCTGCACTGTGAAGCGCCGTCCAATGAGTTCTGATGAATTTTGCTGAATATGAGCAGATAATATTGCCCGAAACACTTCAAAATGCATCCTGCTGCTTTTGTCAGCAGTCACATCATCAATAAATACAAGGGAACCAGTTCCACTGGCAGCCATACATGCCCACGCCATGACACTACCACCACCATGCTTCACTGATGAGGTGATATGCTTTGGATCATGAGCAGTTCCCTTCCTTCTCCATACTTTTCTCTTCCCATCACTCTGGTACAAATTGAGCTTGGTCCAGATGTTGTTCCAGAACTGTGAAGGCTTTTTTAGATGTTGTTTGGCAAACTCTATTCTGGCCTTCCTGTTTTTGAGGCTTACCAATGGTTTACATCTTGTGGTGAACCCTCTGTATTCACTCTGTGAAGTCTTCTCTTGATTGTTGACTTTGACACACATACACCTACCTCCTGGAGAGTGTTCTTGATCTGGCCAACTGTTGTGAAGGGTGTTTTCTTCACCAGGGAAATAATTCTTCGGTCATCCACCACAGTTGTTTTCCTTGGTCTTCTGGGTCTTTTGGTGTTGCTGAGCTCACCGGCGCATTCTTTCTTTTTAAGGATGTTCCAAACAGTTGATTTGGCCACACCTAATGTTTTTGCTATCTCTCTGATGGGTTTGTTTTGTTTTTTCAGCCTAATGATGGCTTGTTTCACTGATAGTGACAGCTCTTTGGATCTCATATTGAGAGTTGACAGCAACAGATTTCAAATGCAAATAGCGCACTTAAAATGAACTCTGGACCTTTTATCTGCTTCTTGTAAATGGGATAATGAGGGAATAACACACACCTGGCCATGGAACAGATGAGCAGCCAATTGTCCTATTACTTTTGGTCCCTTAAAAAGTGGGAGGCACATATACAAACTGTTCTAATTCCTACACCGTTCACCTGATTTGGATGCAAATACCCTCAAATTAAAGCTGAAAGTCTGCAGTTAAAGCACATCTTGTTTGTTTCATTTCAAATCCATTGTGGTGGTGTATAGAGCCAAAAAGATTAGTATTGTGTTGATGTCCAAATATTTATGGACCTGACTGTACATTACATAGACAGCCCTTACGTGACCATACTTCATTTAGACCATGAGCCTAAGAGGGCGCGCATCCCTGGCAGCTTTGATTTTTATGTTCCCTCTCTACTTATCCCTATCAATCAAACCCCTGGACCACTTTCATTGGTTCAGAAGTGGCATTGAATCCTTCTCACATAAGCAGTAGACCAGTGGTTCTCAACTCCAGTCCTCAGGACCCACCAACAGGCCAGGTTTGCAAGATAGCTGAAATACATCACAGGTGATATCACTTGCTGCTCAGTGATTGCAGTATTCTAGTCTGCAACTCCCCAAGGTAATACTTAAAATCTGGCCTGTTGGTGGGTCCCGAGGACTGGAGTTGAGAACCACTGCAGTAGACTATCTTCTGTGCTTCTCTGTCTGAAACATGATTACCTTTGTTAAGTCTATCTCTTGATTTAAAACAGTCAGCCCCCTTTGATCTTAGCATTTCAAGGACTTATGAGCAGGTGGAGACACGATGTCTGCTCCTCACCCCGATGACAATAGTGTAACTTATTCACTATGCAGACAACAGACAAAGGATGTTGGTCTTTTGAGATACTGAAAACAGTAACTAGGCCCACCTCTCATGATTAAACCCAAAAATATATTAAGTACACACATACGGCGCATGTGTGCCGATCCGAACAGGGTGAACCGTTCGGATCACGGATCGCTGAAGATCCGTTGCACCCCAAATATATATATATATATATATATATATATATATATATATATATATATATATATATACCGTGTTTCCCCGAAAATAAGACACCGTCTTATATTTATTTTTTCTCAAGAAGACACACTATGGCTTATTTTCCGGGGATGTCTTATTTTTATTAAGCAGCAGCTTTACTGGTGTTTGTTGGGTGTGATAGAGACCCGCAGACTGTTGCTGGTTGGTGCTGGGGGAGAGAGACCCACAGTGCTGAATAAAATGGCAGCCACAGCTTTACTTCTTCCCCTGAGGACACACAATACCTAAAGCAGAGCGTCCTGCTCCTCACTTCACTGAGGAGACTTTTACTTTCACTTTCTATGTCTCCTTCTATGCCTCAGCTTGCAGCACATAGCCACGCCTATCACTATGTCTTATTTTCGGGGTATGGCTTATATTGCGCAAATGCTTAGAAATCCTGCTACGGCTTATTTTATGGGTATGTCTTATTTTCGGGGAAACACGGTATATACATATACATACATAAAACGGGGCATGGTAATTTAATTAGAAAGTCCTCACAACGGTTCCCTTGAAGCTCTTTGATATAAATATTAATTTCAATATTTCCACATCAGTCACAAGGAATAGTTTTGGACCTTTTGCACCCTGCTTTATTGTTGAGCAGGCAAAAAGCACCCTAGTACCATTAAGGTGCATCCTTTCTATCACGGGTACTCACCGAAGCCGAGATGCTGGGAGTAGCTTCCCTTGCAGCTAAGCGCACTATACCCCTGGTGATGGTACAGAGGGTATAGGGCACAGAGAGGCACGGGTCGCCAGCAGGCAGATAGCTCTTGAGAGGAGGACTTCTGTAGCGTGGAGATGAGAGCAGCGATGACTCTGGCCCTGGAACTGGAGAAGAAGACCCGGCTGGGGTTCTAACCCGTAACCACAACGGGAGCTGAGTGGGGTGCAGGAGATCAGGCACGGAGAACCCAGTAATAGAAAGTCTGTGGTGCAGGCCGGGAACATATACTGGAAACTGGTGGATAAGGAAGTCCTTTAAACAGGCCGAGGGTCAAACACAGCAGACTGTAATCAGAGAAGTCCTGAAGGCAAGCCGGAGGTAGTGCACTGGAGACGTCAGCAGAGGAGTCCGTTAGACAAGCCGGGGTCATACACAAGAAGGCAGGAGCATTCCAAAGACAGGCCAAGGGTCAAACACTGGAAGCAGATGGTAGAGAAGTCCTTTAAACAAGCCGAGGTCAAACACTGGAGAGAAACAAGGTAGGTCAGGCAAATCCAGGTCAAAACAGGCAAACACAAGTAGCAGGAATCAGGAACGGAACACAGGAAGCTGAAAGACAAACCAGCAATTAAACAGGGAACAGATCAGTCTTTATATAAGCCAGCAAGGGGGTGTAATGCTGATGTGCGAACATTCGTACGCCATTGCGCCGTGTCGTGAACCCGTGTGTGCCGCTACTTTGCTAACCCGCATGCGCCAAAGCGCGGCTCCGCCGCGCAGACACACAGGAACCTTTCGATATTGGCAAGCTCTTTTCTTATTGCTTCTCTGACAGTGCCCCCCCCCCAAGGGGCAGCCTCCGGATGCCCAATCTGGCCAGTACTCCCGGATATTTTTTGTGAAATGCTTGTATTAAACGTGGGGCGTGTATATTGGAGGAAGGTTCCCAAGAATTATCTTCTGGGGGGTACCCCTTCCACTTGACCAAGTACTGGACACGACCCCCCCTCCTTCTACAGTCCATTATAGCCTCCACCTCAAATTCATCCTCGCCTTCAATATTAATTGGAGGAGGTAGCAACTCTTCCCTTCCTGGGAGAGAACTGGGAGTTACTGGTTTCAAAAGAGAAGTATGGAAAACAGGATGAATTCTGTAAGAGCTAGGTAGAGAGAGTTCAAAGGCCACGGGGTTCACTACTCTCTTTACTTTGAAGGGACCAATAAATTTTGGGCCCAATTTGCGTGAGGGACAAGAAAGTTTAAGGTTTGTTGCAGATAGCCAGACTTCATCCCCAATCTTAAAAGTTGGATTGCTCCTCCTCCCCCTGTCATAGTATTTCTTGTAGCTGTCCTGAGCCTTCTTCATAGCTTCCTGAATTAATTGGAAATTGGTTTGAATGAAATTTATTCGGTCTTGCACCGCAGGAACTGATACCTCTGGAAAAGAGTTAGGCAGAAAAGAAGGATGAAATCCATAATTGGCCCAGAAAGGAGTTTGGTTGGTTGCTGTGTGTGAGGAATTATTGTAGGCAAATTCTGCACAGGGGAGGAGCGAAACCCAGTTGTCTTGAGAGCATGAGCAAAAGCAGCGCAGATATTGTTCCAGTGTTTGGTTCGTCCTCTCTGTTTGGCCATTACTTTGGGGATGATACGCTGAGGACAGGCATACCTTGATTTCTAAGGATTTGCAAAGGTCTCTCCAGAATTTTGAGGTGAACTGGACTCCTCTGTCAGACACAATGCTAACGGGTACTCCATGGAGCCTAACCACTTCCTTAATGAATATATCCGCAGTATCTGAAGCAGAGGGTGTGCCCTTCATAGGTAAGAAGTGGGCCATCTTTGAAAGGCGGTCGACCACTACCAGAATGGTGGAGAACCCCTCAGCAGGTGGTAGGTCAACGATAAAGTCCATAGCCACTTCCTTCCAGGGTTGCTCTGGTATGGGTAACGGTCTTAATAGACCCCAAGCTTTCGCATTGGATCCCTTGCTGCGTTGGCAAACAATACAAGATCTTACATAATTTTTACAATCCTGACTCCACCCTGCCCACCAGAAGGAACGATGTATTAGTTCAGAGGTCTTTTGTACCCCAAAATGTCCTGCAAACTTGTTATCATGAAATGTTCTTAGTACCAAGGGTCTTACTTGTGCTGGGACAAATATTTTGTTTTGGGCCCATAGCAAACCATCCTGTTTCCTCAGTGTAGGTACTTCAGGGTTTAAACATTGGCTGGAGGCCTGTTCAATGGCAGTTCTTAGATCTGGCTGGATTAAACAAAGAAAATTCTGTGAGGACAGAATAGTACCAGGTTCTGCTGTTTGAGAGGTTTCTGGGAACATCCGGGATAGATCGTCCGCTTTCCCATTCTTGGAACCTGGCCGATAGGAAATGTGAAAGTTGAACCTGGAGAAGAACAAAGCCCAGCGGGCTTGCCGGGGTCTGAGACGTTTTGCTGTCCTAAGGTACTCCAGGTTCTTGTGATCTGTGAAGATCATAATAGGGTGAGAAGCACCCTCCAAAAGATATCTCCACTCCTCAAGAGCAAATTTGATGGCCAGTAGTTCACGTTTCCCAACGTCATAGTTCCTTTCTGGCGGGGATAGTTTCCGGGAGTCAAATGCCACATGGTGAAGAAGAGCCTTCTGGCCTCGCCTTTGAGATAGAATTGCTCCTAAAGCTGACTCTGAGGCGTCTACTTCCAACACATAGGGAAAAGTGTGGTCTGGATGCAGTAGTACCGGGGCAGAAGTAAATAGATCCTTCAGTTTATTAAATGCTTCCTGAGTTTCTGGAGACCACTGGAATCGGCTTTGCTGGCGAGTCAATTGGGTTATGGGTGAAATGATCGATGAGAATCCTTTTATAAACCTGTGATAAAAGTTGGCAAAGCCCACAAATCGTTGGACCCCCTTTTTATCTGTAGGGGCTGGCCATTCTTGGATAGACTTCACTTTCTGAGGGTCCATTGTGACCCCTTCAGTGGAGATAATGAACCCTAAGAATTGGACTACCGTTCTTTCAAATTCACATTTCTCTCCTTTTAGATAAAGTTCGTGCTTCCTGAGGATCGTGAGTACCTTCTTTACATGGACTTGATGCAGCTCAATGGTAGTAGAGAAAATCTAAATATCGTCAAGGTAAACGATCACAAAGTTGTCTAAGTATTTCTCGAAAAATATCATTCACTAGATGTTGGAATGTAGCTGGGGCATTGCATAGGCCGAATGGCATCACTAAGATACTCGAAATGTCCGAATCTAGACCTAAAAGCCGTTTTCCACTCATCCCCCGGGCGTATCCGAACCAGGTTGTAGGCGCCCCTTAGGTCAAGTTTAGAGAAGACTCGTGCGGTTTGGAACCTTTGGAACAGTTCTGGGATGAGGGGAAGCGGATAGCGGTTTTTGATGGTGATCTTGTTGAGTTCCCTGTAGTCCACACAAGGTCTTAGAGTACCATCTTTTTTTTCAACAAAGAAAATCTCTGCTCCAGCCGGAGAGGAAGATGGACGAATGAATCCTTTTTTCAAGGTTTTCGTTGATGTAGGACCGAAGAGCCTCCAACTCCTTTTCTGATAGAGGGAATATACTACCAAAAGGAATCTCGGAGCCAGGTAAAAGATCAATGGGACAGTCGTATGGTCGATAAGGAGGCAAACTGTCGGCTTTCTTTTTGTCAAAAATGTCCATGAATTCATGGTAGGCTGCAGGGACGTGCTGAAGATGATCAGGAACTGGCTGGATGGACAGCTACCTTTCAGGTATGAATGCCCTTACAAAGAATTATAAGTTTTTTATCATTAAAATAAAACCAACATGTTTTACTTTAAATTAAGTGGACGTGACATTCTATTATATACTCTTTGTATTCATTTACAGGGTCTGTCTTTCGGCCTCAGTTGAATTCTCAGAACATACCCTGTTTTTTACCCCGTTTTTTGGGGGGGTCAAGAGAGGTTTTTCTTTGCTCCACTCTTAATATCATCATTAAAAGAATACTGATTCACCTCTTACCAACTTTTTGTCCAACTTGGGTATGAATATAAATTAGCTCATCTGCTTAAAATATTGAAATTAAGAGTCTTTATATTTTTTCTGGAGCCAAGAATATATCTGGTAGACAGACCCTGTGATTGCTGTTGTTTTTAACTAGAATTTTATGGAATGCCAAGTCAGCAATACATGATAAATACGTAAGTGTGAGAATTGTGGAAATTAGTTTGAAAAAATACCATATTTATATGGGTATTACAAAGCTTATACCTGTTTTTCCAATATGTTTTTCCAGGACAAATATGTTTTTAGCTCACACCCACCCTGAGGAAGGAGATACATATACTCCGAAACACGTCGGGTGCAAGAGCATCTATATCATGTTATGTACATTAATGTAAAATGTCTGATATGCATTCCTAACAGTATATGTTATACTACCATACTTTTTACTGTTTAAATTTAATAAACTTTACTTGTACTTTAAATATATTATAAATTGTTTTATGTGCCTAAAAAGTCCACCACTAGGGGGTTTCTTTTGTTGGTTTAATGAAAGAGATCAAAGATCAAAGATGACCAGGCGTTGGCTCCCTTTTTATTGTAATGCCGCGTACACACGGTCGGACTTTTCGTCTACAAAAGTCCAACGGACGCTGACGGACTAAAACTGGCTGGTAATCCGATCGTGTGTGGGCTTCTCCGGACTTTCAACGTACTTTTTTAGCCTCAAATCCGACGTACTTTAGATTTGAAACATGCTTCAAATCTTTACGTCGTAACTACGACGGACCCCGAAGTCCGCTCGTCTGTATGCTAGTCCGACGGACAAAAAAACGACGCATGCTCATAAGCAAAAACTAAACGGAAGCACTCGGTCTAGTAAAACTAGTGTTCGTATTGTAGGTAGCACATTCATCACGCTGCAAAATCTGTGATCGTTGAATGCAGCGCATTTTATGTCTTCTTTACGAATGCTATAAAGAACGAAGGTGTTTTGCTGTTCATATTCAAACAGAGTTCTCCCAAACTGATTTCTGGATTCTTTTTCTCTTTGATCTCATGAATGATATAGTATGCTTTTTAAAAACAATGTTTCCATACTAATAATACTTTTTACCCTTTTTTTTTTTTTTTTTGTGTGGAGTCATATTTTCTTGTAATTTTTATCCAGATATTTATTTTATGATTGTTGTTGAACTTTTTTATATGTTTATCTCTATATTTGTTTTTTTCTTTTTTTTGTGTTTGTAAAGTTACCACAAAGAACCCATTTGTATTTTATTTATTTTTTTTTTTTTTAGGTTTTTAAAGTTACCACAAAGAACCCATTATTATAGTTTTGTTTTTCTAGTGATTATTTTTTATTTTTTAGATAAAGTTAACCCAAAGCACCGTTTTTGGTTATGTATATTTTTTTTTTTCAAGACTTACCACTCGAACATTATTAACATTAGTAATGTATTTTTGGTGTGTTTTTGCAAACTCAATGAGATTGTTGTCCCTTGTTAATTTAACATTGTGTGTAAAATCAATGATTTAAAAGAAAACACATAAAGTCTTTTGCTAAACTCAAAAAAGATCCATTTATTCATGGTCAAAATAAAATAAAGAGGAAGTCAACGTTGGAAAAAGTCAGTGTACAAGAAAATTGGGATCTTGAGGAGTCCATATAAGAGGGAGCACGATCTGGTCCAAGAATCCCAGAGATCAACAGCACCAGCAGATGATATAGATGTCCCCAGACTGTGGTCCTACAACAGCCTGCGTCTTCTGTCAGACCAGACTGAACCCAGGTCATCACATTCTTCTCTTCCCTGCAGCCTTTCCTCCACGTTGCCCTGCAGCCTTCCCTGCAGCCTTCCCTGCAGCCTTCCCTGTAGCCTTCTTTGGAGGCTGTGGCTGTGGTGTTTCAGTTGTGGCAGGAGGAGGAGGAGGAGGAGGAGGAGGAGGAGGAGGGGGGCTGCCTCATGTAGTTGGGTGTTTCGGGTTAGCGTGCCCTGCAGCCCCTTCTGGATAGTTTCCCCAAATAGGCGCTCGCAAATGAGGCGCTGCTCCCAATCCATTTGAAGAAGCCTGCTGGCTAAGTAGCAGCCATAGGACTCTTCTGCTTCGGGGGGGCTCCTCAAAAAACGGGTGGCCTCTTGCATGAGGCGCAGGGATGCCTCCTGTGTGACCGTCCCCTTCCTGGCCCTTTTTTTGGGAAGGTGGAGGGGAGGCACTTGGGATTGGGTCATGCTCCTACTGGGCCCAGCCACCTCACTTGGCCCAGCCACCTCACTGGGACCAGCCACCTCCTGCCTGACACTGGGCCCAGCCTCCTCCAGGATGATGGAGAATCCGGCCTCCTCCAGGCTGTCCATGGGTCCGGTCTCCTCCTGCCTGCCACTTTCCACACATTCCTCCTGGATGGACTCATCCTGTGTATAAAAAAAGGACATAGTTTTATTTATTTTTTTGGGGTTCATCAATGACACACAATTTGCTTCTCATGACTAGCAAATTCAATGTGAATACATCTCTTTAATAAAAGAGTCTAATCAGACACCCTAATTTTTTATAGCAGGTGCCAAACATATTTAGCCACTCCTGTCAATTGATATGTATACACAATTTTGAGGGCAAAAATCTTTGAGACAATTACAACATCCAGTTAACCTCATTAATATTAGTACAGTAAATCTTGTTTAAACTAATTTACCTGACTCCAGATGGTCATATCCGGTTCATCCAGGATGGAAGACCCAGCTTGCTCCTCATCAGCCTCTGCTGGGGTGGAGGGAAGGGTGCATGGAAGGGTGGAGGGAAGGGTGGAGGGAAGGGTTGAAAGTGATGCCCTGGCTTCAGTCTGGTCATCAAGAAAACGGAGTTGACTGTAGTACCACAGCCTGGGTACATAAACATCATCTGCTGATGCTCCTGATCTCATTGATTCCTGGATCTTCTTATGCTCCCTCTTATACATGTTCCTCAAGACCCCAATTTTCTTGAGCAATGTCTCCATTGTTGCTTCCGGGATGGTCGCCTGGACAAAGGACAGAAGTCTCTCCAGCGTTGACTTCCTCACATGCTTAGCATAATACTGAGGGTGTTTCACCTCCCACAAATTCCTCATCTCTCGATATTTAGATATGAAAGCTGTAAGGAACTCTGGATCCTTAAATAGGGGATTCATTATATCTGGAAAAGATAAAGTCACAAGACAAAAAACACTTATTAAGTTTCTGCTAACCCCTCATCATCTTCTCCCTATGTAGGCCTCATCAATCTGTCAAGCCATATAGGCCGCTTGCTACAAAGTCATGACCATAAAACAAAAAAAAAAAAAATTTAAAATTACCTTCGTTTTGTAACGTCCTGGTCCACTATCACCTACGCACAGAACGTACGTACGACACGTGCACAAGGCCCCTCTTTATACACTACGCATGTGTGAAACTCTGCCTGCGTCGTCCGCCCCTGACATTCGATTTTAACTCATGTTCTCCGCCCCTAATTCGACGCACAGAACGTACGTACGACACGTGCACAAGGCCCCTCTTTATACACTACGCATGTGTGAAACTCCGCCTGCGTCGCCCGCCCCTGACGTTCGATTTTAACTCATGTTCTCCGCCCATTTTTATTTACGGCGCGTAGTGGGGTGAATAATGGCGGAGACACATCAGGTGTGTACTACCTCAGGTAGCGAAGAAAGCCCGGAGGCCGGAACGTCAAGATCTGTGAGGCCTAGATTTAAGGCCTCCAATATGTCCTTTGAAGAGATGGTAGAAATGGTGGCCATTCTTAAAAAAAAGGACTATGATGGGAAGTATGGGCCGTACGCCCGGCCAAATTTGCGCAAGGCCAAAATAATGGCGAAGGTGGTGGACACTTTACAGGCTTCTTTTGGGGTCCAGCGCTCCAAGGATCAAATTCGTAAAAGATGGTCTGACCTCAAACTCCGGGAGCCGGATCAGTACAGACGGATCCGTAAAGTGCTGAAAAAAAGTAAGTACTTGTCGTGTTTTTCTCTTGTGTTTATTACCTTGTATACTGCTCCATGTGCTTTTCATTCCTATACGATTTTTTTGGCTCCTCGTTTCAAACGATCTTTTAAGAAACATCGTTACATATCTATAGATATATCTATCTATATATCTATATATATATATGTATGTAGGAATATATATATATCTATCTATATATATATGTGTGTATGTATATATGTGTATGTATATTATATATATATATATATGTGTGTGTATGTATATATGTGTATGTATGTATATATATATATATATATATATATATATATACATATATATATATATATATATATATATATATATATATATATATATATATATATATATATATATATATATATATATATATATATAGATATATATAGAGAGAGAGATAGAGATAGATATAGGTAGATATATAGATATATATAGAGAGAGAGATAGAGATAGATATAGGTAGATATATAGATATAGATAGATATAGAAATGTAAAACATTCTTTTGGAATATTTTAAGTTATCTTTTTTTTTTTCTTTACATTTAGTTAGATATTTATATTTTGTTCCAGATATAGAGAGAGAGAGATCAAAAGATTATTAACTATATTTCTAGATATTGATATCTAGATATCTATCTATCCGATATGTCTTTATAATTTTAAATATTGAGGTAAAATAGGAACTCTACACAAACAGAACATTTGTACACCACTTCACTACAAATGTTTGAAAATTACTATGTACTAAAATATCTGTGTGCTAAGTAGATTAATTTTTTGGTTCACATAGGGGAAAAATCACTCAGCCAACAAGAACACAGTCCACCCCAAGCCAAAGAACATACTTGGGAAATCAGCCCAAGCCCCACTGAGGATGTGGAGGAAGGAGAGGTGGGCGACATGGGCACCCCACCAGGTGAGTGTCTGACACACCAGCTTACGGTAATCTATGCATGGCTGCCTTTTCTTTTATGTAATTTTTCTACTCTATTTTAGGTGATCTGGTTGTGCTTGAGTCAAGCAACAGCGCCACCCCCGAGGATGTTGAGGAATTATGCGACATGGGCACCCCACCAGGTCAGTGTCTGAGACAACAGCTTTATGGTAAGGTAAACTATGTATGTGTGCATATTTCTAAACACATTTTTTTGTTTCATTCCACTTTAGGTACAAGAACTGAATATTTCACCTCAGACAGTGCCCAACGGCTAATTGGTCAAATAATGGCCTGGAATGGGGAGATCGATGAAATGCGGAATCGGCTGGATCGTATGCAGCAGGAAATGAAGGACATGATTGATGTTTTGGGTCGAATCTAAATGCCCTTTTTGAAACCCCAAAACATCGATCATGTCCTTTCATTTCCTGTTTTGCTGACCCCATTCTGGGCCTTCTCTTTATTATTTTTGCAGAACGTATATGGCTGTTTAACATAATTTAAAAAAGGAGGGCTGTTTATAGAAAATACCTTAAAAATCCAAAAAAAAAAAAACTTGATTTTAAAAAAAACCAAAAAAAAAAAAAAAATTGATTTAAAAAAAAAACAAAAAAAAAAAAAATGATTTAAAAGAAAAATAAAAAAAAAAAGGATTTTAAAAAACCAAAAAAATAACAAAAAAGGATTTAAAAAAAAAAAAAAAAAAAAAAAAAAAAGCCTGTTTGCGAAAATCAAAAAGCCCCAAAATTTTTTTTGTGGATTATGTACAAATATTTAAATATAATTATATTTTTCCTAATTATTAAGATATCATTATATTTTTGGCTAGGAACATTTTCTACTAAATGCATAACTAAATGCATAACAACGATTAATAAAAACATCTCCTTATAGGAATTAAATAAATGTGTGGTTTGGTATTTCAATGCTCAGTATCAGTTTGGTTATAATTGTAAAAAAGTTGTTTACAGTGGCAATGGAGCTTATTTAGACATTAAAAAGGAAAATACAGTTGGCACTACAACTGCTCAACCATAACCTAGGAGAAAGCCCAAAAGAAAGGCAAGCAATAAATATAATTCAAGATTTCATCAATATTTTTTTTATTTAAAATAATTAAATATCCTGGCCCATTGCAATGGCCCCCCTACCCATAAAATAATTAACATATTGCTGTCTAACTTGACGGGCACTTTGGGGAGCCAAGCCAGTATGGACAGTATCCAGGCCCGTAAGGTTGTCATCTATAAGTACGGCCTCAGGCCCAACTGTTCCTATATAATTTTGAGAATGTTGGTGTAAAAAGTTGTGCAGAATGCAGCACGATAAAATGATAAAATTAAGTTTGTATTCCGCCAAATTAATGGATGTTTGAAACAGGCGGAACCGGCTGGCCAGAATCCCAAACGCATTCTCAACCACTCTTCTAGCTCTGGCCAGCTGGAAATTAAAAACCCTCCTCTCCGGGGTGAGGGTTCTTTGGGGGAATGGCCTCATGAGGTGCTTGCTCAGAGCGAAGGCTTCATCGGCAATGAAGACAAAGGGGAGTCCTTCCACGTTATCCGCATCAGGTGGCAATCCCAGGCCACCACTCTGGAGACGCTGGCAGAACTCCGTCTGGGCAAATACTCCTCCATCCGACATCCAGCCATTCTTCCCCACGTCCACATATAAAAATTCATAGTGTGCCGACACCACTGCCATTAAAACAATACTGTGGAACCCCTTATAATTAAAATAGTATGACCCCGAATGGGGTGGTGGCACGATGTGGACATGTTTCCCATCTATAGCCCCTCCACAATTGGAAAGTCCCAACGGCTGGCAAAATGGGATGCCACAGTCTGCCATTCCTGTGGCGTTGAAGGAAACTGGGTAATCAAACAAGAAAACCAAAATCATTAATTTGGAAGCTAACATTGCAAGAAAATTATACAATTAAAAACATTATTCCCCAGCATCAGTATAACATTAAATAATTTAAATCTTCTGGAATAACTAATATGGAAAGGCACACTTATCAGATTGCTCACCCCCTCTGATGGAACATTGATTACATTTTAGGGGGTTGTGAAATCCATAAAAAAGATTACTTTTAGGACACGCAGGAATTTAGGGACTAAAAAGGCTACAAGACTGCAGTTGTCGCACTCTGCAAGTGCAGTTGCTAACCAGCTTACAGTAAATGAGGTAAGGTAAAAAGGCAGTCATGTTGCAAGGAGTACACAATCACATGCAAGGGCAATTAATGAAAACACTTTGTGGCTTGCATATGATTTGATGATGGAAATCAGCAGAGCTTCTGCTCATTTACTAAAGCACTGGAACAAATGCACTTGTAGAGTGCACATGCATTTTGCAAAGTGCAACATATATTTGCTTTATACAAATCAACACCACAGAACATTCAAGCAAATTTTTACGAGGGTGGGGGGGGGGGGGTGGGGTGGTAAATCTAGCTAATTGCTAATTATCAGCACACTATTTGGAGTGAGTTTAGGTGGGGGTGGGGGGTTGGGAAATCAAGCTAATTGCTAATTATCAGCACACTATTTGGAGTGAGTTTAGGTGGGGGGTGGGGGGTTGGGAAATCAAGCTAATTGCTAATTATCAGCACACTATTTGGAGTGAGTTTAGGTGGGGGGTGGGGGGGTTGGGAAATCAAGCTAATTGCTAATTATCAGCACACTATTTGGAGTGAGTTTAGGTGGGGGGTGGGGGGTTGGGAAATCAAGCTAATTGCTAATTATAAGCACACTATTTGGAGTGAGTTTAGGTGGGGGGTGGGGGGTTGGGAAATCAAGCTAATTGCTAATTATAAGCACACTAAATACACTCAAACAAAATACATTCAAAATGAGTAGACTAGGTGGATATGTTCCCATCATTGCATGCTGGGGAGGTTATTGAAGGAAAATATACATGCATGACAAAAAAGAACAGGAAAAAAATCCAGCATGTGTGAGGATAAAAAGGGGACATTCACACTATATTGCAATGATGGTAAGTAGTGTTTGAAGCAAGAAATACATTACATTATCAAAGATTACATAAAAGAACATGTGATGCTAATAAAAGAAAAATATCTTACCTTAATATAGTCCTTCTGCAGGACCTGGATGATGGCAGAACAGGTCTCTGGGATAATGATCCCCAGAGCCTGGGGGGAGATGCCTGTCGAGAACTTGAGGTCCTGCAGGCTTCTCCCTGTCGCCAAGTACCGCAACGTGGCAACTAGCCTCTGCTCCGGAGTGATGGCTTGCCTCATGCAGGTATCCTGCCTGCTGATATAGGGGGTCAGCAAAGCCAACAAACGGTCAAAAACGGGGTCTGTCATCCGGAGAAAGTTCCTGAAATCCTCAGGATTATTCTCACGGATCTCACGGAGCAATGGCATGTGACAGAACTGGTCACGCTGGAGCAACCAATTCTTGGTCCATGAACTCCTCCTCGCCCTGTTCATGGACTGGTCTTGGTCTGAAGAATAAACTACAGCACCAAACACTTACAATGCACGAGCTCGACGACGAGTACGTACAGGTAACATGGTTTCAAAACGGTCGGCTGGTCAGAACGCACTAAACAGAACGCACTGAAGAACAGCAAGGCCTGTGAAGAGCGACCTAAAAATCAGGAACGAGCGGACAATAAAACAAAGATTTCTCAATGCCAACTGACCAAACGCACTTAAAAGCAGATACAAACCTCACAAGCACAGACTGAACAACAGTTAAAACGAACTGAAAAATATGAGTCTCACAAGCGCGAATCGTCTCTCACCAAACTTCTACTAACACGAGATAAACACGAGATTAGCAGAAGGAGCCCAAAGGGTGTCGTACGGGCTATTGAACTTCCGTTTTATAGTCTCGCCGGACTTGGTGTACGTCACCGCGTACTAGGCTGTCGAACTTTTGTGTGGTCGTGTGTAGGCAAGTCCGTTCGTTAGAAAGTCTGCTGCAAGTCCGCCGAAAGTCCGCCGGAAGTCTGTCGGACAGGCTGTCGGACTTTTGTAGCTGAAAAGTCCGACCGTGTGTACGCGGCATAAGAAGTTAACTAGCAAGGCCTAACTAAATAGTGAGACCAAATAAAAAACAAATGTCACTGTAAAAATATAAATTTAGCCTACCTTAAAAGTGGACAGTGTGTGCCAGTAGGGCAGTGGACAGTGTGTGGACAGTTTCATTAGGACAGATGACGGTGTCAGTAGGGTAGTGGATGGTGTGTGTTGAGTGTCAGTAGAGTAGTGGACGGTGTCATTGGGGCAGTGGATGGTGTGTGGAGAGCGCCAGTAGGGTAGTGGATGGTGTCAGTAGAGTGTTGGACAGTGGTGGATGGTGTCAGTAGGACAGAGGACAGTGTCAGTAGGGTAGTGGATGGTGTCAGTAAAACAGAGATTGGTGTCAGTAGTTTTTTATTTTTATTATTTTGTTTTTTATTATTTTTTCAATTTTTTTAACAACCCTGTTGGAGGGCTTTGATGAAATACCAGGGGTCTAAACAGACCCCTGATGTCTCACTTTTGAGACAGAGAAAGGGACCAAGGACAGAGATTCCCCAGTCCCTTTCTCTGCAGCCTCAGCTGTACTGGACAGTGAATAAATGGAAAGTCCTTTGTGTTGAACAGCTTCCTGTTCTTTCACAAACACAGTGTACTATCTTTCAGTTATGAATGAACACAGTCAGTACTGATCACTCATTGTGTTCATTCAGAAAAGGAAAGGGCTGGTAAATGACATATTTACAGGCTCTTTGTCCCCACTTTCCATCCTGAATCAGGCAGTACAGGAGGGGCAGCACTGGTGCAATGGCATCCCCGCCCATGCTCCGGGGGCCTATGCAGCCTCCCTGTCACACCTGCACAGAAGGGGAAGCATTTACTAGAACTCATCTCCTGTATTTTTCTCTTGCAGCAGCTGAATGCCGGAGGAAGGGGGAGAAGGAAGAAGTTGGACAGGGAGGCCGCACAAGCCTTCAACCCCTCAAGCTATGCCCATGCCCCTGGCCACTGCAGCTGAAGGGGGAGAGGTTGGGGGTGGTTAAAACAGGTCCCAACTATGATGTTTTACTGCCCCCATACCACAAATGAACCCTTACTGCCCTCAGCTGCCTTAAAATAGTAACAGATTTCAGATTTCTAAATGTCATTATGCCGTTTAGTCTGAAATGAAGATGTAGAATAGTAGACTACAGCACAGAATACTTCTCCCTCTCTTGTTGCCGCTGCTGGCACCGCTCTGCATAATTCTAGCAGGGATGAGGTGGAGTGCAGTTGATATCACTCTACCTCATCCTGCAGCCACAACTACAGAGGAGTAATTTGCGGACGTTTGCTCATACCGAGGCCACTGGCACCCTCTGCTGCCACTAAAAAAGCAGTCTCACTACTCATGTGGGGCTATACTGTGCTTAATTCGTGGGGATGGCAGGTCGGTGAGCCATAGGCACGATTCACCTGTCTCCTGGCTGTGGATGACTGGTGAATCGCGATCGATGGGTTACCGACCCCCAATGTAATGGATTTACCCAAAGTTACCAAAATACAGCTTCAGCCTCCAGAACGCATGCAGCACTCAGACCCAGCTTTAGGAGCTTCCTGTCTTAAATGCTGCTTCTTGGAGGCTGCTTAACCCTTTGGGGCCATATTCCCCAATCAGGGGTGGAGGTTCTATCCCACCCGAATATCACTCGGAACCTTCAAAATTCTGGGTTTCAAAAATGCAAGTATTAATGCAGAGAGAACTACAAGTCAGTCCTCTCATTTATACTCGACTGTCCTGGAACCTCTCACCCTGCATGGCATGGATGGAACCCCTGAGCACACCAACTTTTTCCCTTAAAGGGACCATAACCCAAATATGGTTGACACATATCACCCATCCAGAAGGACCCATCCCCAGCATTCTTTACAAGGGTCTTTTTTTTTTCTTTTTTATTAGAATTTGTATTTTTTTTATTCATCAATTTAAATGTATTTTTTTTTTGTAAACGCCATCCCTGCCCTAGTTAGGCAAACCTGGGTAGAATCAGCAATGCAAACTAGGTACTATCTTAGGCAAGAAGAAAGGCCGCAACACTATTTTGTCCTTATGCAAAATCAGAAAGGGATCTTTGCAAGATAAGGCCACTAGCTGGCTACAAGGTATACCACTTGTTAGGTGAAAGGAATATCTCTAATTGGTTTAAATGGGCAGTTTTTGAACTACAGAGAAAACCAAATTAGGGCTTAATCAAGGAGTGAGAGGCCACCAGTTTCTAAAACAAGATAGAAATGACAGATATGGTGAAGATGAATAGTAATAGCTGGGCCTCGCTCCGCTATGACCTAGCAATGTCCTGGGAGTTTTCATTCAGACTTCATAAAGTACATACAGTAAATGGCCTACACCAATAGCAAGGGCTTTATTCAATTTTGGTCAAAGCTGCACAGCTTGTTTCTAGCCACAGATGCCCCCTAAACTGCATAGGCAGTTTTTTGGTAAAGGTGAACTAACCCTTTAAACTTTTCAATGCACATTCCTATGCAGAAATGTTGGAGTTAAGCCCTTTACTGGCTAACTTAAAGTGAGACTTTAGTCAGAAAATTAAGTCCTGAGAGATTACTTCATACTGGCTCCTTCTGCAGGTTTAACTATGAAAACATTAAAAAAAAGTTCCTATACTGTTTAAAATCCAGTAGTACACTGTCTCACCCTGCTGTTCAAATGTTCAGTTGTTCTCTATTTTTTGACACTATGCCAAAAATGTATAAGATAATCTGCTGATAGCCTAAAGATTGAGGCTGGGTTCACACTTATGTGCAATTGCATGACGGGAGACTGTGACCAGCTCTCAATGGAGTGAAAAGTGTCCAATGAAATGAAAAGTGTCCAGTGCATCTTTGGCTCTGTTTCAGGTCCGAAATCAGGCAAAAATTAGGATCTGATTCACCCCCCTGCTGTGAGCCGCGGCCGCAGCTAGTGTGAACCCGGTCTTTATTGCTGTTCAGGTGCTTTGGGCTTCACCAAAATGGCAGACTCCAGCAAGAAGAAACAGGAACAATGCTGGAGGCAATTTAGAGCACACACTAATTTTGGTAGCATAATTATTAATCTGGAATGTACAGTATGTTCCTTGCTAAAGAACATTATTTTTATCAAGTTGATATGGGAAAAGTTCTGCTTTAAGTTATTAAGGATGCAAGCAATCAACTAGACTTCAAATGTTCTGCTTTAATTGATGGCTAACACGGTACATTACTCTACTACTGCAATTTACCTTCCTGGTAAGCAAGGTTCCTGGTGCATGAATGCATGATGATATTGCAATATAGTAAAGTCACGAAGATGGGGAACAAACTATGCCTTTGAAGCTGTTTATTGTTGGAAGAAAAGCATATGGTCAGAGCCATCATGTAAATGGACTGGTGGCTGCTAATGAAAAAGCTTAAAAGATATGTCACACACAACATCTCCTGCCAGTGCTCTAAACATTTTACATTATTCAAAAATGAAATTTATTATCTTCCTGCCAAGAAATAGGATCTTCATCACTGAGCATACAAAAGACAGGAACTTCATGCATTGAAAATGTATAAAAAAAACTTGCTATTAGGCAAAACAGCATTTGATGTAAAGGCTAAAAAACAGTATTCCCTGGCAAATAAAAAATATAAAACATAACTTCATTGTTCATTGTAAGTAAGTAAGCTGCTTAATGCAAATGTGTTTAGGTGTAATGAATTAGGTTTATAGTTAAGGGAATGTAATTGAATTTCAATTTCCGTACCCTCATGTGACCATGCAAATGAATTGGAAAGAAATAAGAGTACAGTATATGCGTGTGCAAAAAAAAATCATTACCTAGCACAAATTCTCTTGTAGTTTCCGTCATGACATGTATGGCTCTTAGATGTAGCATTATCAATTGCATAAGCCCTGAAGTGAGAAACAGGTGATGGTTAGTGATGAGCTGAACTGTCCTGGGTTTGGTTTAAAGAGGGTTTGGTAAACTTAAAAGCTAAGTTCACTTAAAATAAATAAATAAATAAATAAATAAATGTACATTTGTTCGCAGGTAAAAAAATGTGCATTTACTATTTTTTCTTTAGGAGCCTGGAAAGCATTGCACCGGGGATCAGCAGTTCTGCAGACTGTCAATGTGAGCTGTCTGCCCCATACATCGTACAGCCAGGCAATTTCACACTGACAGAAAGATTGACGCGGACATTGCCCTGTGGAGCATATACTAATGCAAAACATTTTTTGAAAAATTCTATGCAGTGCAGAGCAGTGATTTTTTAGCACTGACATTTACAAAGCAAAAAAAAGTTTTAAATTGTTGGCAAATGACATCTCCCCTGTACCCTGATGTCATGTTGAGGGCATGTGGCTCTCTCACCCCCCCTTTTCCTGCAGTCTGCCAGGTTGCGTGCTCAGATAAGGGCCTGGTATGGATTTTGGGGGGACCCTCACTCCATTTTTTTAAAAATTTTGGCACAAGGTTCCCCTTAAAATCCATACCAGACCTGAAGAGCCTGGTATGGATTTTGGGGGTGGGGGGCTTGGGCATGGCGTTTTTTCTATTTTGGCGCAGGGTTCCCCTTAAAATCTATACGAGACCTGAAAGGCCTGGTATGGATTTTGGGGGGGACCCCCACGCCATTTTTTTTAAAATTTTGCACAGGGTTCCCCTTAACCACTTCAATACACTATATTATATATATATATATATTACACTGCGTGAATATAGATTCTATACTGAATATCTAATCTACACTAAATGCAGAGCTTATACTGGGCTGTATACGGTATATATATCAAATACACTGCCTGTACTGACTGAATATAGATAATAGTGAGTATTCACCCTCACAATTTTGTAAATATTTTATTATATCTTTTCATGTGACAACACTAAAGAAATGACACTTTGCTATGATGTAAAATAGTGAATGTACAGCTTGTATAACAGTGTAAATTTGCTGTCCCCTCAAAATAACTCAACACACAGTCATTAATATCTAAATTGCAGGGAACAAAAGTGAGTACACCCCTAAGTGAAAATGTCCAAATTGGGCCCAATTAGCCGTTTTCCCTCCCCGATGTCACGTGACTCGTTAGTGTTACAAGGTCTGAGGTGTGAATGGGGAGCAGGTGTGTTAAATTTGGTGTTATAGCTCTCACTCTCTCATACTGGTCACTAGAAGTTCAACATGGTACCTCATGGCAAAAAAAAAAAGAATTGTTGCACTACATGAATACGCTATAAGAAGATTGCCAATACCCTGAAACTGAGCTGCAGCATGGAGGCTGAGACCATACAGCGGCTTAACAGGACAGGTTCCACTCAGAACAGGCCTTGCCATGGTCGACCAAAGAAGTTGAATGCATGTGCTCAGCGTCATATAAAGAGGTTGTCTTTGGGAAATCCTCTGATGAAGTCATGTGATGTGACGATACGCGTAAGGATTGGAGCAATAGGTTTACCAGGAACTGGCTGTACATACGAGCTTGGTGCTCATGGATTGCTGCTATTTTACTGCTTTTAACCACTTCAGCCCCGGAAGGATTTACCCCCTTCCTGACCAGAGCACTTTTTACAATTTGGCACTGCGTCGCTTTAACTGCTAATTGCGCGGTCATGCAATGCTGTACCCAAACGAAATTTGCGTCCTTTTCTTCCCACAAATAGAGCTTTCTTTTGATGGTATTTGATCACCTCTGCCATTTTTATTTTTTGTGCTATACACGGAAAAAGACCGAAAATTTTGAAAAAAAAATGATATTTTCTACTTTTTGTTCTAAAAAAAATCCAATAAACTCAATTTTAGTCATACATTTAGGCCAAAATGTATTCGGCCACATGTCTTTGGTAAAAAAAATGTCAATAAGTGTATATTTATTGGTTTGCGCAAAAGTTATAGCGCCTACAAACTAGGGTACATTTTCTGGAATTAACACAGCCTTTAATTTATGACTGCCTATGTCGTTTCTTGAGGTGCTAAAATGGCAGGGCAGTACAAAACCCCCACAAATGACCCCATTTTGGAAAGTAGACACCCCAAGGAAATTGCTGAGAGGCATGTTGAGCCCACTGAATATTCATTTTTTTTGTCCCAAGTGATTGAATAATGACAAAAAAAAAAGAGATAGAGGCATGGTGAGTATTTTGCAGCTCTCATTTGTTTTTGAAAATGAAGAAAGACAAAAAAAATGTTTTTTTTCTTTTTTCAATTTTCAAAACTTTGTGACAAAAAGTGAGGTCTGCAAAATACTCACTATACCGCTCAGCAAATAGCTTGGGGTGTCTACTTTCCAAAACGGGGTCATTTGGGGGGGGGGGTTTGCCACCTGGGCATTCCACTGCCTATCCGAAACTGTGATAGGCAGTGAAGAGTGAAATCAAAAATTTACGCCCTTAGAAAGCCTGAAGGCGGTGCTTTGTTTTCGGGGTCCCGTGCGCGGCTAGGCTCCCAAAAAGTCCCATACTCAGGAGAAGCAACAGAATGTATTTTGGGGTGTAATTTCACATATTCCCATGGCATGTTTGAGCAATATATCATTTAGTGACAACTTTGTGCAAAAAAAAAAAAAAAAAAGAAAAAAAATTGTCTCTTTCCCGCAACTTGTGTCACAATATAAAATATTCCATGGACTCGACATGCCTCTCTGCAAATAGCTTGTGGTGTCTACTTTCCAAAATGGGGTCATTTGGGGGGGGTTTGAACTGTCCTGGCATTTTATGCACAACATTTAGAAGCTTATGTCACACATCACCCACTCTTCTAACCACTTGAAGACAAAGCCCTTTCTGACACTTTTTGATTACATGAAAAAATTTTTTTTTTTTTTTATTTTTTTTTGCGCAGCGATTTTTCAAACGCATTTTTTGGGGAAAAAACACACTTTTTTAAATTTTAATGCACTAAAACACACTATATTGCCCAAATGTTTGATGAATTAAAAAAGATGATCTTAGGCCAAGTACATGGATACCAAACATGACATGCTTTAACATTGCGCACAAACGTGCAGTGGCGACAAACTAAATACATTTTTAAAAGCGTTTAAAAGCCTTTACAGGTTACCACTTTAGATTTACAGAGGAGGTCTACTGCTAAAATTACTGCCCTCGATCTGACCTTCGCGGTGACACCTCACATGCATGGTGCAATTGCTGTTTACATTTGAGGCCAGACCGACGCTTGCGTTCGCCTTAGCGCGAGAGCAGGGGGGACAGGGGTGCTTTTTTTTTTTTTTCTTTATTATTTTTTTGCTTTTATCTTATTTTTAAACTGTTCCTTTCATTTTTTTTAAAATCATTTTTATTGTTATCTCAAGGAATGTAAATATCCCCTATGATAGCAATAGGTAGTGACAGGTACTCTTTTTTGAAAAAATTGGGGTCTATTAGACCCTAGATTTCTCCTCTGCCCTCAAAGCATCTGACCACACCAAGATCGGTGTGATAAAATGCTTTCCCAATTTCCCAATGGCGCTGTTTACATCCGGCGAAATCGAAGTCATAAAATGGTCGTAGCTTCCGGTTTTTTAGGCCATAGATATGTTTGGAGCCACTCTGGTCTCTGATCAGCTCTATGGTCAGCTGGCTGAATCACCGGCTGCATTCTCAGGTTCCCTGTTGAGACAGGAGAGCCAGAGAAAAACACGGAAGACGGTGGGGGGCATTCCCTCCCACTGCTTGTAAAAGCAGTCTAGAGGCTAATTAGCCGCTAGGATTGCTTTTACATGAAAGCCGACTGTTGGCTGAAAAGAATGATACCAAGATGATACCTAAACCTGCAGGCATCATTCTGGTATAACCACTCAAAGTCGTGAATGGCGTACCTGAAGACAAAAAAATGATTAACAATAAAGCACAGTAAACGGTAAAGTATAAAAAATTGCATACCTGAAAAGCAAACATGATAAAACATAATAACAATAAAACATTGCAGAATAGAATACAGTAAAAAAAGAGCAGAACAATAGAGAGTATAGAGAGAGAGAGAACAATAAAACGACAACTATTTTTTTTTATCTTATATTTTTGTTTGTGTTTTATTTTTTTTACACTTTTTTGTAACTGTAACTTTTATAACTGTAACCGGTTTCAGGTTCGGGTCTCTCAAAATGCGATGGCATCGTGGGAGACCCTGTGAAAGTGTGCCTAGTCTGTGGAATGCTGTACCCTACGCTAATACTCAACTAGTGAATGGTAGCGTTCAAAACATTCACCAATGCAAAGACCAGGATTGTCAGGACAGGAGGGACAATAATAGCCTGTGTCACGCCTATATCCGCGCTTGCTGCAGGCACAACATCTTTTTTGGGGGGGTTCGCTGGGTAGGGGTACTCGGGAGGACATAAAAATGCCTCTCATGCAGCCGACTGCATTTGGTTGGGGATGTGAATGGGGGAAGTACGGGTGCTGCAGAAGTGGTGGGTTCCCAATTAGGATTGGCGACTGCAGCAGGAAGGGCATTATGGGCACGACGGGCCTGTGTTTGTCTTTTTGGTGGCAGGGGGACACTACTTGTGCTTGCCACCTCACCAGCTTGAACTGCACTTATGGGACTCGCCCCGTCACCAAGTGTTACTGCAGTGCTGGTTTGACTATGACCGGGGTGTACTAGGCCACTGGTGCTTGCCAGTTCACGAAAACGCTACCAAGAAAACTGTTAGCGATCGCAGGGATCAGGCCTGACTCTGCGAATGCTGCAGTTATGCATTTAGTGTTTTGTAAGTGACAGTGATCGATCGATACTGTACTTGGGTGGGCTGGGCTGGGCCGGGCGGAGGGGCAAAACGCAGGTGCTAGCAGGTATCTGGGCTGATCCCGCTAACACTGCGTTTTTGGGAACCCTAAACTGCTGGGGACGCTAGTATAGATCTGATCGGATCAGATATTGATGCGTTCAGATACTATACCACTAAGGGAGGTGTATGCTGCGTGCGTGGGTGTTAGCGGTACTGGCGCTAATCTGACGCTGCCTGGGGCGACGCATATCACCGCCGGGCGATCAGGGGGCTAAACTTTTATTCGGTAATAAACGGCGGGTGCCCTGACACTATAAAAAATAAACGAACTAACCAGCGTCACCCGTAACGGTTATACGGTGATCAGTGGTGAAAAGGTTAACTAGGGGGCAATCAAGGGGTTAAAACATTTATTAGATAGTATATGGGGGCCCCTGTCGCTATAAAACGCTGACGGCGAACCTAAATATTTACCTCCCTAACTAGCGTCACCAGTGACACTAATACAGCGATCAGAGAAATGATCGCTTAGTGACACTGGTGACGGGGGGTGATCAAGGGGTTAAAACTTTATTAGGGGGGTTAGGGGGGTACCCTAGACCTAAAGGGGGCTAACTGTAACTGCCCTAACACAGTAACTGTCACAAACTGACACAATGCAGTAATCAGAAAAACAAAACAAAAAAAAAAACACTGCTTGGTGTCAGTGTGACAGGAAGGGGGAGGGGTGATTGGGGGGTGATCGGGGGGCGATCGGGGGGGGATCGGGGGTGTAATGTATGCCTGCCATGTTCTACTGTGTGTGTGTTCACTCACTGTGAAGTCTTCTCTCCTCGGCGCCGGAACGGAAACTGCCGAGCCGAGGAGAGATGACATCACATCCTCTGCCTGTGTGTACTATACACAGGCAGGGGATGTTTTTCATTGGCTGGGAGCGATCGCGGGAGGGGGGGGGCACGATCGGATGGCCTCCCCCTCGCCTCTCAACGCTCCCAGACAAATGCCGACCGCCGCTGCCACGGGGGGGTCCGATCGGACCCCCCGCCCGCGGGAAGGCAATAACGTACCAGGTACGTGATTTTGCCTGCCCGTGTCATTCTGCTCACGTATATAGGCGTGAGGCGGTCGGCAAGTGGTTAAACGTGAGTGTTTGCTTTTACTCTGCTTGTGTTTAATAAACCTTGTTATATGGGATTACACTATGGGCATTTC
The DNA here is from genome assembly GCA_037952835.1 of Lithobates septentrionalis. Classification (NCBI taxonomy): domain Eukaryota; kingdom Metazoa; phylum Chordata; class Amphibia; order Anura; family Ranidae; genus Lithobates; species Lithobates septentrionalis. The sequence continues at coordinate 47,609 of JBBDGP010003110.1, read as the reverse complement.
CTTTCTCTGTGCCTAAAACTCCCCCTGCATACTGAGGATCTTAACAGAGGGACCTGAACATCTAACTACAAAATCTGGGCAGAAGGATACCAGCTCGGCGCTCGTGGATTGATGCCAGCTATTATATATAATAAGTGAGTTCATTTATTATGCGTGTCACCACAAACTACTTCATATGGGATTACGATATGGGCTGTCTTTTTTTCTTTTTTATCTAAATCCCACATACTGAGACCACAATCATTTAAGTTCACTGGAGCTGGTCAAAAGGATGTTCGAAGATCACCTATAATTCCTTCTATGCTGTAAACCTTATGGCAGTAAGGTGAGAGGCTTGTGCACACAGAGGTGCCACCATTAGAAGATTAGCTGGGCACCGATCAATTGATTGCTCACGGTGGAGGGTTTCTCTGTTTGTGTGGAACATTATTTCAGACTGTTACAGTAGAATTTGTTTCTTGTTTTATCACCCTCACTACCGGACTATATTGGTTTTATCCAGCTTTATTGCACACTCAGTGGTGCTTGTTGGACTTTATCACACTGTTTATTTATTTGTTCACTTATTTGTTCGATGTCACATTTTGTTATATAGATTTCATATATTTGGTTCTAGAGTTTTTTTTTTCATCACATGGTATTTTATATATTTTGTATATTGAGTTGATATACATTTGTATACCACACACAGCGCAACGCCATCACGTATACATTTATATATATTTTTTCTCCTTACGATCAGTTAATAAGGTGCTTGCTGCAGTGTATTTAGCCCCCTATCTTAACCTTCATCTTGACAGCGCAAGAGTTACTTACCTTTATACTTTGGAAAATAGACGTATGAGTGCTGCCAGCATTGCTGCAGAGGTTGAAGGGGTGGGGGGTCAGCCTGTCAGTTCTTAGACCATGCGCCACACACTGAATCAAAATGGTCTGCATGGCTGTTGTCCCAGAAGGAAGCCTCTTCCAAAGATGATGTACAAGAAAACCCGCAAACAGTTTGCTAACGACAAACAGACTAAGGATATGGATTACTGGAACCATGTCCTGTGGTCTGATGAGACCAAGATAAATTTATTTGGTTCAGATGGTGTCAAGCTTGTGTGGCAGCAACCAGGTGAGGAGTACAAAGACAAGTGTGTCTTGCCTACAGTCAAGCATGGTGGTGGGAGTGTCATGGTCTGGGGCTGCATGAGTGCTGCCAACACCGGGGAGCTACAGTTTATTGAGGAAACCATAAATGCCAACATGTACTGTGACATACTGAAGCAGAGAATGATCCCTTCCCTTCGGAGACTGGGCCGCAAGGCAATATTCCAACATGATAATGACCACAAACACACCTCCAAGACGACCACTGCCTTGCTAAAGAAGCTGAGGGTAAGGGTGATGGACTGGCCAAGCATGTCTCCGGAGAGCCTTTTGAGCATCTGTGAGGCATCCTCAAATGGAAGGTGGAGGAGCGCAAGGTCTCCACCAGCTCTGTGATGTCATCATGGAGGTGTGGAAGAGGACTCCAGTGGCAACCTGTGAAGCTCTGGTGAACTCCATGCCCAAGGGGGTTAAGGCAGTGCTGGAAAATAGTGGTGGCCACACAAAATATTGACACTTTGGGCCTAATTTGGACATTTTCATTTAGGGGCTGTACTCACTTTTGCTGTCAATGGTTCAGACAATAATGGCTGTGTGTTAAGTTATTTTGAGGGGACAGCAAATTTACATGGTTATACAAGCTGTACACTCACTACTTTACATTGTAGCAAAGTGTCATTTCTTCAGTGTTGTCACTTGAAAAGATATAAAATATTTACAAAAATGTGAGGGGTGTACTCACTTTTATGAGATGCTGTATATATATATATATATATATATATATATATATATATATATATATATATATATATATATATATATATATATATATATATATATCTCAAATACACTGCCTGCAAGCACCTAACTAAGCTGCCTAATCTCTCTTCATTCATTACACTATACGGCCGCCATGTAAGCAGCAGACTTATATATTGTGGGGCGTGGACTTAGCACCCTGAGCCATGATTGGCCAAAGGCACCCTGCCTTTGACCAATTATGGCTCTCTCAGCAGAGTGCGCTGTGATTGGCCAAAGCATGCAGGTCAGGTGGATGCTTTGGCCAATCATTATACAGAAATGCACTGCGATCTCGCAGTGCATTATAGGGCGTTCCGCGGCACTCAAACTTCCCATGAACATCCCATATGTTCGCTTTGTTTTACAAAAAACGAACACCCGGTAACTGCGGGGTCATCCCTAGTGAGTGGTACCTTCGTCATCTATTCATTCCAGCCATTTCGCCTGCTGGTTTCAACAGCAATGGATGGAAGGAGTCATGGGGGACTATATATCTAATCTCTGAATGCTAGTGAGGTATGCCCCCCCTGTGAAACTACTTTACTTTAGGCTTTGTGGTCAGTTATTTAGCTATAATTTGGGCAATTTTAAATATACAGGGCCATTGAAGTAGACTGGAGGTACTCAGAATAATGTACACTTAGGGTTGCCACCTCACCCCTTTAAACCCGAACACATATGAATTACACAGGTACTGAGGATAATTTAATGCAGATAAGGCACTAAGGGGGTTATTTACTAAAGGCAAATTCACTTTGCTCTACAAGTGCACTGAAAGTGCACTTAGAAGTGCAGTCGCTGAAGCTCTGAGGGGGACGTGCAAGGAAAATAAAAAACAGCATTTTAGCTTGCACATGATTGGATGATAAAATCAGCAGACCTTCCCCTCATTTCAGATCTTTCCCTCAGATCTACAGCAACTGCACTTTCAAGTGCACTTGCAGTGCTCTTGTAGTGCAAAGTGGTTTTGCCTTTAGTAAATAACCCCCTAAGTGAGTTTACAATCTTAATCAGCCAAAGAACCAGTGTAATTAATATGTGTTTGGGTTTAAAGGGATGAGGTGGCAACCCTATATACACTCCTTTTGGCCTCTTATGGTATGACTACTTTGTATTGGTTTATATTACTCTGGAATAGGTTGTCATGCCATATTTGTGCCATTTGTCCGATAAGCTTGCCCCTTTGATGTATTTACATATTATGGGAAGTAGGGGTGCAGATAGGAACTGTGGGGCTCGCTGCACATTTGCATATTTATGCATAGCAATTTATCATGGGTTTATACTTTATTATTACACTTTGCCTTTAATGGGTTCCTTCCAGTCTTGCCCTGTATTCGTAGATTTTTTATAGCAGGATATTTTGTACCCCTTTATCTGATTCTTCTTGGTGTAACACTGTTATTTTTTTTTTAGAAAGTTGGATGACTGCAGTATACTGCCTTATAAACCACTTTTCTATCCTGACTGGAGAGGTGGGATCTTGGGGGCCATTCGTCCATTAAATGTTTAACATTGATCGATTAAATGGATCATCTACAGTATATTGTGACAAACACCCCCTGTCAGTTATCGATAAAGTATAGCTGCAACATAGATTATTGCGTTTCTTAAGGTGAATAGATGGCAGTGAGAGGTCTGGAAGCAGCAAGGGGTTAAGCACTGGCCACGCCTTGATCCTCACCTGGGGTATAATTTGGGTTAATCCAGTGGCGGTGCATCCATAAGGGCACACGGGTGCCCCCCTCTCTCCAGCCACTCGCATATGACCAATGGATAGATTCAGCCACTGCATGAATCTATCCATGGCCGCCGCTGCCACCCCATATTCAGGCGCCCGGCCCCTTTTCGGGCGCCTGAATAACAGCAGCCGGGGTAGTTTTTGAAGCACCTGATTAGAGCCAAAGGGTCAAATAGGTGTCAAAAAAGGTGACCTGCGAGCGCCAAACCTGTGGTTCTAATCAGGTGCTTCTGAAACTCAGGTGTGTTAGAAAAGTGAGCGAGCGGGGGGGGGGGGGGCACGGTGGCAGCATTCAATGGACACAGTGGTAGCATTTGATGGCACAGTGGCAGCATTCGATGGGCACAGTGGCAGCATTTGATGGCACAGTGGCAGCATTCGATGGGCACAGTGGGAGCATTTGATGGCACAGTGGCAGCATTTGATGGGCACAGTGACAGCATTTGATGGCACAGTGGCAGCATTTGATGGGCCCAGTGGCAGCATTTGATGGCACCGTGGCAGCATTTGATTGGCACAGTGGCGGCATTTGAGGGGCACAGTGGTTGCGTTTGATGGGCACAGTGGCTGCGTTTGATGGGCACAGTGGCTGCGTTTGATGGGCACAGTGGCTGCGTTTGATTGTGGAAGAGAGGAGACAAGCAGACTGTGAGGAAATGTGTCTGCAGGACTGGAGCGGACCCAGTGAGGTCTGTTGGCTAGCCAGGAGGCTTACAACTGTCTGCTGAGCTTTAGTTTTTGAGACTGTTTTCTTACCTCTGCACAGGAATCCTTTTCTTTGCTGTACACGGTAACCAATAAACGTGGACAGGAAGCCATTTAACCTGACATACGGCTTGGTTTACCTCTCTACGAGCACTCCCCTTAAAGCTGAACCCCACAATAGGGGTAAATTGCACATCTGAGAGACACTTGGCCTACACAATTTAAGACCTGAACTTAGAAGTTACAAGAATATCCAAATTAGATATTACACATTATATCATCTTGACCATTTATTCAATGCTTTTCGCAGGATGAAGCCTGCCTCTACAGGAAGAAAAAAACTTTTTAGGTGTCTGAAAACATGAAAAAAAACATTAGCTGGCTTTAAATACACATTGACAGACATACAGTATATATATTTTTTGGGGATGTTAAGGATTTTAAGGGGGTACCTCATTCCAAAAAAATAAACAGAAAAAAATATTTTTGGCCCACCAAAAGTTTATACCAAGAGGTCACCTAGAAATAAATTAGTTGACAAGTCTTTTATAAAAAAAAAAAAAAAATCTCCAAAAATGCCCCTCATTGTAAATCCTTTACCAATTATGATGCCTGCCACCACTGATGACCAGACAACCTGCTGCATACGATTAATACTGATTGTACACTAGCTCCCTATGCTGTCATCAGTTATATAAAGGAATGGGGTGGGGATAATGGTGACGGAACTTTCCAGCACCCAGCTTGGGTGCTTCCGTCAAGATATAGCTTCCTCCGATCTTAACTCAGGAATTGGGTATTATAGCAAAATATAGCACCCAAGAATCTAGATGATACTAGCTTAGGTGCTCTTGAACTGGAACTCATGCAGAATTTATATACCACACAAGATCAGATAAGGGCCTGTTCATATTATGCAAACAGGAATATACCGTATTTATCGGCATATAACACGCACTTTTTTCCCCTTAAAATCAGGGGAAGATCGTGGGTGCGTGTTATAGGTCGATCCCCGCCAATTCTGGTTGATCGGAGCAATCGCAATCGCGGCGATCGCCGACATACACAGCCGTGTGTAAATTCAAATATGGCGCCGAGACTGCAGGGACTCGTCGGAGCCGAGATACACATTCCCTGAGTGTCCTCGGCTTTTTTCGACGCCGCTCACAGTCACGCCCAGTCCCGCCATTGGACCTATGTTATGTCCATCATAGGGCGGGACTGGGTGTGACTGTGAGCGGTGCCGAGAAAAGCCGAGGACACTCGGGTATGTGTATCTCGGCTCCGATGAGTCCCTGCAGTCTCGGCGCCATATTTGGATTTACACACGGCTGTGTATGTCGGCGGCGATTGCGGCAATCACACAAGGCTGCGCTGGGGGCAAAGCTGCACTGGGGGCAAAGCTGCACTGGGGGTAAAGCTGCACTGGGGGCAAGGCTCCACTGACAAGGCTGCGCTGGGGCAAGGCTGCACTGACAAGGCTGCACTGGGGCAAGGCTGCACTGACAAGGCTGCACTGGCGCTAAGCTGCACTGACAAGGCTGCACTGACAAGGCTGCACTGGGGTAAAGCTGCACTGACAAGGCTGCAATGGACACTGGGGCAAGGCTGCACTGACACTGACAAGGCTGCAGATGGACACGATAACGCTGCATTGATGGGCATTTTAATGTACGTTTTTCTTCCTTAAACTTTACTCCTAAAAGTTTTTTTCCTTAAAATTCCCTCCTAAACTTGGGGTGCGTGTTATACGCCGGCGCGTGTTATACGCCGATAAATACGGTAATTACCATAGCTATTATACTTCATAGGTCATATCGTACACCCATACAACTATATGAATGGGGCAGAAGAGACTCCCCCTTATGCCCTAAATGTGCCACACACAGGGGAGATTTCATACACATGATATGGCGCTGCCCGAAACTTGCTAGATATTGGACGGAGGTCACACAGACTGTATCCGCTGTAGCGCAGACGTCCATACCATGTACAACTCTGGTGTGTCTCCTGGGTTTAGTTGATGTTGAAATGTATCCAAAAGGCTTTTATATAATGGTAACTAGACTACTATACCTGGCCAGAAAACTCATAGCACGTTATTGGCTTGCGACTAATGTGCCTACAAAGGCCCAGTGGATCGCATTTGTCAATTCCCTCCTTCTTAGGGAACAGTTGGCATACCGACACCGAAAGGCTCCAAAAAAATTTGACCTTATATGGTAAAACTGGCTGGATAACCCCAACCTTGCTCCCCCCATTCATGGGATCCCATGAATAAGTCGTTCCATGACGAAACATGTCGGGGCGTGGCTGTGAGTTGTGACGTACTTGCTGTCGGCCACACAGGAGAGTAGGATACGAGCGCACGTAGGGACGGAGGTTTCCCGAGGGAGGGGTGAGAGAACATCCAGCAGTTGTACACCTCGGGTCCGCCGTGACCATTGTTATTGTCGAATCCACTGAGTTGAAGTTTGCTGTGCATTACACGGTCTGAGCTTGTTTTAAGTTTACACAATGTGAGTGCTATGTGTGAAGTTTGCATGAGTTTTAATAAATTTTCATTGCGGAATTACACTATTGGAGCATTCATTCTCTTTTATGTGGATCCATTGAACATCATCCTTGTGAGCCTCGTATGCAATATTTACCCAGGAGTGTGGTAAAGAAAGCTTGTTTTGCCTTGCATGAAAGTGCTGGCATTTCATTTTGGTGAGTGCATGTCTGGAGAGTGCGATTCACTAGCACAGTGGTGAGGTGGAAGGAGCACGGAGTTACTCATCATTTTTGACATCTATCACTGAGGAATCATTTGTGTGGGACATTTGATTGAATATTTTGTTGTCACCAGCTTTAATCACCTACAGCCTCCATCAAGGGCTGGTTCCATTCATGAACTGTTTTTGGAGTTGTTGAACTTTGCAGCATGAATTGAACTATTTGCACGATTTTTTGCTGTCACTGATATATGTTTTTCTACCACAATTTTTATAATATAAGAGGTTCTATTTATAATATTTGTCTTGATTGCAGGTGTTTATTTTTGTGTGGTCCGCCATTCATGTGGTGTACCATACACAGATAATTGACCCACTACTAGAGGGTGTCACCATTATATTACTAGTCACACCCTGATCAACTACTTCTAGTCAATTCTTGGCTGAATAGGGGTGTGATACACGCAGATATTAGATCATACCACTGTTTGATTTTGTAATAGCACATTTCATTATGTCTCTATTTACATTTATTTTTGAGGTTTGTTATTAATTTAGCTTGTTACACTCAGATCACCAATATTATTAGAGGGTGTCACCACTATTGTATACTATTGTATACTGCAAGGTATATAATCACATTATTTATTTATATTGGTGTAATTCGAATCCTATTTTTAGAGGTGTGTCACATATAGGTGATTGAGTCCTTGATAGAGGGTATCACCATCATTGCACTTTGCATATTTGTTTCACATTTATACTTATATCTTTTTGATTTTCTCCAGAGAACGTGTTTATCACCAGATATTGTCATTTATGGTGGCATAGTTAGTTACATCTGGAGCATCTTTGAGCGCCTGCTAATTTATCCTAGGTGTCGGTGTTTGCTAGTATTCAACCGATATTTGGGATCAAATTTATTGATTATTGTTTCTGGTTATGATTTAAGTGGGCAGCTCCTCATTTCTTATTTACTAGATTATAATTTTATTAATTTTTGTCATCACTTTCACTAGTGTTTATTTAATTTTCAATAGTTTTAAAGGGGATTTTGGCGCGGTGGAGGTGTTCCTCGTGCAGAGGGTGAGAGCACCTAGGACACTTGGTTGTTACATTTTATTTGTTTTGTTTGTTTTAAGTTCTACAAAAAACGAGGTTATATGTGCTAGGTAATACACTAGGTAACTGTATTATATGTATTTGCAATGACTACCATTCATATTGGCACGACTTTAAGTCGTGCTGACTTGAAAGTAGTCCCTGCACTACTTTGGTCCAACTTCTATGCGAGTTGTACTCCATAGACCTCAATGTTAAACCCTGAAGTAGCATGTAAATCGTGCCTGAATAATATAGACACGACTTCAGTACGACTTTGTAAGCACTAGCCTGGCTCGCTGATCGGGAAAGGAAAACTTTTTTTTCCTTTCCCGATGAGCGACAGGCAGTGCTGACAGCTGTCTGGTATGAATCCAGAGGGGGAACGCCGCGCCAAGTTTTAAATGAAAAAAACGGCGTGGGTTCCCCCCCAGGGGCATACCAGGCCCTTAGGTCTGGTATGGATCTAAGGGGAACCCCCTACGCCGAAAAATCGGCGTGGGGTCCCCCCCAAAATCCATACCAGACCCTTATCCGAGCACGCAGCCCGGCCGGTCTGAAATGGGGGGTGGGGACGAGCGAGTGTCCCCCCTCCTGGACCGTACCAGGCCGCATGCCCTCAACATGGGGGGGTGGGTGCTTTAGGTCATGGGGGGCACCCTGCCGGGCCCCCCCACCCCAAAGCACCTTGTCCCCATGTTGATGAGGACAAGGGCCTCTTCCCAACAACCCTGGCCGTTGGTTGTTGGGGTCTGCGGGCGGGGGGCTTATCAGAATCCGGGAGCCCCCTTTAATAAGGGAGCCCCCAGATCCCGGCCCCCCACCCTATGTGAATGAGTATGGGGTACATGGTACCCCTACCCATTCACCTAGGGAAAAAAGCGTCAATAAAAAACACAGTACACAGGTTTTTAAAATAATTTATTAGGCAGCTCCGGGATCTTCTTCCGACTTCGGGGGTCCTCTTCCGACTTCGGGGGTCTCTCCGGCGTCTCCTCCCGGTGTCCTGATCTTCTGCCGGCTCCTCCGCTATCTTCTGCAGCTCAATTGCTAGCTGTGGTCCGGACTACTGCCTTCTGCCTTCTGCCTTCTTCTTTTCTTCCAGAGATGTTGACACGACGCTCTCTCCTGCTGGAATGGTCTCTGAACGCTCCGCAACGGACTTATATAGGCGGTGACCCTGCCCGCTTATGAGGTCACTGTCCGGGGCATACACTTTCACGGATCGGAGCGGGTCGGATGTCAGCGGACATGTCACCGCTGACATCCGACACTCCATAGAGGTCTATGGAGGGTCCGTTCAGGTCCGCCTAAAAAACTGACAGGCGGATCTGAACGGATCGTTCATGTGAAAGTTGCCTAAGGATTATGGAGGCCACTGTGCTTTTAGGAACCTTAAGTGCAGCAGAAATTTTTTTGTAACCTTGGCCAGATCTGTGCCTTGCCACAATTCTGTCTCTGGGCTCTTCATGCAGTTCCTTTGACCTCATGATTCTCATTTGCTCTGACATGCACTGTGAGCTGTAAGGTCTTATATAGACTGGTGTGTGACTTTCCTAATCAAGTCCAATTAGTATAATCAAAAACAGCTGGACTCAAATGAAGGTGTAGAACCATCTCAAGGATGATCAGAAGAAATGGACAGCACCTGAGTGTCACAGCAAAGGGTCTGAATACTTAGGACCATGTGATATTTCAGTTTTTCTTTTTTAATAAATCTGCACAAATGTCAACAATTCTGTGTTTTTCTGTCAATATGGGTTGCTGTGTGTACATTAATGAGGAAAAAAATGAACTTAAATGGTTTTAGCAAATGGCTGCAATATAACAAAGAGTGAAAAATGTAAAGGGGTCTGAATACTTTCCATCCCCACTGTATATATATGTGTATATATATATATATATGTATATACGAGATGAAGAATATATATACCAGTGAAAATATATTAAAAATTAATATATAAAGTGCTGCAGTGTATTGTGCAATATTCAAAATAGTCCATAAGTGCTTCAAAAATCCATGCGATTCAGTGAAATGCCAAAGGTAAGGTGCTGTATCCACACACAGGTGCTCCCCCCCTACGTGATAGCTACTCACCTTATGGCCTGTGACCTTGCTGCTAGGCTTAGTCAAAACACGCTTTTTGAACCACTAAAGGGTTCAGTAGTGCATCCGGGATCCTGGGTTGATCTTATGTCGCTGTACATCTTTTACCTCGGTATATCAATAGAGAGAGGGCTTCATGGTGCAGTATGTAAACACTTTTAGTTATAAAACACAGTAAATTGGCGCTTCAGGGCGCCACTCCAAAAGTCACAAACAGGTGCGATAAGCCGGCCGATTACAAGATGGTATGCTGATCATGCACACAAACAGGTGGGGTTCTTGCGAGCCACAAGTGGACCAATGCCTCTAAGGAGTAAAACAACTATATTTAAGGCAGCAAACACTTCACCACGTTTCATTCCGTGTATTTGAATATAAATAAAATCAATTGTGCTCGCGCTAAAAATGTGAATTGAAAAAAATATGAATATATATAAACTGAGTATAAAATATAAACTAATTGTGCAGAAATATTAAACCATAATAAGTATGCTAATAAAAACATACATGTAAAAATATATATATATAATGTGCAATCCTTATATATAAAATTCACAAAGTGCATCCACATAAAAGTGCAATCCTTATATAAAATGCTGAAAGTGCATCATGCATGAATATAGACCTAATTAATAAGTGCAAATCCTGTGACAATCAAGTGTCCAAACAAAATACGATCAGCAGATTCAAACTGAAACAAAGAAGTGCAAGAAAACAGTGTCCATGAATTAAGTGTTCATCATGCTTCTCCTGAAAAGTGTCCAAATCACAACAAGCTGGATGTGCTCTCCCGTGATCCCCCACTTGTGCTTGCGCTCACCTCTATTCGTGTGACACGGTAGTTAAACAGTGTCAAAACACGCATTGGGGTCACTCCTGGGCTCACTCAGGATGCAATGATGTATGTCCAATCCTCACAGGTAAAACATCATTCATAAAAGAGAAAAAGAAAGCTCCATGGTGTAATATAGTAAGGGATTTATTTAAAGTAAAAGAAGTTCCTCCAGGAGGGTACTCACAGTATGCAGGTGCTACAGTGCACCAAACTATACAGGTGTATTTCGTTTAGCATCGGCTCGTATGGCGTGGGGTGTGGTGTATATTCCTCTCCTTCCCTGCTGACAGCTCCGTCCTACCCCTCCCCGACGCGTATTCGGCACAGGGATCACGTGCCTTCCTCTGGGGGATATCTGATGCTGATCGTGCACGGCAGGTCCTCTGCCGAGCGTTCCGTCCTGTCCCCTTCCCCAACGCATGTCGATGCAAGGGGTATTACGTATCTTCCTCAGGGGGCAATGTGATTGGTCGATAGAACTGTCAGTTATTATAGAGCGTCCGCGGCCATTTTGTTGTGGTCTGAGGATGCTCTAGTGATGGGCTTATGTAATTCAATGGTGGAAACGTCTTGAATAAGACACCAAACACAGCAAATTTAAATAAATAAACATACCCAAGACGGACGTAGAAAAATTGAGATCAGCATCCTGTACGCTAATCGGCTCACTTATAGACAAAGCATAAATAATTACAATATTGATCACTTCATAAATATATAACCGTATTTGTAAATAGAATAATATTGCACAATTAATGTTGTTAATAGGGGAATGAATACTAATGCTTATAACTAATAATAATGCAAATCCATACTCACACACATATTTATCTCAGGCCCTTGTATGCTGGATAACTGAATTTATTTAGAAATAAATAAAAATAAAAATATTATAATAAATTAATAATAAAAATAAAAATTATATATATATATATATATATATATATATATATATATATATATATATATATATATATATATATATATATATATAAATGAAAAAATGTATATTAAAAATAAGCATTTATTAAAATATAAAATGCATTATGTACAAATTATATAAGAGATAAATAAAAGTGATTTAAACCTATAGAGTATAAATTCAAATATGTGTAAAAATCCGATTTAATAATACAATATATTTATAATGTTGGTATGGTCAGAACCTCTAGAGATAATATATGAAAAATAAACCATCTACAATATATATATTTACAGATGTGTACCAAGTCTACCTATATGAACATCCTCATAAATATTTATGTTGGGTAGATCTGATGATGTTCATTATGACTAATCTGATACTGTTGATTATGACTAATAGTTGCTTAAAAAACATTTAAGGTTGAATTCTTTATTCAACCCTCCAGGAGCAAGGGAACCTAACTGATGTATCCACCAAGATTCTCTCTTGCTGATTTCCCTCACATAATTTGAACCCCTCCAGTGACGTTTGGGTGTCTCAATACCCCAAAATTGCATACCTTCAGTACTTTTGTTATGTTTATCCCTAAAATGTATAAATAGATAATGCTTGTCAAACCCTTTTCTGATGTTCCTCACGTGTTCCTTAATACGTTCTTTTAGTGCCCCGATCGTTCTACCCACATATAATAAATTACATGGACACTTGACTACGTAGACTGCCCCAACCGTATCACATGAAATAAAATCCCTAATCATATATGTATGACTATTTTGCGGGTTAATGAATTCTTTTACTCTTCTAATATTGTTAGGGACCCTAGTGCAACTATAGCAGCGTCCACAACTGTGGAAACCCTTTATATTCCAAAACATTTTCGGTTTAGGGGGAGGTGGTTCTACCACATTATATACCAATATATCACGCAGATTGGGTTCCCCTTTTATACACTATCTGTGTTTCTGATAGATGCCCTTTGAGATGAGTGTCCTGTTTTAATATATTCCAGTATTTTTGAATGATTTTCTCAACATCCTTATTCTGTAAATTATAGTCAAGAACAATACTGGAACCCATATCATCATTGGTTCTTGTGTCTTTGATGTTGTCCTTAAGTAGATCTTCCCTAGTCATACCCTTAACTTTATTTTTCTCCTTTTCCAGGAAGTTCTCATGATATCCTTTTTGCTTAAACATTTTAGTCAACATTTTTGATTGTAATTCAAAATCAGTTTCTTGTGTACAGTTTTTCTTTATTCTCATATACTGGCCTCTTGTAATATTGTCCAACCAAGGTTTAAAATGACAACTCATGGTAGGGATGTAGGAATTGCGATCTGTCAATTTAAAGTATGTTCTTGTCACAATGCCTTGAGGTGTACTACAATTTTCTAAATCCAGAAAATGTACTATATCTTTACTGATATTCCATGTCAGATTAATGTTCTGGTCATTGTCATTCAATGTCTGGAGTATTTGTGTTAGAGGATCCTCATTCCCCTTCCATATGATCAAAAGATTGTCTATGAAACATCTGTACAGTAGTATATTGGGGTCTCTATTACATAGAATACCCTCAGATTCCCATTTAGCCATATATAAGTTGGCAACGCTTGGGGCGAATTTGGCACCCATCACGACACCTTTAATCTGTAAATAAAAAGTATTTTGATACCAAAAGAAGTTGTGTTCAAGGCAGAAACCCAAATATTTTAAAATGAATCTCCGTAGATTCTTTCCTATTCCATCATTACTTTTTAAGGCCCATTTAACTGTCCTTATGGCACCTTGATGGTCTATGCTGGTATAGAGAGATGCCACATCGCCTGTTGCCAACACCAGATTTTCATTAGACGTACACTCATTTAATAGCTGTAGTGTGTGTTTGGTGTCTTTAAGATAAGCGTGAGTGTCCTTCACCAAAGGCTGAAGATGTATGTCTATATATTCACCTAATCTAGATGTTAGGGAATCAATCCCACTCACAATGGGTCGACCTGGGGGATTATATTTGTCCTTATGTATTTTAGGGATATAATATATAACTGGAATCCTACTAACAGTAGGGACCAGGTACTTCTCCTCATGTTTACTTAAATGACCTTTTTCCGTTCCATAAAGAATGATCGATTCCAGTTCTCGTTTAAAAATTTTGGAAGGGTTTGATTGTAGTATTTGGTAAGTACTTCTATCTTCCAGGATTCTACTTATCTCATTCTTGTATTGTTCCAGGGATAACAAAACAATACCTCCTCCCTTGTCCGCTGGGCAGATGACATTATCTTTTCTTTCTTCCAGACTCTTAAGGCCCTTCCTTATATCCTTTTGCTCGTATATTTTCTTAACCAGAAGCTGTTCCAAATCACTTGTGACCAGTTTTCTAAAAAGATCTATATACTTGTTATTCACTATATGTGGGTTGAAGACTGAATTATTTCTTAATTGGGTAAAATTGTTCCCAATTGCTGCTTTCTCAACAGAGTTCTGGGCATAGTATTTCTTTAAATTCAATTTACGAACAAACTTCTGGATACCTATATATGTCTCAAATTTATTAAGACCCTTTTTCGGGGCAAATTTAATGCCCTGATTCAAAGTTAATGTTTCTTCCCTAGTCAGTTCGATACCGCTCAAATTGTAGATACCCTCACCTTCCCTCAATCTTCGCGCCTTCTTTTCTTGCTTCCTTCGTCCGGCTCGTCCTCCTCTTTTCCTGTATTTCTTCAGTTTTTGGGGGGGTTGTGGTCCGTCCGGCCCTTCTCTAAAAGAGAGTTCTCTTGTGCTGCTTCAATGTCATCATAAAGGGGTTGATAACTATTGTAGACTGGTACCTCATATTGATCTGTAATTGATCTATCATATCTCACCCTCTGGGGTTTGGGTGAATAATATGGTCTATCCTCATACTTAGGACCCCTATAAGGATGGGGTTGTCCCTGGGCTTGATAATCTCCTTGTGGTAAATCTCTATGTTGTGGTGGACCCCTATATTGTGGACCCCCCCTTGGTGTTCTATGTCGATAATTCGATTGTTGTTGATTATATTGAGGATAATGATAAGTTTGTAAGTTCTGACCATAATGTTGCTGACCCTTATAATACGGTGCATTCACTGGTTGATTACCTCTCCATTGGGGATTATTTCCCTGTTGGCCCTTGTTCCAATTGCTGTGATTGTATGGGTGTCCATAATAGGGAGGTTTTCCC
Organism: Lithobates septentrionalis; assembly: GCA_037952835.1. Taxonomy (NCBI): domain Eukaryota; kingdom Metazoa; phylum Chordata; class Amphibia; order Anura; family Ranidae; genus Lithobates; species Lithobates septentrionalis. Next base: position 32,378 of record JBBDGP010003110.1, on the reverse strand, counting down.
CCTTGTTGGTTACGTCCCCTATTTTCATATTGAGCATATCCTCTATGATCATTCTGGCCCTGGTAAGGATTCTTTCCATAATGGGGTTGTTCTTGTAAACCCACATGGTCCCTTTCTGGCGGATAATACATTGGATATTCCCTATCAGGATATGCACTTTGTGGTTGTGGTGGATTATATACTCTCTGAGTCTGTGGTGTTTTAGATCTCACTCCACCCTCAGTAGTGTTATAGGGCGTACACACGGTCGGACTTTGTTCGGACATTCCGACAACAAAATCCTAGGATTTTTTCCGACGGATGTTGGCTCAAACTTGTTTTGTCTACACACGGTCGCACAAAGTTGTCGGAAAATCCGATCGTTCTAAACGCGGTGACGTAAAACACGTACGTCGGGACAATAAACGGGGCAGTGGCCAATAGCTTTCATCTCTTTATTTATTCTGAGCATGCGTGGCACTTTGTCCGTCGGATTTGTGTACACACGATCGGAATTTCCGACAACGGATTTTGTTGTCGGAAAATTTTATCTCCTGCTCTCCAACTTTGTGTGTCGGAAAATCCGATGGAAAATGTCCGATGGAGCCCACACACGGTCGGAATTTCCGACAACACGCTCTGATCGGACATTTTCCATCGGAAAATCCGACCGTGTGTACGGGGCATTAGTGTTACCATTGGTATTAGATTCATGAGTACTCCTATTATTCATAGCTTCTATTGTAGCTTGCCATCTGAAAACTTGTTTCTTTTGGTAATCTCCAAGGTCACGTAAATATTTCTTTTTCTTATTATGTTTATTTTCCACATCTTTTCTTTGCATATTTTTCTGTCATTCCCCCATTTGTTTAACATAATCATTACCACCTACAAAAGGATCAATTTCCTCTTGAATCTCTTTTATTTGATCTTCTATTAATTTCATTTTACGCTGCTTCCTTTTTACTAAAAACGCAATAATCTCCCTACCTTTATCATTAAAAAAAGCATACCACTCCTTAACCCCCCTGGCGGTATTCCCGAGTCTGGCTCGGGGTGAATTTTTCATACCAAAAGCGGTATCCCCGAGCCAGACTCGGGCTTGCATCGCAGGATCCAGGAAGAGTTTACTTACCTTGTCCCCTGGATCCTGCGATGTCTCCCCGCTGTGATCGGCGAGCCGCTGTGTCTCGCTCGATTCACAGTGCCGAGCTCCGTTCCCTGCGAGCGTTGCGACGCACGGGGACGGAGTTCGGCGGTAAATTCAAAAGTGAAACACACAGTACAGATACAGCATACTGTATCAAATAACTACACATCCTCTTTGTCCCTAGTGGTCTGCCCAGTGTCCTGCATGCAGTTTTATATATATATAAAACTGTTCTTTCTGCCAGGAAACTGGAGATTGTCCATAGCAACCAAAACTGTCTCTTTACATCAAAAGTGGTTTTAGACCAGCTAGAAAAAAGCAATAATAAATTATAATCACTTGCAGAATTGAGCGATAGTGATTTGTGAGGAGATCCGTCATCAAACACTAAAAGTAACAAAAGCTACAATTCTGCAACTGAGCAAATTTCAGTGTTTTTGATTTGATTACATTATTATATAATTTTTATTATTATTATATTATTATTTGTTATAATTATTTATAGTTATTTATTATATTATAATTTTTTATTTTGTTTTTCAAACTTTATCATACCCGGGATGTCTACTAGACTCTTGTTTGGACAGATTTAAGTGAACTATTCCTAAGAATTACAGGCCTACAATATAAAACGCCAAATTTCTGTGCAAAATAATGGTACCGCTTTCAGCACCTAAAATCTGAAATAATCATACCGCCAGGGAGGTTAATATCCTCTACTCCTAATAAGCCATCATTGATGAGTACATCCCATCTTAATTTTATGGGCACCATGTTGACTCTAAGGTATTGTTCCATGGTGGACAAATCCCACCAAATATTACTTTTTTTATCCATACAGTGCCCCAATTTCCTGAATAAATGCATAATGTCATTATCCTTACTGGTCGATTCTGAGAATAAATACTCCAAATCCAGTTCTCTGTTCTCAAAAAATGCAAACGGATCCAAACACAGCAAATTTAAATAAATAAACATACCCAAGACGGACGTAGAAAAATTGAGATCAGCATCCCGTACGCTAATCGGCTCACTTATAGACAAAGCATAAATAATTACAATATTGATCACTTCATAAATATATAACCGTATTTGTAAATAGAATAATATTGCACATTTAATTAACGTTGTTAATCGGGGAATGAATACTAATGCTTATAACTATGTGTGTATGCACAACATGCATGCATGCAAATCCATACTCACACACATATTTATCTCAAGCGATAAATAAAAGTGATTTAAACCTATAGAGTATAAATTCAAATATGTGGAAAAATCCGATTTAATAATACGATATATTTATAATGTTGGTATGGTCAGAACCTCTAGAGATAATATATGAAAAATAAACCATCTACAATATATATATTTACAGATGTGTACCAAGTCTACCTATATGAACAGCCTCATAAATATTTATGTTGGGTAGATCTGATGCTGTTCATTATGACTAATCTGATGCTGTTGATTATGACTAATAGTTGCTTAACCACTTCAGCCCCTGAAGGATTTACCCCGTTCCTGACCAGAGCACTTTTTACAATTTAACTGCTAATTGCGCGGTCATGCAATGCTGTACCCAAACGAAATTTGCGTCCTTTTTTCCCCACAAATAATTCTTTTGATGGTATTTGATCACCTCTGCGGTTTTTATTTTTTGCGCTATAAACGGAGAAAGACCAAAAAATTTGAAAAAAAATTATATTTTCTACTTTTTGTTATAAAAAAAAAGCGTATATAAAAGCGTATATTTATTGGTTTGCGCAAAAGTTATAGCGTCTACAAACTAGGGTACATTTTCTGGAATTTACACAGCTTTTAGTTTATGACTGCCTATGTCATTTCTTGAGGTGCTAAAATGGCAGGGCAGTACAAACCCTTCCCCCCCAAATGACCCCATTTTAGAAAATAGACACCCCAAGGAAATTGCTGAGAGGCATGTTGAGCCCATTAAATATCACATTTTTTTGTCCCAAGTGATTGAATAATGATAAAAAAAAAAAATTACAAAAAGTTGTCACTAAATGATATATTGCTCACACATGCCATGATTATATGTGAAATTGCACCCCAAAATACATTTAGCTGCTTCTCCTGAGTATGGGGATACCACATGTGTGGGACTTTTTGGGAGCCTAGCCACGTATGGGGCCCCGAAAACCAAGCACCGCCTTCAGGATTTCTAAGGGCGTAAATTTTTGATTTCACTCCTCACTACCTATCACAGTTTTGAAGGTCATAAAATTCCAAGATGGCACTAAACCCCCCCAAATGACACCATTTTGGAAAGTAGACACCCCAAGCTATTTGCTGAGAGGCATGTTGAGTCCATGGAATATTTTATATTTTGACACAAGTTGCGGGAAAATTACAAACTTTTTTTTTTTTTTGCACAAAGTTGTCACTAAATTATATTTTGCTCACACATGCCATGGGCATATGTGGAATTACACACCCAAAATACATTCTGCTGCTTCTCCTGAGTACGGGGATACTACATGTGTGGGACTTTTTGGGAGCCTAGCCGCGTACGGGGCCCCAAAACCAAGCACGGCCTTCAGGATTTCTAAGGGCGTAAATTTTTGATTTCACTCCTCACTACCTATCACAGCTTTGAAGGCCATAAAATGCCAAGATGGCACAAACCCCACCAAATGACCCAATTTTGGAAAGTAGATGCCCCAAGCTATTTCCTGAGAGGCATGTTGAGTCCATGGAATATTTTATATTTTGCTACAAGTTGCAGGAAAATGACAAACTTTTTTTTTGCACAAAGTTGTCAATAAATGATATATTGCTCACACGGGCAATGGGTATATGTGGAATTGCACCCCAAAATACATCCTGCTGATTCTCCTGAGTACGGGGATACCACATGTGTGGGACTTTTTGGTAGCCTACCCGCGTACGGGGCCCCGAAAACCAAGCACCACCTTCAGGATTTCTAAGGGCGTAAATTTTTGATTTCACTCCTCACTACCTATCACAGTTTCGAAGGCCATATAATGCTAAGATAGCACAAAACCCCCCAAATGACCCTATTTTGGAAACTAGGCACCCCAAGCTATTTGCTGAGAGGCATGGTGAGTATTTTGCAGCTCTTATTTGTTTTTGAAAATGAAGAAAGACAAGAAAAATGAATTTTTTTTCCTTTTTCAATTTTCAAAACTTTGTGACAAAAAGTGAGGTCTGCAAAATACTCACTATACCTCTCAGCAAATAGCTTGGGGTGTCTAATTTCCAAAATGGGGTCATTTGGGGGGTTTGTGCCACCTGGGCATTCTATGGTCTCCGAAACTGTGATAGGCAGTGAAAAGTGAAATAAAAAATTTACACCCTTAGAAAGCCTGAAGGCGGTGCTTGGTTTTCGGGTCCCGTACGCGGCTAGGCTCCCAAAAAGTCTCACACATGCGGAATGTACTTTTTGTTTACATGAAAAAAATTTTTTTTTTGCAAGAAAATTACTTTGAACCCCCAAACATTATATATATTTTTAAAGCAAATGCCCTACAGATTAAAATGGTGGGAGTTCCTTTTTTTTCACACAGTATTTGCGCAGCGATTTTTCAAACGCATTTTTTGGGGAAAAAACACACTTTTTTCAATTTCAATGCACTAAAACACACTATATTGCCCAAATGTTTGATGGAATAAAAAAGATGATCTTAGGCCGAGTACATGGATACCAAACACGACATGCTTTAAAATTGCGCAGTGGCGACAAACTAAATACATTTTTAAAAGCCTTTAAAAGCCTTTACAGGTTACCACTTTAGATATACAGAGGAGGTCTATGCTAAAATCACTGCCCTTGATCTGACCTTCGCGGTGATACCTCACATGCATGGTGCAATTACTGTTTACATTTGACGCCAGACCAATGCTTTGATTCGCCTTTGCGCGAGAGCAGGGGGGGGCAGGGGTGCTTTTTTCTTTCTTTATTATTTTTTTGCGTTTTTATCTTATTTTTAAACTGTTCCTTTCATTTTTTTTAATCATTTTTATTGTTATCTCAGGGAATGTAAGTATCCCCTATGATAGCAATAGGTAGTGACAGGTACTCTTTTTTGAAAAATTGGGGTCTATTAGACCCTAGATCTCTCCTCAAAGCATCTGACCACACCAAGATTGGTATGATAAAATGCTTTCCCAATTTCCCAATGGCGCTGTTTACATCTGGCGAAATCTAAGTCATAAAATGCTCGTAGCTTCCGGTTTCTTAGGCCATAGAGATGTTTGGAGCCATTCTGGTCTCTGATCAGCTCTATGGTCAGCTGGCCAAATCACTGGCTGCATTCTCAGTTTCCCTGTTGGGACAGGAGAGCCAGAGAAAAACATGGAAGACGGTGGGGGCATTCCCTCCCACTGCTTGTAAAAGTAGTCTAGAGGCTAATTAGTCGCTAGGATTGCTTTTACATGAAAGCCGACCGCTGGCTGAAAAGAATGATACCAAGATAATACCTAAACCTGCAGGCATCATTCGTTGTACGTTGCTGGTCCTTGTTGGGCATATATTGTAAACTTTTTTTTTCATGCAGCCTGTGGGCTGAACGAAAAAAAGAGATTGATCAGTGGGTATGCCCACCATTAGAATACCCCCCTTCATCCACCAACTTCTAATTATGGGCATACATGCACCGTTTATATATGCTGAAGCATGGGGGCATCTACCCCAAAAGGTAGGAGCAAATCGCTCCTCTGCCCCTGCTGCCCCCATGCTTTGACATATATGCTTTTTTAACTGTGGTGGTGAAATCACCTCCTACAGTGCTGGAGTCACGGCTTTATGTATCGTGGGAGCAAACGCTGTTGCTGTCAAGATAAATAAATCCGCGCTGCAACTGAATGGCGTACCTGCTAAGCAAATGATGGTTCACAATAGAACAAAGTAACATTACAGTATAACAGTAAAACTTACCATACCTGCAAAGCAAATACAAAAAAAAATAGTAAAAAATAAAACATTTTTTAACGCAACCCGTGCCTAAAATATATATATGCCGAAGCATAAGGGCATCCACCCGCAAAAGGTAGGAGCAAATCGCTCCTCCGTCCCTGCTGCCCCCATGCTTCGGCATATATGCTCTTTTTTTTACTGTGGTGCTGAAATCACCTCTGACAGCGCTGGAATCACGGCTTTATGTAATGTGGGAGCAAACGCTGTTGATGTCAAGATAAATAAATCCGCTCTGTAGCTGAATGGCATACCTGAAAACAAAAAAATGGTTAACAATAAAACACAGTAAACAGTTAAGTATAAAAAAATTGCATACCTATAAAGCAAACATGATAAAACATAATAACAATAAAACATTGCAGAATAGAATACAGTAAAAAAGAGCAGAACAATAGAGAGAGAATAGAGAGGGAACAATAAAACTAATTTTGTTTTTTTTATTTTATATATTTTTTTGTGTTTTTTTTTTACTTTTTTTTGTAACTGTAACTTTTGTAACTGTAACCGGTTCCAGGTTCGGGTCTCTCAAAATGCGATGGCATCTTGGGAGTCCCTGTGAAAGTGTGCCTAGACTGTGCAGTGCTGTACCCTACGCTAATACTCAACTAGTGTATGGTAGCGCTCAAAACATTCACCAATGCAAAGACCAGGATTGTCAGGACAGGAGGGACAATAATAGCGGGTGTCACGCCTATATCAGCGCTTGCTGCAGACACGACATCTTTTTTGGGGGGTAGGGGTACTCGGGAGGACATAAAGAAAATGCCTCTCATGCAGCCGGCATACTGCATTTGGTTGGGGAAGGTGAGGTGGAGCACTGTCTGGAAACAGAAGGGCTCTGACGATCTCTTCCTAGAATTTAAGGGAGGATCCAGTCAATCCTGAAGCTCTGTATAGCACATGAGCGTTCAGCAAAGCCAATTGAAATAAATAAACAGAAACTTTCTTGTACCAGCGTCTGGCCTTACGGGCAATTAGGTACAGCGCCAACAACTGGTCGCAGAGGTCCACCCCTCCCATATTTTGGTTATAATCGTGGACACAGAGGGGTTTCTCCACAACACCAGTCGCCGTAGTAATTTGGACCGTCGTGTCTGCATGAAGGGAGGTAAGAATGAAAACATTCTTATTATCCCTCCACTTCATAGCGAGCAAGTTATTACACTTGAAGCAGGCTCTCTACCCCATCCTAAGATGGGAATCTATAAGCCGCTGGGGAAAGCCCCGGCAATTAGGTTGCACGGTGCCACATGCTCCAATCTGCTGATCAAACAAGTGACTAAAAAGTGGCACGCCCATGTAATAATTGTCCACATATAAGTGGTACCCCTTTCCGAATAAGGGTGACACCAAGTCCCACACAATCTTGCCAGCGCTTCCTATGTAGTCAAGGCAGTTTGTCGGCTCTACGTGGCTATCTTTTCCCTCGTAAACCATAAAACTACATGTACAGCCTGTGGCACTGTCACAGAGCTTATATATCTTGACCCCGTATCTGGCACGGTTGCTGGGAAGGTACTGTTTGAATGACAAGCGGCCAGAAAACTTAATCAGGGACTCATCAACGCAGACAACTTGATGGGGAGTAAACAAGTCTGCAAAACATTGGTTGAAGTGGTTTACGAGGGGCCGAATTTTGTAGAGCCGATTGTATCCAGGGTCTCCACAAGGACGACAGAGTTCATTTTCATTGAACCGCAAGATCTGCTCGTATCGTGCCCTGGTCATGGAGGCAGAGAACAAGGGCACATGGTGAATTGGGTCAGTGGACCAATATGCCTGCCACTCACTTTTTTTAGTTATGCCCATGTTGAGGGAACGGCCCAGAAAGAGCTTAAATTCGGAAACCGTAATTGGTCTCCAATCTCTGGCAAGGGAGGACTGGGGAATAGTGGCGATGTGTTGACCAGCGTACAAATTGCTTTGGTCCACAATAGATCTATAGAGATCTTCGGTGAAAAACAGCGAATAAAAATCAAGTGACGTAAAATCAACTGTTTCCACCTGAATGCCGGGTTGGCCAGTGAATGGGGGAAGTACGGGTGCTGCAGAAGTGGTGGGTTCCCAATTAGGATTGGCGAATGCAGCAGGAAGGGCACTATGGCACGACGGGCCTGTGTTCGTCTTCTTGGTGGTAGCGGGACACTACTTGTGCTTGCCACCTCACCAGCTTGAACTGCACTTATGGGACTCGCCACGTCACCACGTGATACTGCAGTGCTGGATTGACTACGACCAGGGCGTACTAGGCCGCTGGTGCTTGCCAGTTCACCAGAAGGAATAGCGGCGCTAGCACTGCTCTGCTCCACACGAGGGACCTGCGGTTCTTGCACATCAACGACAGAAGAAGAAGATTGGGGTCTGGTACGCCTGACCTTGGCAGGGACCACAACTCCGTCGTCAGAGCTATCTGTCATGGACCCGCTGTCCTTTACAGGAACGTATTCTGAGCCTGAATCTGACAGATGAGTGACTTCCTCTTCACTATCTGTCATGCTCAGAAAGGTGTAGGCCTCTTCACTAGTGTACCTTCGATTTGACATTTTGGGCTCTAAATTTAGTGGTACACTAGTGAGACTCACAGGTAAAAAAGCTCCTGACTGTTAGCGACTGTATCAAAATGCTACCAAAAAAACTGTTAGCGATCGCAGGGATCAGGCCTGACTCTGCGAACGCTGCAGTTATGTGTGTTTAGTGTTTTGTAAGTGACAGTGATCGATCGATACTGCACTTAGGTGGGCAGGGAGGGGCTAAACGCAGGTGCTAGCAGGTATCTGGGCTGATCCCACTAACACTGCGTTTTTGGGAACCCTAAACTGCTGGGGACGCTAGTATAGATCTGATCGGATCAGATATTGATCCGTTTAGATACTATACCATTAAGGGAGGTGTATGCTGCGTGCGTGGGTGTTAGCGGTACTGGCACTAACCTGACGCTGCCTGGGGCGACGTAGACCCTATCTGACCCTAAAACTTAACTTATATCACCGCCGGGCGATCAGGGGGTTAAACCTTTATTAGGTAATAGACGGCGGGTGCCCTGAAACTATAAAAAACAAACTAACTAACCAGCGTCACCCGTAACAGTTATACGGTGATCACTGGTGAAAGGGTTAACTAGGGGGCAATCAAGGGGTTAAAACCTTTACTAGGTAGTATATGGAGGTCCCTGACGCTATAAAATGCTGATGGCGAACCTAAATACTTACCTCCTTAACTAGCGTCACCTGTGACACTAATACAGTGATCAGAAAAACGATTGCTTAGTGACACTGGTGACGGGGGGTGATCAAGGGGTTAAAACTTTATTGGGGGGGTTAGGGGGGTACCCTAGACCTAAAGGGGCCTAACACTAACTGCCCTACCAATTTATAACTGTCACAAAATGACACCAATGCAATAATCAGAAAAAAAACTGCTATTGGTGTCACTGTGACAAGGGGTGCAGGGGGGTGATCGGGGGGGGGGGGGGTGAAATATGTGCCTAGAGTGTTCTACTGTTAGTGTAGTGTTGATGCACTTACTTGGATGTCTTCTCTCCTCGGCTCCGGAACGAAAAGACCGACACGAGGAGAGATGACATCACTTCCTCTGCCTCTTTTTACATTACAGAGGCAGAGGAAGATTGTCATTCATTGGGAGCGATCGCGAGGGAGTGGCCAAGAATGAGTGGCCTCCCCCTCAGCACGGATCGCCCCCCCTAACGATGCCGACCGCCTCGGGCATCTGGGGGCGTGATGCGACCCCCACCCACGGGAGGCAAATCACGTACCAGGTAAGTGATTTTGCCTGCCCGTGCCATTCTGCCACAGTATATCTGCATTAGGCAGTCGGCAAGTGGTTAAAAAGCATTTAAGGTTGAATTCTTTATTCAACCCTCCAGGGGCTTTTCACTGAATCACATGGATTTTTGAAGCACTTATGGACCATTCTGAATATTGCACAATACACTGCAGCACTTTATATTTTAATTTTTAATATATTTCACTGGTATATATATTCTTCATCTCGTATATATATATTTATAAAAAAACATTTTTTCAAAGGACTTTGATCATATTCTCTTATATATACTATAGTTGCCACTGAGTTGTTCACGTATTTGCACATTATCACTTTAATAGCAGAATAACTTTGGCTTTTGGTCATTCTGAATGACTAAAGGCCAAAGTCATATTGCACCTGCTCTCATGCACTGTTGTCACTATCTATGAATGACTAATTCAGTGCCAGAGGGGACATGCAAATATCAGCAATCGGTAGGCAATGGTGCAGGTGTAGAATGATCACAGCTTTCAGTCATTTTGATTGAATGACTGTACATAGTACACATCTCAACTCATATGGACATAAGAGAGTTGAGATGCACTACAGCTGTGTGATTGGGCCAATAACATACAATACTACGGTGTTCAGAACTGTATAAACTGTATGCAATATGGATCTGAATGCAGTGTATTTTATGCCTGTGTGCATGAGACCTCACAATGCTGTTAATATGTGTTAATAATCTAAAAGCCTTGTTTATGTATAGTTTCTATATTTCTATATGTAATTTGTAATTTTTATACATAAATTTATATGAGGACATCTGTAATGCTTCCTGATTAGTAATACTGCAGTATCTTATGCTTTATTGCTCCTTTTTCTTCGTACCAGTACCAGTCTCCCTTTTAGGTCAGTCAGGACTGACTGAAAAAGAAATGTAGAGATGTTAGTTGAGCAGTTAGTGATCAGGCAAGCTGACTGACTGCCAGTGACATACTGACAGACATTAGAGGAATTTATCGACAAATACGTATATGTAGTGCAACAGTGCAAATGTGCTATGACAAGTGTATAAAAATATTTTTAAAGTGCTTTTGTCACTTCTGAAAAAAATTAAAATTTCTTATTTCAGCTTTGTTCATAGACTCATTGCTGAAGGATATTTGCACACTCAAGGTTTTGCAGAATTCCATGTTATCAACTCTAAAGCACTGCTTAAAGGCATAGTTGCCAACAGTTCTGATTGCCCGGGATATTCCTGGAAATCAGATCAATGTCCTGGTCTGAGAATGTCCTGGACAAAATCCAGAAAATCTGCCTCTGTCAAGGATATCGGGACAGATATCAGGACGTGATGGAGTGGCGGGGCATGGCGGGGGCATGGTGGGGGCGTGGAGGATGCAGGAGCACGTGGAGAGGCAGCCCAGCCAATCACTGGAGTCGGCAGCACTCCTTGCTGAGCCCGCGGATGGTGAGCGGAGCTTTGCTGGTATGGCTAGGACCAGGTAGGTCCTTCTCATTACTACGTCTGGACTGACGAGACTGCTCTGATGAGGCTGCACTGACGAGGCTGCTCTGAAGGAATGGCACTGACAAGACTGCTCTTATGAGATTGCACTGATGAGACTGCTCTGATGACATTGCACTGATGAGACCTCTTTGATGAGATTTCACTGACGAGACTGCTCTGAAGAGAGTGCACTGATGAGACTACACTGGTGAGATTGCACTGATGACTTTGCACTGACAGGAATGCACAGATGAGACTGCTCTGATGACATTGCACTGATGATACTGCTCTGATGAGATTGCACTGACAAGTCTGCTCTGATGACATCGCACTGATGAGACTGCTCTAAAGAGATTGCACTGATGAGGTTGCACTGACGAGACTGCACGTGGAGAGGCAGCCCAGCCGATCACTGGAGTCGGCAGCACTCCTTGCTGAGCCCGCGGATGGTGAGCGGAGCTTTGCTGGTATGGCTAGGACCAGGTAGGTCCTTCTCACTACTACGTCTGGACTGACGAGACTGCTCTGATGAGGCTGCACTGACGAGGCTGCTCTGAAGGAATGGCACTGACAAGACTGCTCTTATGAGATTGCACTGATGAGACTGCTCTGATGACATTGCACTGATGAGACCTCTTTGATGAGATTTCACTGACGAGACTGCTCTGAAGAGAGTGCACTGATGAGACTACACTGGTGAGATTGCACTGATGACTTTGCACTGACAGGAATGCACAGATGAGACTGCTCTGATGACATTGCACTGATGATACTGCTCTGATGAGATTGCACTGACAAGTCTGCTCTGATGACATCGCACTGATGAGACTGCTCTAAAGAGATTGCACTGATGAGGTTGCACTGACGAGACTGCTCTGATGAGATTGCACTGATGAGATTGCACTGATGAGACTGCTCAGATGAGATTGCACTGATGAGACTGCTCTGATGGGATTGCTCTGATGAGATTGCACTAATGAGACTGCTCTGATGACATTGCACTGATGAGACTGCTCTGATGAGATTGCACTGATGAGACTGCTTTGATGAGATTGCACTAATGAGACTGCTCTGTTAGAGTGCACTGACGAGACTGCTCTTATGAGATTGCACTGATGAGATTGCACCGATGAGACTGCGCTGATGAGATTGCATCGATGAGACTGCGCTGATGAGATTGCACTGACAAGACTGCTCTAATGACATTGCACTAATGAGGCTGCTCTGATGAGATTGCACTGACAAAACTGCTCTGATGACCTTGCACTGATGAGACTGCTCTGATGAGATTGCACTGACGAGACTGCTCTGATGAGATTGCACTGACGAGTCTGCTCTGATGACATATCACTGATGGCACTGCTCTGATGAGATTGCACTGATGAGACTGCTCTGATGAGATTGCACTGATGAGACTGCACTGATGAGATTGTACTGATGAGACTGCTCTGATGTGATTACACTGATGGGTCTGCTCTGATGTGATCACATTGCACTGATGAGACTGCTCTGATGAGATTGCACTGATGAGATTGCACTAATGAGACTGCTCTGATGAGATTGTACTGATTAGACTGCTCTGATGAGACTGCTCTGATGAGATTGTACTGATTAGACTGCTCTGATGAAACTGTTTTGATGAGGCTGCACTGAAGATATGATGGTAAAGGGGGGGGGGGCTCTGATGGTAAAGGAGGGCTCTGATAGTAAAGGGGGCTCTGATGGTAAAGGAGGGCTCTGATAGTAAAGGGGGCTCTGATGGTAAAGGATGGCTCTGATGGTAAAGGGGGAATTTAAAGCTAAAGGTTTTTTTTTTTATCCAGCAGTCACTGGACTGTGAGAAATTGGGTTTAAAACAGCACTGCCAAATTTCTCACAGTCAGGGCAGTGCTACTTGTTAGCTAACAGCACTCTTTTACTTCTATCTTTTAGACTTTTAGAAAATACGTAAAAAAAAATTCTGTTAGCTGACAAAGATGGTATCTCATTTTTTTAATATAGCACTGTCCTGGCTGTGAGAAATTGGGAAGTACCATTTTAAACCAAATTTCTCACAGTCACTGCAAGGTCCATGCATCCCTATGGACAGGCGGATGTAAAGAGACTCTATTTAACCACACACCCTTTAAGCCCCACTCACCGGATGGAATGGACCTCCAGCTTTTGGTCAAGGACCTTGATGATGCCCCGTGGGAGGGCGAAATGCATTGATGCAATTTCTGGTTTTAAATCCACACAACGTCACTTTCGGTTTTCGGTGGAACGCACACCAGCAGTGGTGTTTCTCATTGCAATACTGCTAAATTGATGCCTGTTTTAACCTACATTTTGTAAGTACATTTTTTATCTGCGCAATGAATACCTTTACCAAACAGTACTTCACTATAGTCCCCTTCCTTTATGTTGTTTTGGGTACTATGATCCATGCTTGATTGTCATGAGCATTGGAGATTTCCCTGGCATTCTGATGTGAATAGCCATCCCTGGCCAACAATCTAAGCCTGAAACGACCCCTAGACTGAATAATAGGAGGAAGTGTGGTGCACCTTGAGTTTGGAGCACGATCGCACTTGAATTGGAGCACATCATTCACCAACATATGGACATTCACTTCCTTATGAATTGTTTTCACTTTATAATTTTTTTTGATATATTATTTGCACTATATATTATTATATTATTATATATTTGATATATTAATTTCATTTTATTTATCGATAGTATAGCACTTTGTGTACAGTAGCTGCAAACTTTATTCATATTCTTATTTGGTTTAACATATTTATATCTTTTACTTCTAGCGTGAGTATATATATTTAGAATATTTTCCTTTCACTGTTTTCTCTCAAAACAACCTTTTCTCTCACAGAGCAGTGCTCGCTGTGGGATATTTCTTATAAGGCAGTTTTTCTTGTGGCAGTGACCTCCAGGAGGTGGGTGTCAGAGCCTCATGCCCTTGGAGCTTCAGAAAGTAATTTTTCTTTCTGCCTTGACAGAGTAGTTTCATTCAGTGGAGCAGTGCATTCCAAAAGGTGACCACCTATCAAAATATTGGGCCTTGCCTAATTTCCCAGAATCATAGATGGTTGCCCTACATGAACTTAAAGTGATTGTAAAGTCTTGTTTAAAAAAATAAAAACAAACATGTCATACTTACCTGCTTCTAGTAGTAGTGAATTTGCACAGAGCAGCCTGGATCCTCCTCTCAGGTCCTTCTTTTGTGCTCCTGGCCCAACCCTCCTGTTGAGTGCCCCCACAGCAAGAAGCTTGCTATTGTCAGAAACCATGAAATCAGGCCGAGACAGAAGTACAGTTAAATCACACTTGTTTAATAATAAAAGTAAAAAGAACAAACGTGGTCAAAACATAGCCACAGTTCAGTAACTGGAACGGATAGTCAGCCAAGCCAGAAGCCAGGGATCAATGTAGTGGAACAGTAAGCAGGATCTGGAGCCAGAAGGGATGTCAGCAAAGCAAGTCTTGAACAGGATTGCAGGAGATTCTGTGATGTTGACCAAGGCGAAGGCAGAGATCCTCTGGACTGGACGGCTTAAGTAGGCAGGACTGATGAGCAGGATATCATCAACAGCTGAGTAACTGTGGAGAGATAAGAGCTGGCAATTAGCCAACAACTGAGTGGCCAGCTCAGAGAAGGAAGGGCTGAGCCCAGCCCTGACAGCTATGGGGGCACCTGAGCCGAGCTGCAGCTCCGTGTGTCCATTCAGACACGGAGCTGTCATTCGGCCCTGCCCCTCTCTCTCTCCCGATTGGCTAACTGACTTTTGATAGACAGCTGAGGGAGCCTGGGAGCTGCTGTGTCTCAGCCAATCAGAAGGGAGAGTCTCCAACAGCAGAGGAACTCGTGGGCATCGCTTGACAGAGAGGGGGCTCAATTAAGTATTAGGGGGTGGTGGGGAGGCTGCTGCACACAGAAGGCTTTTTATCTTAATTAATTATCATAGAATGTGATAAGAAAAATCTTCTGCTTTTACAACTTCTTTAAACTTAATGTTTCCGGAACATTGAAGGAATACAGTCACATCTTCGTTTTGGGCTTCAGAAAAGCTGGTAGTCATACAAAGTGGCAAAAAGAGGGGGAAAGAGGCTACCCCTAGAACCTCAGCTAGATGGATTGTGAAGCTTATCCAATGGGTATGCAGGGATGTAGATGTGGATCCCCCAGCAATGGTAAATGCACATTCAACTGGGTCTGTCACAGCTTCCTGGGCATCTTAGTCCAGGGCCTACGTGCACAGCCACCTCTTGATGATTACATCATACCTTTCTGAGGCATTACAAAGTGGATCCAGGGATCTTGTCTATAGTGGATTTTGGGAGGAAAACTATCAGAGGCACTGTTTCATCCTTACAATATTAATATTTTGCGTTGGTATCTACAAACTCTGTCAGCTAATTATTTATCACAGTTTTTCTGTCATGTTGGTGCCAGGAAATTGAAAATTGCATCAAATACTTACTGTAATTTTCCTTTCCTGGTGCCAATCCATGGCAGCATACAAACCCACCCTTGGTATGTATGGTTATTACAGAGAATATCGGGGTCATTAACTGCCTTTCTTTTATGCTATGCACTGGTCCTGAGTGGTTAGAGCTAGAGCTCTATCACAGGTATGCTGCCATTGATTTGTCCCAGAAAAAGAAAATTACAGAAAGTATTTGATACAATTTTCCATTTTCCTATAGTTTCCTATTTGATTAATTAATTAACTAACACCAGAACACTGGCACCAGAACATTCAGAAAATTGTGAACACTGTACACCTTCAGTGTTGTTCTATATGTGTTGTGTCTTATCTGGTTCCTCCTGCCATCAGGAGAAACCACAGTGTGTGGCAGTGGAACAGGTATGCAACATACCCAGCAGTTTTGGATACCTGCAGACGACATGAATCAGCAATGCAGTGGAGATGGAAGACACAAGTTCCTGGAAAGGTATGTGTACAGGATCTTATTTATCAGGTTGGTTAGTTAAGTTTAGTTAAGTTTGGACCCTGGAGGTACCGCAACACACCAGAAGTCCAGGACTTACTCAAGGTGGTTAAAGACTCCCAGATTGTATGTATACCAAATCCAGCAAAGCCAAAAAATGACAGCCACACATAGTTTCAACCAGTAGAAAATATTTGCCATTTTAAAATGTATTGGTTAGTATATTTATACATACACACATGACAGAACAGAAAAACACAATAGAAAAAAAAAGAAAACTTTTGAATTATTCTGGGTACATTACAGGGCCAAAGCTATACTCTCTGCTCCCACTATAATAGCTCCCGTAGCAATTAGAATGATAGGAGGATGGGGGTTGAAAAAGGAATGAACCCAGAAGCATCTTTTAGATAATGTACTGATTGTAAATAGGCTCAAATGTAAGTTGCATTCAATGATCTTTTATCTACATGGCAGTAAGATTCGTGTTTTGTTTCAATCATTCTATTTTACAAGCAGCCACAATGGAATAACAATTTAAAAGCAGACCTCCACTTTACCCATCAACTTTCTCCCGTGCATCTGAATCTACCCCATCCACTTTTAGAACAAGATTTTTTTTTCCCTGGTTCTTGATCTATATCACAGATCACAGGAGGCTGTGGGGTACTCTATGTAGCATGCTCCATGCTGCATCATCAGGGGGTGTTGGCTGTCTCTTCATGTTTTTCTGCAGCTGCACTCCTGATTACATGTTGCAGTGCATGTGGAACATGGGGCTGCTGTATGATAGGGAAGAGACTGCTGGCACTCTCTGATGAAGCCAGAAGAATATGGCATTGTAGTACTGTGAGTTCTGCAGCAGAGCAGCGGATCCCTAGAGAACATTTCTGGGTCGCCAGGCATGCATGGTTTTTTTTTTTGTGCACAACCCTGCTATAGAGGTAAGAGGGGAGGGGGAAACAAAAGGTAGAGGGGTAAGTGAAGTTTCCCTTTAACCACTCGACCTCCAGAAGATTAACCCCCTTTCATGACCAGGCCATTTTTTGCGATACGCAACTGCGTTATTTTAACTGACAATTATGCGGTCGTCTGACACAGTACCCAAATTAAATGTATGCAATTTTTTCCCCACAAATATAACTTTCTTTTGGTCATATTTAATCACCACCGCATTTTTTTATTTTTGCGCTATAAACAAAAAAACAGACATTTTTTTTAAAAAAAGAAAAACAATATTTTGTACTGTCTGCTATAAAACATATTCAATAAAAAAACGTAGAAAATCAAACTTCTTTATAAATTCAGGCCAATATGTATTCTGCTACATGTTTTTGGTAAAAAAAATCCCAATAAGCGTATATTGTTTGGTTTACGCTAACATTATAGCATCTACAAACTATGGGATATATTTATGACATTTTTATTTATTTATTTATTTATTTATTTTATGCTAGTAATGGCGGTGATCAGCAACTTATAGCGGGACTGCCATGTTGCTGCAGACAATCGGACACTTTGGACACTTTGTGGGAACTAGTGACACTAATACAGTGATAAGTGCTAAAAATATACACGGTCACTGTACTAGGGCCACTGGCTGGGAAGGAGTTAAATATCTAGGGATATAAAAGGGTTAACTGTGTGCCTAGCTAGTGTTTTTGTGTACTGTATGTGCTGCTCTCAGTAGGAGAAGAGATGGATTCTAGTCCCTGCTTTGCAGGAACACATAATCCAAGATCCCTTCCCCCCTATCAGAACTGAGATCTGACTTGTACAGTATATACAGTATCTCACAAACGTGTGTACACTCCTCACATTTTTGTAAATATTTTATTCTAGCTTTTCATGTGACAACACTGAAGAAATTACACTTTGCTACAATGTAAAGTAGTGAGTGTACAGCGTGTATAACAGTGTAAATTTGCTGTCTCCTCAAATAACTCAACACACAGACTTTACATTGTAGCAAAGCGTCATTTCTTCAGTGTTGTCACACAAAAAGACATAATAAAATATTTACAAAAATGTGAGGGGTATACTCATTTTTGTGAGATACTGTGTATATATGCGATTCTGCACAGGAGAGCAAAGTGGTAAGTTAAAAGTAATGAATAAACTTCTGTGCTGCTAACCTCCTATTCAATATAATACAAATAATTAGTAGCCAGCCCTCACTCGCATGTGTTTCACACAATAACCTAATTGAATCATGATATATCATCAAATCAGTGTAGTGCTGCCTTAAAATTACACTCACATTCACAAGTGCACCATTCCTCAGCACACATAGGTAAATCACATCAATAAAACCACCTCCACTCAGTGTACAGCAAGTATTGGCACATTAACCTGCACTTCTGATTACTGTACTTCCTCATACGTATGTGATGACGTTAGTCCGCTCTTCCTAGGGGGACCTATGAATAAGCAATTGGAAGTGCACTTGTGAATTTTATGGTTTTAATAAATGTCATCTTTTAAATGGGAAACACTATGTAGTTTAATTTTGCTTGGCTTGAGTGACTAAGAGGAAGTGGACATTGGTTGAGATCTCTGGACGCCAAGAGAGGGGACAAGGCTGTAAATGAACTCTATAATGTGCAGGTCATAAATTTGGGGTGAGAGCACAACTCAATGGAGCACTAGCCGTGGAGGAGGAGCGACGTGTATCACAGAGTGGATATTACACAGAGTGATGGTAAGAAGATTTATATATATATTCTAGCATGTGGGACTGTTTTTTCTGTTTATTGATTTCACGCAATTTGCTGTGCGCAATGAAAGGTTCAATTTGGTTTGTTCGAATGTAGTCTATTTGTGGTCACAGTAGCACTCCTCTGATGTATACAGTGATCACCTTTAAGCTCATGTGTTAAAATGCATGTTTGGAGTTGATCTTCTTACACAATTCTTTTTTAATTCATTTCTACTATTCTTGCTGATTTACCTTGCTTTATTACATAGATCTTTAACTGTGTGTAAAACTGAAATCCAAACAGATATTTTGTTTTTTGCAGATTGCAAATATAAGCTATAGCTGCAAATTTTTCAGAAGAATCTGGAGGATTTACCACGTATGAAATGAAAAGTTTTCTGGAAGATAGATATCCTGCTTAAGAGATGTTATGGAATGCTTCTTTGGCAGTTCATATTTTTAGAAATATTTGTGAGTGATTGGCAAGATTACTATGTTCAGCATTTTTTAACATTAGTTACCTGCTAAGAAAAATAATATTTTATCAAGCAAATTGTAGACACTAGAAGAATTCCACCAAGAGCTGTTTACATCTGCACTGGTAACCTAACATAGCATATGCATCAAACTATAATGCCGCGTACACATGGTCGGATTTTCCGACGGGAAATGTTGGATGTGAGCTTGTTGTCGGAAAGTCTGACCGTGTGTATGCTCCATTGAACATTTGCTGTCGGACTTTCCGCCAACAAATGTTTGCTAGCAGGTTCTTAAATTTTCCGCCAACAAAACTTTGTTGCGGAAAGTCCGATCGTGTGTACACAAGTCCGCGCACAAAAGTTCACGCATGCTCGGAATCAGGTACAAGCCGGAAGCGCTCGGTCTTGTAAAACTAGCGTTTGTAATGGAGATATCACATTCGTGACGCGGCAAGCTATGAAATCTAGAAATGCAGCGCATTCTCTTCTTCTTTATAATGCTATAACTGATTTTTTATTCTTTATAGTGATCTCCTGAATATTATTTGTTTTTGTTGTTTTTTTTCTCGTGATCTCCAGAATAATCTTTTTTATTATTTCTCGTGATCTCCAGAATCTTTTTTTTTTCTTGTGATCTCCAGAATATTTTTTTTTTCTTTATTTTTTCTAGTGATCTCTATAATTTTTTTTTTTCGTTTTGGGGGTCAAGTTACCACAAAACCATTATTATCTTGTACTTTTTAACCTCAAATATACGACTATGTTGGTGTCCCTTGTTAATTTGACATTGTATTTTTGAAATGTACCTGCTAGCTCACAAACTGTCCTTTTTGAAGTAAAACACATAGCCAAGTATTTGTCAAAAACTAAATTTAAAATTTAATAGGGAGCACAAGGTCAAGGAGGAAGACAACGCTGGAGAAACAGTTGGAATTGGTGAAGCCTTTGTACCCCAGGGCAGACATCAATTGTTTGACTGTCAAAATTGGTAACCTAATAAGTCCATTTAATAAGGAGCGCAATACGGTCCAGGACTCCTAGAGGTCAGGAGCAGCAGCAGATGACATATATGTCCCGAGGCTGTGGTCTTACAAAAGCCTGCGTCTTTTGCCAGACCACACCAAACCCAGGCCATCACTCTCACCACTTCCTTCCACGCTTCCTTCCATGCTGCTGTGGTGGGTTGGGTGGCTGTGGTGTTGGTGGTGTTGCTGGAGGGGGTGGAGGAGTATGGTCCAACTCACACAGGTGGGTTTGAGTTGTTAGTTCGCCCCTCGTCCCCTTGTTTAGGGCCTTCCAAATGAGTTCTTCACATATTGTGCATTGGCCCTCCTCCATGTTTTCTAGTTTACTTGCAGTGACAAGTCTAAATGCCTCGTGTACACCAGGGGTCGTGTTAAGTACTGCAGTAGCCTGTTTGAGGAAAACAGCCACTGACTCCTCAAGATTCCTTGCCTTTTTGGTCCTTTTGGTTGGAGGGCACAGGGGAGGAACCTGGGATTCCATCAGGCTGCTTGCCAGGGCCTCCTCCTGGCTGAGACTTTCCTGTGTATGAAAATGGTACATATGTAGCACTGACCCCCCAAAGGAATTGCTGGTATTTGATTGGGCCTGTATTCTGCTCTTACACCCCCAATAAGTTGCCTCAATCCCCTTGACAAACCTGTGGTGCAGTGTAAGTGTGAAGCTAATAGTAAAGGATAACTCCACAATGTGCAGTATAACAATAGTATACCTTTGTTATTACCTGGGTATCCGATGTTCCACCTGCTGAAAAAGGAACAACACTCCACACCAATTGTACTTAACCAGGAACGTATTTTTACTGGAACTGGCATAAAATAGTAATTACAGTATTTGCATTGTCACACAAACGTAATATAACAGCCCAATAGGTTTTCACAACAGTTTGTACACATAAGGTTGTCTTAGATGACCCCGGAAAGTGCGTCTCTAAGTGGGACTAGTGCTCAGAGCACAAACGCCTGAACTCTGAGCAACTTCCCACTTCCAGCACACCTTGGTAACCACAGAAATGCAAAGTTAATTAATCAAGCACAACACAATCTCTAGGGAGCCCCCCCTACTTTATAATGCAGTCCCTCTTATCATTGATGGGATGCAAGGCGATGAGAGATGCAGTCTTTTCAATCTTCCGTCTTCTGCTAGCTATTTGTGTTGTGTTAATTCTAATCCGATAGTTGAACAAACAAGGGTTAACGGAAATTAATGTTAGAACTATTCTTGTAGTGCAGTACACCTGCAACTGCCTCTGGTGCAATTGGCTTTGAATAACACAGCGTCAGTAGTACAGTGAAGCATAGGCTTGAGGCCTGTCTAAACTCAGTCCCATTTGAATAAGTTCTTCTCTGTGGGACTACAGGTCCCAGCAACACTGTGTTAAAAGTCTAGGTGTATAAAAGTGCGTTAAGAAACTATGGGCGGCAGCCCTCTCACCCAACCAGGCCTGGAGAATAGAACAGCTCCGCTCTGGTGCACTCAGTTTTGCTTCTCGCCAGCCGGCGCTGTTACACCATTCCGCTCTGCAAGATGAACCGGGACCCTCTGATGGCTCCGACCGGTGTCTCTGGATCCTTCTCAATCCGGTCATGCAGTCTTTCCAGCACACAGGTACAAAGCAGAGTCGGTGGTTGTTCCGCTCCACAGTAGGTGTAGGCCGCGCTCTTCGGAGACCTCCTCACAGGTCCTCACAGGCAGGCCACGCATCCAGAACAACCCAAGATGGCCGCGTGGGGCCTTTTATAACATACCCAGCATGCAGTTCAGTCTTTTGGTGCTCATGGGTAGGTCACTTGGCATTGTGGGTAGACAAGTTCTCGTATAATGTAAACAAACAGTCACTTCCTGTAACCTTTCTCCATGTTCTTGAAATAGAAAATAAAATGAAGTCCATTTCACGTTTTGGCTACTAGATGGTGCCAAATACCAAAGTATGCACTGCCCATACTTTTACATTACAATAAAAAGACAGGCAAAAATGATCAGAACTACATACTCCCCCTGCTTTAACTCTTTGGTCCACAAAGATATTTAGAATCTTATTCCTATTACATATTTTTGCCTCTAGGCGATTGCATAATACTGACAGAGGAGCCTCCCACCAATTCTCATGTGATGGGGAGCTGTTCTTTGCACTCACAGCTGACACTATGGTGTCTGATACAGATGTGTCAAGGGACGAGATGGGGTTGAGTCTTTCTGAATCAGCAGTAGAAGGACCAGGCATCTCAGAATTTCTTCAGGCAGTGAAATTAGTCCCTTCAGAGCATTCACCCAAGGTGTCATAAACCAGTCTTTTTGGCGGGTAAATTACTCTCTTCATCCTCTTTTGGAGTTTTTGGTGTCTCAGGCAGACTGGCACTTTCTTCAACTCCTTCACTTCCTGGTACATCCACTTCCACCTCTTGTATTCCAGATTCAACACCAGCACTAGGATCCTCTGGGTCTGTTTCCAACAGAAGAGCTTGAGACTCCTCCAAGTCTTTTGTTGATCTGTGTTGAGGTACAAATTCAGGGGCCTCTGGTCGAAGGGTCCCATTATCCTCTCTTCCTGTGTGAAATGAAAAGTCTGCTTCAGCTTCTGACACTTCAGATGACCACAGCCAGCTTATTTACATTTCTTCTTCCTCACCATTTTCACTGACTGAGGGTCCAGGCTGAGACCTAGTTACTGGTCTATTCACAGCAGTGGTTGTAGGCGGTAATACTTCCTCCAATGTCATCCTGACTGTCTCTGTGAGAGGTAAAAAGTGATTTCGGTGCCAGGTCTTTACTGGTCCCGTGCTGCCTTCCTGTCTGATCTCATACAATGGGAGCCCTGGAAGTTGTCTGCATACAACATACGGCTGTAACTTCCAGCGATCAGCCAACTTGTGTTTGCCTGGGATGCCCATATTTCTCAGCAGGACCTGAACCCGTACTTTTAAGTCAAAGTTCCTTTTGTTCCTACTTCCTCTGGTGTCTGTAGAAACAAATTTGTAAAAATCACACAGCAATTCTTCAAAGAGGACAAGCCGGTGGTAAAGCTATTAGTCATTTATTGATTATCCTTGTAGAAAAATATCCAAACAAATCAATTAACTCACATAAACATAAATATAATACAGAAAAGTGTATCCCTATATCCAATACATATTAAAAGACCTAATGTCTAAAGGGGACGGCGGTGGCCACCATTCTCAAAATCCACCTTTCATAACCAGTGGATACATGCTCCAACTCACTCAGAAGGCAATATCCTTGACCTCGTGTTCTCTCACCTTTGCACTCCATGCAACCTCTCTAACTATCCATTGCCTCTCTCTGATCACCACCTTATTAATTTCACTCTCTCCCTTTCCTTCACCTCCTCTCCCCCCAACCACCTTAAAGTTACCCGCAGAAACCTACGTAATCTCAACCCTTCTCTTCTCTACTCTGCTATCAACAACCTCTACGACAAAATCTCACCCCTATCCTGCACCAACCTAGCCACTTCTGTGTACAACACTTCACTTCTAGCCTCACTGAACTCACTGGCCCCCCTCACTACACACAGAATCAAGCCCAGACCCCTTCAACCTTGGCAAACAGATGATACTAGAAGTCTGAAAAAACGTAGTCGTGCTCTTGAGCGCCTGTGGCGTAAGACTAAGTCCCAGAGAGATTTCAACCAATATAAATCTGCCCTTCAAAAATACAATTCCAGCCTCCTCTCTGCCAAGCAGACCTATTTTACCACTCTCATTAGCAACTTATCATCCTGTCCCCGTCAACTCTTCTCCACCTTCAACTCTCTACTTCGTCCTCCACCGCCTCCACCCGCCAACTCACTCATTGCCCAAGAGATCGCCAATCACTTCAAACAGAAGATTGATACTATTCGCGCGGAGATCCCTACTGTGCCGACACCCTCCACACTTTACACTTCATGCCCACAGGCACAATCATTATTTCCCTCTTTCAACCCGACCACTACAGACGAAGTTGCTAAACTACTTTCTAATGTCCACCTTACCACCTGCCCTCTGGATCCTGTTCCCTCACCAATGCTACGTTCACCATCTGGCCCTATGCTACACTCTCTAACCCACATCTTCAATCTCTCCCTCTCTTCTGGCATCTTCCCTAACTCTCTAAAACATGCACTTGTCAGACCCATACTTAAAAAGCCCTCACTGGACCCATCCAATCTTCACAACCTACGCCCCATCTCCTTGCTCCCCTTCTTATCCAAACCCCTGGAACTTCTGGTCTACAACTGACTGAGCGTCCACCTCGCTGACAATGGCCTTCTTGATCCCCTTCAGTCTGGATTTCGTCCTCAACACTCCACAGAAACTGCTCTCCTAAAACTAACAAACGATCTGCTAACGGCCAAAACCAATCGACACTATTCTGTACTCCTGCTCCTGGACCTCTCTGCTGCCTTTGATACGGTTGACCACCCCCTCCTCCTCAAAAAACTACACGCCTTTGGTCTCTGTGACTGTACACTTCGCTGGTTCTCTTCCTACTTATCCAACCGCACCTTTAGCGTTTCTTATAACTCTACTTCCTCCTCTCCTCTTCCTTTCTCTGTTGGGGTCCCTCAGGGTTCTGTTCTTGGACCTCTACTGTTTTCCATCTACACCTCCTCCCTGGGTCAACTGATAGCCTCCCATGGCTTCCAATACCACCTCTATGCTGACGACACCCAAATCTATTTCTCTACCCCCCAGCTCACTCCCTCTGTCTCCTCACGTATCACCAATTTACTCTCAGATATATCAGTCTGGATGTCTCACCACTTCCTCAAACTCAATCTAGCCAAAACCGAACTTATAATTTTTCCTCCCCCATATGCCTCTTCCCCTGATCTCTCTGTCAAAATCAATGGCACAACTATAAGCCCATCCCCACATGCCAAGGTTCTAGGTGTAGTCCTAGACTCTGAACTCTCCTTCAAGCAACACATCCAATCACTGTCCAAATCCTGCCGCCTCAACCTCCGCAACATCTCCAAAATACGCCCCTTTCTAACCAATGACACAACAAAGCTCCTAATTCACTCGCTGGTCATCTCTCGCCTTGACTACTGCAACTCCCTTCTCATTGGCTTACCTCTACATAGTCTATCACCTCTTCAATCCATTATGAATGCCGCTGCTAGACTCATCCACCTTACCAATCGCTCTGTGTCTGCCACTCCTCTCTGTCAATCCCTCCACTGGCTTCCGCTCGGCCAAAGAATTAAATTCAAAATTCTAACAACTACGTACAAAGCCATCCACAATTTAGCCCCCAGCTACATCACTAGCTTAGTCTCTAAATACCAACCTACTCGCTCTCTTCGTTCCTCTCAAGACCTCCTGCTCTCTAGCTCCCTTGTCACCTCCTCCCATGCTCGCCTCTAGGCCTTTTCCAAAGCCTCTCCAATACTATGGAATGCCCTACCCCAATCTGTCCGCTTATCTCCTACTTTATTAGCTTTCAGACGATCCCTGAAAACCCTTCTCTTCAGAGAAGCCTATCCTACCCACACCTAACAACTGTATTTTAATTTTTTCCATCAGCTCATCCCCCACAGTTATTACCTTTTTGTTTCCACTTGACCCTCCCTTCTAGATTGTAAGCTCTAATGAGCAGGGCCCTCTGATCCCTCCTGTATTGATTTGTATTATAAGTGTACTGTCTGCCCCCATGTTGTAAAGCGCTGCGCAAACTGTTGGCGCTATATAAATCCTCTATAATAATAATAATAACCTCACTCTCACATACACACACACACGCAGATCATAATCGATCAACCGATGGAAAGTGATTGCTGGTATGGATATCCTGGAACACTGAATAAATACCAGTAATTATGTTTGAATTGTCCTCATAATCAATGTATTTGTGTTCAAGGCAGTTGTCTTCAGTGTAGATAAATGAAAAAGATTTGTAAACAGTGCTGGTGTAGTGTGAAAGTTCCTTATTGATCCCGTTAAGCTAATTTGTTGCAGAAACAACTTCCATATTAGGGAATGTGCATATAACACTTAGAAGATCGTAGATTAGTGACACATAGTATCAAGTTGAGTGTAGCACTTGTATTGTACTTGTTGGATATAACGGACTATGTTAGCAGCAGTAAAGGCACATCATACAGCTCACTGTGTCCTGTAGTTGAAAAATAGTTACAGCCTCCGGCATCTAGACGGGATCATCGTGATCCATAGGTTTCCGTTACAGCCTCTGCAGGGGATCCAAGTGTGGTGGATGCGCTGATCAACTGTTTCATGAAATCTTGACCTCAGTGAAGCTGCATAGATATCTTCCGTAATACTAGCTGCAGTAGTCAGTCTCTGGTTTAGCCGACGGACCGAAGGAATTTAGAGAAGGGAGGGGGGAGAGAAAGCCATGTATGGCTGAATAAGCGGATGGCCGTCCCGGTGTCCTCCTCACGGTTACCATATAGACCTTTAGCATCAGGTCTCGGCTGGCATCCACGTGCTGCCCAGCCCGTCTCGGCTGGCATCCACGTGCAGTTCGTAGATTTTGGCAGGGTCTGCATAGGCTGAGACCGGGGCATTGGTAAGGCTCCACTTCAGCTGCCTGAAGATCTCTTCACATTGTGGAGTCCACTGGTCCTGGATGGACTCTTTCTTCTTTCTGGGGCCCTCTCTTGGCTTTCCAGGCTTGTCTGAGTCCATACCAGTTTCTTCATGGTTCTTCAATAGCTCAGTAAACCCTTCTACAAAACTCCGATAATAGGAACAGAAACCTAAGAAGGACCTAAGCTCGGTCACGTTCGTGGGTCTGGGCCAAGAGGTGACAGCTTCTATCTTCTTGGGGTCCGTTGCCACTCCTTCTGCAGCCACAATGTGTCCTAGGTAGTTCACTGAGGGTTGGTAGAACTGGCACTTTTCCATTGAGAGATTCAGGCCTTCTTTGTGGAGTCTCTTCAAGACTTTCTCCAGGCGCTCTTCATGCTCTTCCAGTGTTTTGCCAAACACTATGACATCATCCAAGTACACCAGCACCTCAATCAAGTTCATGTCACCCATAGTGTTCTCCATTAATCTCTGGAAGTTTGCCGGGGCCCCAGACAGGCCTTGTGGCATGCGATTGAACTCAAAGAATCCTACAGGGGTAATGAAAGCGGTCTTCTCCCTATCTTTGGGACACATGGGGATCTGATAATATCTGCTTTTTAGATCCAGCACACTGAACCACTTCACCCCTGACAGGCTCTGTAAGGCATCTTCTATGCGAGGTGTGGTGTATTGGTCAGGAATGGTCCTTCGGTTCAGTGTCCTATAGTCAATACACAACCATAATGACCCATTCTTCTTTCTCACTACCACTATTGGGGAGGCATATGGACTCCGGGTCTCTCTTATAATTCCTGTCCTCTTCAGCTCAGCCAGCTGTTCCCTCAGGTCTTCCAGATCTCCCAGTGGAATCCGTCTGACCCTCTCTCAGGGTTTGTCCTCTTCCAACCAAATTTTGTGTTCGGCACTCTTTGCAAGCCCCACATCGAACTCACTTTTTGAGAAAGCAGTTCTCCATCTCAGGAGCTGGTTCTTGGCTCTCTCCATCCAAGCAGGTGTAAGAGGTGTGTTCTTTGGGTAGAACTCTTCCAGGGGAATCTCTCCATCTTCTCCCATGATACTACACGGTGAGACTGGGGTTGCTTGGCTGACCTGTCCCAGCAGCACTCTGGCGGGCACCTTCACAGGCAAGGCTGTGGTGTTGCGAACACTGACTGAGATTCTTCCTTTACTCCTCTTCAGCGCCTTGGTTGACAGCACTTCGGGGATAACTTCCAGGCCCTTATCTTCTCTCTGCCTGTCCGTCTCAAGGACGATGAAGGGACCGGGCTGTCTCCAACTTAGCTTGATAGAGGCTATTAGGCAGACTACCTCATCTGGTTGCACCAGCTTTTCACTCCTCTCTAGGCGCCAGATTTTTCCCACTCCTTCGGGTGGGGCCTTTTGTTCCTGCACAAGGTCCTGGTACACCTGTGTTAACATAGGGTGCACAACTGTGGCTGGGGTGCTCTTTTCCTGTACTAGTGGTGTGACCAGTCTTCTTACCAGATCAGTGTTGGTCCCAATGATGAGAGAGCTTCTATCAGCCCCTGGGGGCCGGGGGACACACCACTGCCAAGGTATCGAAGGTTTCAGTCATCCCCGCCACACTTGGGTCGAAAGTGAGCTTGATAGGTAGGTAACCGTCATAGGGGGAAGTTCTGGGTCCCTAAGCCCCATATCTCCAGCTCTTCCAGCTTCGTAGTGGCAGGTGTTTGAGATATTTCTCATAAAAAATCTCTGTATAACAGAGTCACTTGAGCTCCAGTGTCCAACAGTGCTTTAGTGTATATCCCTTCTATCTGGATAGGGACAATCAGGGAAGGTCCCACTAGCTTGGGAGGGAATCCATGAGGAGTGGCACTCTTGGCCTGCTTGGTGACTTGTACCTTCACACCTGGCTTCCGTGGGTTCCTTTTCCTCCACTTTGGTTTAGCTGTGGTTGTAAGGGTCTGGGATATACAGGTCGGTTTGGAGTTGTCTATCGTAGTAGGCACCCAGTTGACTCCTTTACTGGGCCCTTTAGCATTTTGTTTCTGCTTTTGGGCTTGGGCATACTCGCCTGTAATGTCCAACCCCTCCACAATTGAAACAGGACTTGTGTTTTTCCGCAACTGTAGGGCTTAACAGTTCTTTGGGTGCTTGAACTCCTCCATCAGGTGGAGTGGTGTGCCTGGCGGTCAACAGAGCCATCATCTCCATCAACTGTGCCACCTGAGTCTGAAGAAGCTCGATCTGAGGGTCGCCATTAGTTGCACTAGTCGGACTTGCTTGGCTCAGACTTCGACCACCTTTCGGGGTCTAGTCCCTTTTTCAACAAAATTTGGTGTATGATCTTGTCCAAACGCCTCATGTACTCTGACAGCTTCTCTCCCTCACTTTAATAAGTGTGTTCCAACTGGTAGATCAGGTCGTAAACCTTCTCTGTTGGCCCAAACACATCCTGTAGGATGTCTAAGTAGTCCTGAGCCATGCAGTTTTCGCTTGCTGAGCTTCAAGTTCCGGATAGCTTCTGAAGCAGGCCCTCTTAAGCTCCCTGCGATCCTCTGTTTCTTGTGTGTCTCAGGGACGTCCCATTCATCTAGGGCTTGAGTGGTTTGCTCCAACCACTCCTCAAAGTTGCCTTCCTCTGGGGGTACAGGCTGTCTTCCAGAGAAAATGCTGAGTTTCTGGTATGCATTTCCAGGGTATGTGGGATTGCCCTTCTGACATTTTGCCACAAAGTTCCCTAAGGCTGTAAAGAGCACTGGCTCAACTGTGACTGTGACCTGGAGGGAACTTTTGCTTTGACTGATTTCACCTTGTGGAGCTGGTAGGCTTTCACCTGGTCTCTCTGGGTGTGTCAGGCAAAATTTGGTTCTGTCAGACAGTTTCATACTGGTGAACCAAAAAAAGGGAAAATAGTAAGCAAAGAAGAAGAAAAAAGAAAGGAAACTTATCCCGCAAAACCTGGTATGTGTATTGGTTATCTCATAGTTTTACCAACGATATACACCTATTTTGGTGCTGCTGCTGTAGCCAAAGACAACTACAATATATATACACCGCAAGTCTAGGTAACACTACCACGACTTAAAAAGTAGCTACCTCTGCAGCAGAAATTGTGAATCAGTTGGTTAAAAATTTACAAAATGTATTCTTACCTGTGATAAACCATCATGTATAAACAGGTACAATACAATTCCATGCAAAAATGATTTACGGGTCTCATACATATGATGAGTTGCCGGATGATAAAAATTGCATACAAGCACAGACAAACGTGTAAACATACAGAACGGCCGTACTATCCTTGTGAGGATGGATCAAGGATCAAACACTCCACTTTCACACACACACACACACAGCAAAATGTCCGGACGTCAACTAATAAGCGTTTACCCCGCAAAGGAAAGCAGGACAGCAGGATGATTATTGTTGATTAGGAAAATTCCAAATCAAGGTGATTGGGCATTGCCAAGGAAAAAGTTTCACCGTGCTGTGCTGGTTTCCTGCGGGTAACCCCCGGGGGAAGATGAATGGACTGTCTTGCAAACACATGTATCTCGTTTCTTGATATACACAACCCTAACTGCAATAAAGAGCCTTCCTAAAGTGTACATGCAGATGGGGGTTTTATCAAATCTCTGGGATGCACTAGCCATGACAAGTCACTGATATCTCAACCAAGCATCGTGGTATCCGATATGTTTTTTGTGAATCAAAGGTGTGGGCTGTTCAGACAGTAGGGAGTGAGAGCAACTTGATCAGCTGTTTGTTTGTGAGTCAATCACTGGTAACTGCTGCAGCGGCAGGTTTACCGGTGTATAGGTCTGCCCGGTTTCCGTTTCATCCTTTGTAAGATCTCATTCCACAGGCAGGTACCAAGGCTATATAATGTATAGGCGTCTTACCGCTCCTGTTGATCGCTTGGATGTCTTATTCAGACTCTCTGGTTACTCACACCATCTGTGTGTCCGTTGTCTCTGATCGTGGAGGTAACTCCAGAAGATTCCACCTTTCGTCCACAAAACCGGTACCGCTCGTCGGTTTAAGTCACGCTGAGCGTGTTGGTATAGAGCGCGGCTGCGCTAATCTTGTGGCTGTTCCTATTGCTTCCGTGCACGGGGGATGTTACGTGAGTCGGCGTCACATGACAGCTGTGACGTCAACGCGTTTCGCTTCCTTCAGTGGCGTAGCTTCGTCTGGACGTAGTGAGGGTGGGGACCAGTCATTCCTTTTATTGAAGGGGATTAACCCCTGTTGCAGCCTCACAATTACGGCAGTGTCAACAGAACATTCAGATAGATTCCAGTTTTCTGTGCTTTTTCAAAACAGATTCATCGTTAAAAGGCCAGATCTCAGAGAATTTAAGAGAATTTGACAGGGCTGAAATCATTTGTTCTATTCATGAGTGCGCGCTGGAATGGTGCACTTCAAATATAACTTAGATTCTGGTGGTACATCTATCTAATAATGTATAGATCTTTAATCAACTCTTCTCTAAATTAAACAAATGATCGTCTTTTAGCCATCCTGTGTCCTACCGATTTACACCAACGTGCACCCTCATGCAGGGAGGGAGGGGGGGGGAAGGGGGGGAGGGGGGGGGGCCAGAGGGGAAAGGGGGGGGGAGGATGGGGAAAGGGGAAGCGGGGGGGGGGAAACCAGGGGAAGGGGGGGGAGAAGGGGGGGGAAAGGGGAGGGGAGCAAGCGGGGCTCGTAGGGGGGAGGGGAAGGTTCTTCAAGTCTCGAGGAAAACTTGGAGGTTCAACTCAGTGTTGAGGCCTTGGGGGGCAAGGGACCCCAAACGATAAATCCATCTTTTTTCCTTCTGTAGAAGGATCCGATTGAAATCACCCCTTCTTGGGGGTAATTTAAGTGAATAGATGCCCTTCACCCTCAATCCATCGGGTTTTCCCCGATGGTAGAGGGCAAAATGCCTTGCCAAAGGTTTTTCACGGCTTTTTTCAGGGTCCCTTTCTTTTTCACCCTTTATTTCTCTCAGATGCTCACCTATCCTTGTCTTTAAAGCCCTCTTGGTTTTCCCAATGTATATTTTTGGGCAAGGACACGTGAGCATGTAGATCACCTTGCTTGTGGAGCAATTGATGAGATCTCGTATCTCATACATATGCTCCCCTCTGGCATCATAAAAAATTGATGTTCTATCTATGAATGGACAGATTTGGCATCTATTACAGGGGAACATCCCCTTACTCCTGGGATATTCTGACACCCAGGTTGGGTTTGCCTCCTTGGTGAATTCAGAATGAATAAAATGTCACCTAAATTTCTGGCCCTCCTGGCCACCATGTTAGGTGATTCACCCACAATCTCCTTCAAACC